>LR538523.1:17203-67889 GCA_900536315.3 Caenorhabditis becei | reverse complement strand
CTCCAGGCTCTAGGCTCCAGGCTCCAGGCTCCAGGCTCCAGGCTCCAGGCTTCAAGCACTAGGCTCCAGTCTCCAAGCTCTCGGCTTCAGTCTCCAAGCTCTCGGCTTCAGGCTTCAGACCCCAGCCTCCTATATAATCAATCTAAAATACTTCTGCACTTTCGGGTCTTTAGCCTGGAAAGCCCCTCTAAAGCCTGGAAAAGAAACTTGTCACCGAGCTCTTCACTCTTTGAAAACATTTTTTCTCTTCCGTGCTCGATAACTCGAACCCTCACCTATTACTTCTCAACTTCGACTTCGACTGGGCTCTAGGTCAAGCCAGCCCTGGAGCTTCTGGGCGTTCAGGCCTCTGACCCTCTAGGCTTTTTCTACTCACCTATTACTCCTCAGCTTCGAGCTCCACCTTCTCTTCTTCACTCCAGTCCTCACGATCTTCCGATACCCGACACTTTCCGATGTTGCTTGTGAAGCTTCCACAATCTTCCGAATCTCCTCTTCATTCGAGTACTTCTCCAGGAAGATTGGATGCACCTTTTTGATTTCCAGGTTCACAGTGTTTTCAGATGAGAGGATTCTGAAGTTACATGATTGGACTGGAAGTCTGGAAGAAGCTCACGTTTGCGGAAGTTCAACGACTTTCTCATTGAGCCCCAGATGTATAAACCATTTCGAGTGGACGTGACCTCGATGATTGCAATTCCGCTCTTGAATCGTTTGGAACTCCTCCAGAACTTCAGGTTTGGCGAGGTTCTTGCTGGTTTTCATAGAAGTCAGGTGGAGAAGTCCTAACCTGAAAAAGACATTGAGAAGTAGGTCAATTGCTACAGTAACCTTTTGTAATCATCAATGATCCTTCTCGTGTACTCATCAACATTCAGTGTTGTAAAGTAGAAAAACGTGAAGCCAATCTTCCGGTGCCACTCGATGAACCTTACAATCTCGAGCCAATTCGGCTGAATTTCCAACTTGACACAGATTGCGAAATCGCTTTTCGCTTCTATCGGAGACCGATTAATCGGAATCGGTTGGGAGTACCGTCTGAGGTCTCGAGACGAAAAGCTCAAGTCGACGAATTGGAAATGGACAGTGGGTTGTCTGGGGCAGAGGACTGTGGTGGAGTTGATGAATTGGACCTGACGGGAGGTGCCAGGGATTCGTTTTCGGTGTTTGTCAAAGTAATGGCAGTGGACGGTTCTGCTGGAAGTGCGCTCTATTGAACAGGAGATAGAACTCAAGGAGACTGAGCGCATTTGCATATAGCAAACGAGCTCTACTGAAGCTATTATGGAAAGTTCAGCGTAGGATGCAAATGCGCTCCACTGCAAAAACTATAATGTATAAAAGTTAAAGTCACTGTTCGTTAGAGCGCTCATTGAACTGATACCTTGAAGGGTTTGAAAGTGCGCTCCGCTGCCAACCTTTTCAGCTTAATCTCATTGGAGCGCACATACGGAAAGTTAAAAAGTTTGCAAATGCGCTCCATTGGCAACTTTGGGTTTCTTCTGATTTGAGCGCTTTTACTGCACGTTGAAAAGTTCAAAAGTGCGCTCTATTGGCAATTTGTTCAAAAGTTCTCATTTCTGTTCGTTAAAGCGCTCTTGCTGCACCTATAAGCATCTTCTTGGAATGATTGCAAGAACGCTCTATCGACGAACACCTGAGAAAGTTCAATGGAGCGCATTTGAGGACTATGAGTAAAGTTTCGGTGGAGCGCACTTCCCTCCCTGACAAAAATTGAAAACTCACCCTTCCGGATAAACCTTGGCTGTCGTCACTGCCACATACTGCTCATTATAATCATAAGCCGCTAGGGTCTTCACAATCTCCTAAACTCACTGATAAGCTATCAGTGATAACTTGGCTTTACCTCTTTTAATCGATAATGATCAATATTTGCTAGATACTTTTCATATTTCGCAGGTATCCTTCCTTCTTCTACGGGACTCTGGCTTCTATTGAATGTGGAAAATTGCAGGAATACAGTGATAAGAATGATAAAAGTGATGAGATAGTGTTTGTGACCAAAGAGTTTTCGCATTTTGGCGGCAAGCCAAAAATTCGATTCGATGGTCATTTTAAAGCTGGCTAAATGGTGCGTGGAAGCGCCAAAAAATCCGGGGAACGAAGACGAAGAAGAAGAAGCAATTCAGATTTTATCTCACAGCGAGAGAGAGAGACAAGACAATGAAACACACCAGAATTGAGAGCGAAAAGGCGGAAAAATGTGGGGAGGGAGTTGGGAAGAGAATCGACAAGGAGTCGAGACTGTTCCAGAAGCAATATGTTAAAATTTAGAGCTAGAAAGAGAGGAAGAAATGGAAAAAAAACGAGAGAGTTGAAAAGCGGGTTCGTATTTTTGTGTCGTAAGGCCTTATAGGGGGTGGTGGTGAAAATGAAAATGAGACAAGAAGATTGAGAATAAAATAAATTAGGTTACAAAAGAGAGAAAACAAGAAAAGTGAAACATAAGTGGCACGGAGAACTGGGTAAAAGTCGCTTCAAATAAATAAAAGGAATTATGCTGGAAAACGAATGAAAACAAAGATTAGGGGGGGGGGCACCAGATATGAGAGAAGGCGTTATGTCTGAGGAAGGGGAATAGCACCAGATGTACATCGTTTCGATTTTTTGAAGAAGGGTTTCGGAGAGAAAGAAGTAGAAGAAGGTGGAGAGATGCTCTAGTCGTTATTTACAGATCGGTTCAGCGAGTCCTGAAAATAGGATATTGTGATTTCAAGCGCGCCCCATTGAACACCCGGAAACTGAAATTTGATAAGCGAGTGCGCTCTAAAGATAAGCTGCTATTGAGCAAAAGCGCTTCGTTGAAATTTGATGAAAACGCGCTCAACATTGGAATCTGATCTACTGATAAGGGTGCTCAGAACCCCTCTCTCCCATCCCTTGTTCATTAGAGCGCACTTCCAACATCCTGTTTGTTTCGTTAATCTTCTGAATCTTCGAATAGAACATTTTGATCCAGTTTTCACCCAAATGTTCACTGGATTCGCCGAAACTTTTGGCATTTTTGATCTACGATGTGATCAGATACGCCCGCCCCTGATCCCGATCTTCCCTTGGGGAACAGGATCCCATGCATCTACTCACCTTATCCGACGAGGTGTGCGAGTGATTCGACTGCAAGTCTATAAAGTTCTGCTGCAACTCCATCACAGGTGCTGGTCCCATGTGGACGATGTGCATGAAGTCCGATGGTGTCGAGATCTGGATGTGACTCCGACGCTCCGAAGCACTCCTGTAAATATGCTGACACTTGGTCTTGCGCTTCTGAAAGCCTTGAACCTACCTGTCGTCTTTGCCGATCGTTCGGAACGTGAACTTCCGTCGTGTCACTTTGCGGCCGTCGGTGCTTCCAGATTGCAGGTTAACAGGCACTTCGATGGAATCCTGATCGTGAAGCACATTCTGGAGCAGCACGAATATCGGCGAGTCGTTGCACAGGCACATTGACAGCGTTCCATCGCGAGAGAGCGGTTTAGCCGATCTGAAGGTGATAAGAATGATAAATCTGTTGTGTTCCGCGCGCTATTAGATGATAGGTGATCTTCTCATTTAATGCCTCGTACTAGAAACTAGGCCAACAACCCAGTTTTCACTTTTCTAAACACCGGATCATATCGCGCTGATTCGTGTACTGCGTGTCTCTCGATCGATGATGCAGCACCGAAAGGTCAACATCATCGCCGTTCTGGCTCTTTTCGTGGCCATCACCGTCGAAGCTGGCAATGTTCTAGTTTGCAAAGACATCAAGGACTGCCGCACGTGCGCCGAAAGCTATATTCATATTCTGGGATTCAAAGAGGACTGTAGGTGGTGTCTGGAGAACAACTCGTGCGGCGGACCGATTTCGTGTCCGATCGGCAAGCCAGTGATCCAGAAGGATCCGTTCAAGTGTCCAACTCCGGTAAGTGTTCGTGTCGAGACCCCAACGTTCTATTCAACTTTTCAGTACAAACCAATCGCCGGAAAACGCTACACCGACGCTCTGGGCCGGTCCCTGTTCGCTGTCTCCGTTGCAGTTCGTGACTCCAACGTGACCCAATGTCTTCGAAATGTCCGCCCCGACATCAACTACGTCCAGACCTACGAGGTCGAATGCGATGGATCCGGTAATCTGTGCAAGGGAATCATCGCAAAGAGCGAGGAGGCAAAGGCTCTTTACGTCGCTTATAAGGGAAGCACTTTCGGAAAGCAAGTGTTCGCAGAGATGCTGCACGGGCTGACGGCTCAGTTGGGTGCTTGGGAGAAGTTTGAATCGGAAGACGCGGGAGTCATCAACTACTTCCACACGGCTTTCTACAGGCTGTTTATTGACAGTGGAATGAAGGAGGATCTGATTGAGCTGATCAAGAAGCACAAGAACTATCGTGTCTGGGTGAGTCAAAAAGCTTATAGCGCTTCCAACATGAAAACTTGTTCCAGCTCACTGGTCATTCCCTCGGTGGCTCTCTGGCCTCCATGACCGCCCTCCACTTAATCAAAAGCAAGACAATCGATCGGAACCGCGTCCGCCTCATCACTTTCGGTGAGCCCCGAACTGGAAATATCGCCTACGCCAAGGAAATCGAAGCCAATGTCCCATTCCGTTATCGTGTTATCAAGCGGGGTGACCCCGTGCCAAACATGCCAGCTCCAGTGAATCCAGCGGTGCTCACCACTGCTCAGTACAACCGTCAACCAATGCACTGGCGGTATTTGGTGTTCTACGAGAACAACATGGCCAAGGGAGACGACTATAGAGTTTGCGACGTGGCTGATGACCTGGGATGCCGGAATCCGGCTTTGAGCAATATTGCCGATCATACGACGTATTTCCAAATCGATCAGGACGATTTTGTCAGGAATCACTGCCCAAGAAACGAGCTGATTTGAACGTTTTGACCCAGATTTAATAAGTTTCTAACAACGATAATAACCTAACCTAATAAAACGACCTACCTCAAATTGATCGTCTGAACCCATTCGGCAAGGGTCACGTTGAAAATGTCCACCTCGTTCTCCGAGAACACGCAGAGGTAGGGCTCGTGGTACGAGAAGAACTTGGCTTGCGTCGGGAACATCACTTCGGGCAGTCGGGATCTTCGGCCCATCTCGTTGACGTACAGACCAATCATGTTGAACACGAGCAAGTACTCATCTGGAGATCCGGGCACGTTGACGATGAGTTTCGCTTCGTAGGACGTTTGTTGGTTTAGGAACTGCAGCGAGGTGTCTTCCATGTTGACTAGGGCTGGAAATAGAGAAACGTTCATCTAGGGAAAGTAGGAGTTTACTTACAAATATGCTGCAAAACCGCTCCTCCATCACCTCCTCCGATCGGCGACACTTCACTTCCAGCCAACGACCATGATCTGAAGCTGTGCGAGAATCCGACGAATAACCGTCCGTTGAAGATGGCAATCGACTGCGGAGTCCCAGGCATTGCCAGATCCTTCCACTTCTTATGTCGCTTCTCGGTCCGATCTATCTGGAACACGGTGACGCTCTTCTTGAAGGCGACGGCGAAGAATCCGGCACGTCCTGCGTGTCCACTGGTCCCAACAGCCATTAGATGACATCCTTTCGTCTCGTTCACCTTGATCCACTTGAGATCCCGTCCGTCCAGCGCGGCACTCGGCACTATCCGAATGTGCCGATCCTTGGCGGGTCCGACCATCATCATCAGCAACTGCTCGGCTTCATCGTACTCGACGGTCTCCACACATCGCTGCTTGTTCTCCTTCTCACCACCGACAGGGATGAGAAGTTGACGATTGATCTCGACGCAGTACAGTCCGTGATCAGAGAATCCTATGACAATCTTGGAGCGATCAATGATAGCACAGCACTGCGCCACGCGGATCGAAGGGAGCGTTGTCACGTCGAACACCTCCTTGACCAGGAACGCCTTCCGATCCGCCAGCTTCGACCTTCTCAGCAACGTCTTCAACTCCGACAGCGCCACGACCCACTTCCGCTTCTCCTCCTCCGTCTCTGCCATGAACAGTGTGTAGAACTTGGATGACGATGAGTATTCAGATGACGAGTTGAGGATCTGGGTTGTTGTGACACGGAAGATCTTGGCAATGTCGCTCTTCTGCGCGTGGATCACATCGGCTTCGCTGACTCCACATACCGTGAAATCGGGGTCCCTCATGTCGAGTACCAACCGAATCTCGTTCTTCACATCCTGCATCTTGTTCTGCTTATCCACAATACAGTCGTACAGGTACAGCTTGAAGTCGCAGACAACGACGTACGCCGTCTGCCATCCCTTCCGAACTCCTCCGACACGTGGCGTCTTGACGAGTCCCTCGTAGGCAGTGCCGACTCCTCGGGTTGGGTCGATTCCGAGTGGCCGACGATCTTCTTCCGGCACAGGACACGATTGGGAGACACGTTCGGCGCATGACACATGGCAAGCGTACTGGCAGCTCTGACAGAAAAGTCCCTGACGGTCGAGTCCGATGAGGATCGAGGTGCAGTGCCCGCATTTCGTCGGGGTTCGTATCCTGGTTCGCTCGAAGTTGTGACCTCGTTCCACAGTTGACACTGGGGAGAAGATGGCACTGGGCGTCTTGACCGGCTTCTGCTTGTACCTCAGATCGTCGACACGCTTCGGAACTTGATGATCATGAAGAAGGATTGCATTCTCGTAGGACGGAGTCGACTGTCGGGACAGCATCTCTTGTCTCATCAACGACGAGTTGGACATCTCGTAGTCATTGTTCATGCTGATCATCAGATCTCTTCCGATCGTCGACGTGAACTCTGGCTCGGCGTGCTTCTGTTGCTTCAGCATCGTCACTTCTCGCATCAACGAAGCCATTCTTTTCTCAGTATCCTCTAACCTGGCGGTGGCGGTGAGATACTGCTCCTGCGAGTTCTTGAGCTCCGACTTCAACTTCAACTTCGCGTCGATCTCCGCCTGAAGCTGTCGTTGAAGATCCAGACCATCCTTCCTGGCGACGTTGTTCATTCTCCTGGATCCCCATCCAGACGGCGTGTTCTGAATGTAGTTGCTCGTCGTCAACGGCGAGTTATTCTTCAGCGACTCGACTTCTCCGGTGATCTTCCTCGTCAGATTCTCCATCTCCTCTCGTGTCGCCTTCTCCTCGTTGACCCAATTGAACAGTTCCATGAGCTGCTGCTCGGTGAGAGCTCCACGTGGAAGAGCGGCCATTTGCGTCGACAACTTCTCGATCTCATCTCTCAATCCGCGATTCTCCACGTTCAACTGTTCAACGTTGTCCTGCAACATCTTCTGCGCCCGTTCATAGTGCGCTTCCAATGACTTCATCTCCTGTTCGGATTGTGCAGTGTGACTCGCCCGTTCCTCATCGATCCTTGCCTTGAGCTTCTTGATCTCCGACTCCTTCTCGTCATTGGATGTTTGCAAAGTGGCAATGTTCTTCTTCGCATTAACAATCTCCTCGGATCGGTCATCAGCCTCCACTGACTTTCTAGCTTCGGCCGTCACCTCCTCCTGCTTTTTGACGAGCACCGCCTTCTCAGCCTCCACATTCTTCAACTTCTCCTCCAGCTCCACCATCAGCTTCTTCGTCTTTTCCGACTCCTCCTCCAACCTCTTCACCGCCTCCTTCTCGACAGTCAACGCATCTCCGACATCCTTCAGCTCCGTCTGCACCTCCTCCCTTTGCTGTGCCACCGTCGCCTTCTCCACGAGCACCTGATCCAGATGATCCCCGAGAGTGTCGAGTTCCCGCTGCATCTCCTGCTTCTCCAGCACCAGCTGCTTGTTCCGTTCCTTCAGCTCCTTCGCCTTCTTCTCAATCTCGACCACCTTCTCTTCCTTCGGCTTCTGCTGCTGCTGCGCCTGCGTTTCATCCTCGAGCCGCTTATTCAGGATCTGTATCTCATCTTTATACTGTGCTATCGTCGCCTCATAGTTCCGATCCTCTTCTGTCCTCGGGTTCTCCGTGACGTGCTGGGCGATCAGAAACTGAGCTTCCTGAAGCTTCCTAACCAGCTCGGCCTTCTCGTTCTCCAGCTCCGCCATGAATCCGTCCACGTTCTTCTCCATCATCTCGGCGTCTCCCTGACATCTCTGCGCAATCGCTCGGATCTCATCCGTCAAGGATCGGGCATCAGAGAGCAGACTTCCGTGGGTGTAGGAGAAGCCGACGAACGGAAGATGGTTTCCAGTGAAGGCGGCTAGCACTCGGGGAGGTTGTGTTTCCTGAAACTTCTAACAAAATTACGAGAAAAATCAATAATGCTGCTTACACATGGCGTAAAATCGTCCTCACAAACGTCCACATCGAAGTTGGACGTGTCCTCGGGGCTCGACACCTCCGGTTTGTACGGCGGACTCGAATCTCGGATCGTCTCCCAGTCGATTCCCTCGAAAAACGGATGGCTCTGGAAGTCGGCGAGTCCGTTGCGTCCGAACCGCACGTCGCTGGAGCAGATGAGCTGTCGAATCAGATCTTTAGCCTCCTCGGACACGATCCAGTCGATTTCATCGTCGGGAAAGTCGAGCATGTCCTGGTGACTCATGATTTTTCCGTACGTGTCGACGAGCCGTTCCGAGTAGAACGGAGTGGTGCCGTAGAGCATTTCGTACCTGGAAGTTAGAAGTTTACAATTAGGCTATGTTTCGTGATTTTTCTCGGGAGAGTATTGATTTTTAGTTGTTTTTATGTCAAAGAAATGTGTCTCGCTTATGTTTTTGCTTACTTCAAGCTGTTTTGCTCTCAAACACCCTATTTTCTAGCCTTTTCCCGTCAAAATCGCTGTTTTTGACTATCTGGCTACAATTTTTGAGGGATTTGGCTGTTATTCGTCGTTTTGGCTCAATTTCGAACGTTTCTCGGGCAAAAACGATGAGATTTGGCCTGTTTTGTGATTTCTCGCCGTCGAACAGTGCAAAACGGGCGGCGCACTGGCCGAACGGGAAATTGGCTACAATTTTGAATGCGGAGCACTTTGTTCTGTCGGAAACTGATTTTTCCGCCATTTTCGCCGTGTTTTCTTGGTTTTTAGTCACTTTTATATAGAAAAACTCACATACAAATACCCAGCGACCACCAATCGCACTCCTTTCCATATCTGCCCCTTCCATCCTCCATAGCTCTCAAAATCTCGGGCGAAATGTAATCCGGCGTTCCGACAGCCACATTCGACGCCACCGATCCATCAGGAAGTATTCTGAGACAACTTCCGAAGTCAGCGAGTCGAATGTGTCCCTGCATGTCCAGGAGAACATTGTCGGGTTTGACATCGCGATGGACATAGCCGAGGCGGTGAAGGGAATCGATGGCGAGGACCATCTCGGCAATGTAGAACTTGGCCATAGACTCGGGTATGTGGTCGACGAATTTGGAGAGCAGGGTGAGCATGTCGCCGCCGATGTAGTAGTCCATTACGAAATACTGAAACATTTTTTTCAAATTAGGTCAATTTCATCTAAGCTAGATTACCAGATTCTTTTCATCTTGAAACGCATAATGCAAATTGGTGATCCACCTCCTGTCTCCATACACCAGCACATCGCGTTCCTCCCGAAAACACGCCGTCTCCGCCCGCTTCACCATCTCCCACTTGTTCAGAATCTTCATCGCGTAAATCTCGCCAACTCCACGCATCCTGACAACGGCCACCTCGCCGAAAGCACCTTTTCCGATGACTTTGAGCACTTCAAAGTCGTCACGACACAGGCGGAGCGTTTTGGCTTTCGAGATGACTGATTTGACGGATTCGACGAACTCTGCGATGCATTTCTCCTTGCGCAGCGTGCTGTTGCAGCATTCGTCGTACAGGCAGATTAGAGAGTCTGAAGAAAAAAGAAATTGCGAAAAAAATCAATAGTTCAAAGTTACCTATAAGTGTCTCGAAGGAAAGCGCCTCTGGTCGTTTACTCGGACCGTCCATATAAATCCCCTCCAAACTTTTGAGGCGAACCGGCGCCGAATCATCCGGCGGCGCTTCCGCCATGTCTGAAAAAACAAAATTGAGAAGGGAAAAAAGATTTCGACATAAAAAATAGTAAAGCGAGGGCGATGTTTGTTTTCGAAAGAGTTAACACCATTATGAAGAAAAATATGAACACATTTTTTTTACTGATAACAAAGTGTTGGTTTTTAGAATTTTGTGATAAGAGGTACAACTTTTTTTGTGGAAGAAAAAGAAAAAGAAATCGGGAAAAGTGCACGAATGCGAGAGGAAGAGGCGACGGAGGGCAAGTTGTGGGAAAATTACACTGGCTTCACCCTCTGGCCCGTCCGGATGGACACAGCAGCCCTCTCCCGGGGGCCGATCGGTTGATTTGATTAGCTTGCGCACTTGCGGTGACACGCGAACTGCGCAAGCGCGCGGGTATAGCCCCCCGATGGTCTTTGTGTCAAAGGACATAAGCCGGGTGTTTGGGAGTGATGGAAGAAGCGGAGGAGGCCGCTTTTTCGTGGGCATGTGGACTTTTGCTCTTGTTTTTCCCCGAAAAGGATGTTTTTCGAACGACATAAACCCATTTTTCAGGAAAATACTTGTTTACAACAGAAATAACGGAAAAGAATCGTCTAAAAACAACAATTTTGTTAAAAATTTTGTTCTTCTCGATTTTTCCGATTTTTCAAGCGAAAATTAACTGAACAGTATTATTTTTTGCTGGAAATTGTTTAAATAACCCGAAAAACTCAAAAATCAATCAGAATCATCAAGAAAAATTGGTGAAATTCAAGAAAACACGACAAAACTGCAACAGATTTCAGCAAATTTCAAAACGTGTTTGCTACAGTAAGCCACTGAAATTTAAAGGCGCATACCTTTTTTCACAGAGCAAAAAGTTTTGATTTTTTGAATTTCGTTCGTAAATTGAGAAACTTGAGTGGAAAAACTGTTTTTTGAAACAAAAAACAAGAAAGCAAGCCAAATTGTAATTTTGGTCAGCTTTGACCGGTTGAATTCGTAATTTAGACAACATTTGCATGTTTTTGCAAAAAAGCTACTGTAATTGAAAGAAGGCGCGCACCAAATTTTCGCATTCGCAGGCCGTGCTAAACAAAATAAAACTGGGGACCGAATGGGTTCGAAGGTTCGAAGAAGCTATATACTCGGTACTAAAAGTATTTATGTTTACACAAATCGGAACCAATATACATTTCGGACGAGGGCGAGATGGGACGACGTCGCAAAAGCAATGTTAGCGTTAGCGTTAAGAAGATGGAGAAGAAGAAGAAGAACCAGAATTCGTTGGAGAAGCCGAAGAATTCCGGCGGAAGAGCAAAAGTGAAATTGAATCTGGGAGGGAGAGAAACTTTTTTTACGAGATTATTGCGAAATTTGCGAGCGAGCTTTGCGTGGTGAGTAACTAATGGGACAAGTGTCTGACAAAAGAGATAACAAGCCGAAATCATATTCAGGAAGTCCTCCCTGCTGACTGGAGGCGGACGGCCCACATAATGTCAATAATCACTAAGCAAACTATAGTACTTACATAAGTGCGCAAATGTGCAGCTTCTTCGGGAGCAGTTGCTCGGCGGGAGCACACGCGGTAAAAGAAGAACTGGCCGCGTAGCGGTTTCTCTCGGTCTCCTTCCGCGCCGGTGGTGAAGTGGTTTGCCGGACGGAAAGGGATTCGACGGATAAAAATTCGAGTGACGAGAGGGATCCCTGAGTGATAAATAGTGCGTGTATTACGTCGCAGGGACAGATGTTCTCCGTGTGGGAGACGCGACTCATCGGTTTGAGTGGAGTGGACACGAGAAAAGCGGATTGGGTAACTGGATTTGCATTTTGAATTGTGTGTCTCCTAGGCATTGCGTGTTCGCATTTATATTTTTCATTCGCGGCGCTAATTTGGTTTTCGTGGTGGGACCAGACCGCCTTTTTTTTGGATTTTGGCCAAAAACAAGAAAAAATGAACGAAATCAGTGAAAAATCTCTGGAAAATCAAAAGAATTCGTTGCGAGACCCAAATGGCTACCGAGAACACTAAAACCAAGGCAAAACAATAAATCGCTTCGAAAAAAAACGGAAATTGTGAGGAAACGAGTGAAAAATGAGGTTCCGGCGGCTCTGCACAGATTTCGTTGCGAGACCCAAATAGGGAACACATGCCAACGACGAATTGTTGTGAAATTTTGACCCAAATGAGCCGCAAAGAACAGGGAATTGGGAAAAACTACGTGAACTCTGCTCTCAAAGCTTCAGAACGAAATATTGGATCATTTAGCAAAAAAGGCATAATGTCGAATAAACATCGTATCACGAAGCCGAATTTCACCCACGAAATCCACTGTAAAGAGTGCGATGAGGTCTTGACACGACTTGCCGCGCAGAAGGTAACCTGTGATTTCTCTGCAAAAATCATGATTTTCTAAGGGGAAAGTGGTAAAAATCCGTGAGGAAATGTTCCATGTCAAGTGCCTGAAATGCTGCTCTTGCCTCCGCGTCCTCGGCACGACTCCATGCCATCCGGCTCCATTCGGTCCGTCGACCTATCGCTGTCTGGACTGTCATCGCGAGGCGACGTCGCCAAAATGCCACGCGTGCAAGCAGCCGACGTTCGAGAAGTGCGTCGCGGCGTTCGACGAATACTGGCACGAGGCGTGCTTCAAGTGCCACGGATGCAACAAGCCATTCAAAAGTGAGTCATTTTTTCTTCACAATTTCTCCTATTGTTTTTCTTTTTTTTCAGGACAAGAATACGTGGTTCATGAGGGATGCGGGTACGACGAAGACTGCTACTACCGTCTGATTCAAGAAATCGCCACACCGGCAAGAGGAGAGATTCGCGAATAGGAGAATTGAACTTTGAGGATGAAAAATGCAAATAAATGTGTTATTGTCGTGTCGAGACCCATGAGAAAACGAGAGGGGGTGATTTCGTTGCGAGACCCAAAATACTCTGAAATAAAGTGTGAACTATTATCGTTGCATCCAAAAGTTGCCGCTCGCATTCAAAATTTCAAATTGGCGCGCACGATATCTCGCAACGAAAACTACAGTGAGATTTGCATTTTTCAGTGTTTTTGGGCTATTTTGGACTTTTCCTGTCTGTTTTTGAATGGATTATTGCATTTTTCGCATTTTTTGACAACAGTTCACTCGAAAACATGTCAAAAACACTAAAAATTGCAAATCTTACTGTAGTTTTCGCTGCGAGATATCGTGCGCGCCAATTTGAATTTTTGAATGCGAGCGGCAACTTTTGGATGCAACGATAATATAGTCAACTATGAACTGGGTGAAAATCACAGATTTATTTTTACAACAGGTAGAAATATTATTTTGGGGTAGTTGGAAATGTTTTCAAAAGGTAGACAGTTTGTGGAGGATTTGGGAAAATCAATAATTAAACAAAATAAATAATCACCTGAAAAAAACAAAGGAACGAACAACAGGATTTGGCATGGTTTCGGGGGAAAGAATTCGGGAAAAGTGTTATGGAACGGGGAAAAAATCGATAACCAAGTACATAATTGTGAAATGATTGATTTTTTAATGATAAGAAACCGATACGGCTCATGGAATCGGTGAAAAAAGCAAGAATTGCACGAAGAATGTCAAATTTGTGGGGAAAAGGTTAGGAAAGGTCTGTGAAGTGTCTAAAGCTAACAAAGTTGATCTAGTTATGAACAAAGTGGGAAATTTAGGGAAAACTTGCGGTTTTTGATGAAGAATGTAGATGCTGAGAAGTTGGGAAACATGGAAGAGTCAGTGGAAGAGAATGATTGATTACCATTCATTTTCATCGGAATCGAACTGAAAAATGGTTTTCTTCAATTTGAACCTAACTTTCACACTTACCGAGCGAGGGCTGTCTTTATCGGGCGCGTTGAGAATCTCGAATTCATCGGACTTCTGACTAGGTTCATCGGATTCCTTGGTGAGGTTTTCTATTGCGGAGTGAGCGCTTGAAGCAAGCTTCTGGAGCTTCATCCCATCGAGCTCTGGGATTCGTTGGGAGCCTCCGCGGATAAGAGTCTGAAACATTGTCATTTACTGAAGTTCCTGATAGCAAATCCTTACTAGAATTTCGAACGATTTCACAAACCCGGAACATGTGCCAACCGGGCATCGAATCGCAAACTCTTGCTTGCCAAGACGAAGATCCACGTGACCATTGATGCAAACCCGGCAGAAACTGTGCCCGCAGCTCAACACGAAGAAGTCCGGCGTCTTCTCGAAGCATTTCCTACAGTTCAGTGGAAGATCCTTCTGGTTCTGCTTCTCGAAGAATTGGGTGCTCACTTCTTCGAGCCCCTCTTTCAAGAGGTTGTAAGCCTCGATCGTTCCGCAGAATTGAAGAGTTTTCTTTTCCACATTGAGTTTGATCTTGGCTCCCAGAGCGATTCCGACTTCCATGATCCAAACCTCATCGAGAATTTCCTCACAGTTGAAGAACGGACGGTCAACGGGAATGTCGCCTTCTACGGTTGTCATCTTCTTGATAGTATCGTACTTCATGCAGTCGCTGTAAGCTTGGCCAGTCTTCGACCCATAGATTCGAATGACCTCGTTGAACTTGTCGATGTCAATGACAACTTCGTTCTCGTACTTGACCTCGAGCGTCTTGACGAACGCCTCGCCGACTCCGTAGAAGAGCTCCGGGCTCCGCGACGCCTCAATCGTCGTGGGCTCTAGCCCCTTCCGGAGAGCCTCCAGGCTCTTCTGCACGAACTCGGGCCTCCATCCTTCAACTCCGATCGTCCCGACATCCTCTCCGTCCTCCCAATCCTCATAGATCCGCGTCCAGTAGTGGTACGCATCTTCCGACTTCATGATCTTGTCCTCAGCCTCCGACAGATCCACAAACTCTCTTCGGAATAGACTATCCAACTCCTTAATGGTTTTGTAGCAGACGGCACGGATTCGTCTCGCGATTCTGAACGTCTTTCGGAGAATCGGCGTGAGTTCCGGCTGAAAAAGTGGAAATTGAATATGTCAAACTACTGCGGAAACTCACATCAACGCCCGAAGCCGTCCAGAGCTGGTCTCGTCCTAATTGTTCGCTGACCATCGCCTCGAGGATCTTCAATCCAAACGTTGAATCTTTGAAGTGGACCCGGTACTTCAGACTATCAGGTCTCTTCATGAAGATCCATGAATCTTCCTGCACTTCAGACACTTCCGATTGACGGAGCTCTCCAAAACCAGCCAGTTTTCTCAGACCTTCCCGGATCAGCCGTCCATAATCCTTCAGAGACGTCCCTTCAAAGTCCTGCATCGGAACCATCGACTCGAATTGGATCCTATTGTAGCGAAAGATCCTTTCGAGGAGCCAGATCCGATCGATGAGCGCCCACATGTCGTGCCGAAACTCCACAACGCGGAGCATTCGTCGCTTCTCCAATGCGAATTCCTCCTCCTTGACACCCAGTCCATTCATAGACAGAACCTTCCAAGCCCTAGCCATTACCTTCTCATCGGCGAAGGTGATTTTGATTCCCTTGGTTCTGTTCAGTGGAGTTCGTACATCGTAGTCGATTTCGAGATAAGCCTGCTCGGTTATCTCGTTTGGGTCGACCATGGTGTGAGTAAAGAGGAACTCGAATGGAGCAATCTTCCTGTCCTGAGCTGCTCTGTTGCGATCCTCGAGGCAGGCGAACTCCAGCTTCCTGATGTTTCGCCCGTCGAGATTGCTTCGATTGAGCATCTTTTCGATCCAGAGCTTCTCGGCTGATGAGAGCAGTTTCGTCGATTCGATCTTGCAGTTGAGAAGGTTGGAATAGTACTTCTCTGGCTCATCAAACAGAAAATCATCCTCAAAAACCAGCAAGCTTTTTGTCTCCCAAGCCATCCTGACGATCTCCGGACCCTTTCCAGTCCTCAGTTTCGTGGCGAACTCAGCGTTCGGAACGGAAACCACCACTTCTTCCGAGTCATCCGTCGTCCAATCTCTTCCCAACGTTTTATTGATCGCTTCCATCGCTGTCGAAAGATCTCCCCTTGGTTCCACAAAGAGCACGTAGCTCTGGAGACCATGGTACGTGAGCAGTTTGTGCTGGCGGTTCTTCCCAAAGTTCACAAACTTCGAAATATAGTTCGAAACCTCTTGGGGACCCAGTGGAACAGCGATGGCGGCTTTCATGAAGACGGGGCTTTTCGATGGGAAGGATTTCTTGAAAACCTCCAACATCTCCTTGAAAGTTTCCTTATCCGGGATGTGCATCGGGACTGGGAGTTCACGGAAGAGGGCTCCGAACAAAATGTTGTTCTGATATGTTTCGATGAATGTTGGGGGATCCTAAAATTGGAGTTATTTATCGATTTTTTGTCAGAACTCACATTTGGTCTGCTGCAGTCAACCTGCTGAAGGCGCGAACCCCGCGCCCAGCCTCTGCACAGGTTTCTGCATACAGTGTTGATTTCCGGGCTGCCGGATCTCTTTTTCTGCAGCATTTTGAGCGTTTCCGCTGTAAAAATAGCTAAAATTCGAAGAGCAAAAAGGACGAAAGGACGAAAAAACGACGTCGTGTGCGGCGAAAACCAATAATTATCAGAGGGACACCAAGAATCTCGGAGAGACACAGACACGCAGACAAGCGTTGTGTACGCAGGTCGACCAAGCTTTGTGTCTGCATGAGAGGGGGGAAATCGGGAGGGCATGTGTGTGTATGACGGGCAGTAACGGAGATTTTATTATACTGACCAATCGTGACATTCATAAGAGAGAAAAGAGAAGAAGAAGAAAGTTGAGGTTTTAACCAAAAAAGCCGAGGAATTGTTGGTAGTCGTCGTCGTTATCGGATTCGTCGATCCACCCATTATCGATACCGTAATGCCAGTTCAGTTCTTCGTGTGTGGGTCTCCTGTATTCGGGGCGATGAACATCCGTTGAATGTGCCAGTCTGATATGGCTGTGTGTCGACGAAGCATCCACGGTCCGTATACCGCAGATGAAACAGAAGTGGGCGCCACACTTGCATGTCATGTGCTGACATCCACTTTCCTTCTGCACGTACATGCGGCAGTTGGGACATTCGATGATTTTGTCAGCGGTGTTCTCGTTCAAATCCTTGAACATCATCAGAGAACGGTCTTCAGAAAAGTCCTTCGCTTGCTTGCAGCTCCATCCCCAATGAAGATCGCCGAGACATCTTCCGCAATATCCCTTTCTGCACTGGTCACACTTCTTCTCGTTAATCTTGGAGTGTCGAGTTCGAATCCCTTCACAACCTGGAGCACTGCATGGCTTGAGGTCTTCTGTCTCCAGAATACTCCGCTTCGCCGCCATCACAAAGCCATTGAGCTTCTCGCCATCCAAAGCATGAATCCGACGATTGTCTCCGAGAATGACCCGAGTGATGTCTTTCGGTGTCCAGAGCCTCTCGCATCTTTCCATGCCACATTTGATCTTGAAGGTCTTGTTTTCAACGGCGTTCTTGATCTTCATGTTGCAGCAGCTTCGACAGAGAGTGTGCCCACACTCAAGTCTGTAGAAGTCCTCAGTTCCACCCGCCTCGACCATGCAGATTTTGCAAACCGGGCTTGATGGCCTAAAGGCCTGCATGTAGACCTCCGAGACTTGATCGAGACCTTCAGTGAGCTTCTCGTAAGCCTCTAACGACCCGGTGAACCGGAAGGTGTCATCTTCCATCTGACAAGAAGCTCCTAATGCCACGCCAATGCAATCGGCGGTGTTGCGGAGAACATAGGGGCAGTTGAAGAATGGCTGAACGATTTGGAGGTTGAGTTCCACTTCAAGTCGGATCTTCTTGAACTGCTCGATCTCCTTCACGGCAATTGCAGCGGAAGAGCCGAACACATGGATCTTGTGTTTGAACTTGTCAAGGTCTACGAGAGCCTCGAAGCGGCTGGCACAATCCCTCACGTACGCCTCGCCGATTCCAAAGTACAGCTCCGGAGTTCCCTCGATGACGATTGGTTGGAGCATCTTCTCGAGGAGCATCACTTCGGAATCGACGAACTTTGACGCCGTTCCTTCGACTCCAAGAAGTCCGATCTCCTCGCCGTCCTTCCATTCCTCGACGATCCGTCCGGGAACCTGGCTTTCGATGAGTTCTTCTGCTCTCACTCGGATGGCATCATTGAAAGCGGAACGGATGTTCCGGTACACTGTGAGGGTCTTCCGGAAGAGTGGGGTGATGGTGGCCTGAAAAAAGTACGTTTGATTGAGAAATGTGCAGAATGCGACTCACGGTGGGATAGACAGTCTTCATCTTCTGAACAGCTCTTCTCCCGATGTCGCGGATTTCGAAGACGACCAGGAACTGGCTCTCGGAGACTGGAGTGATGCTGTAGCACTGTCTTCCGGTGACTTGAAGAAGAATTTCTTCAATTTGCTCCATTCGGCCATCCTTTTCAATCTCGATCAGAGCAGAAACTGATCGGAAGTATCTCATTCGGAACAACCGGCTGTTGTCGTAGATCCGATCGACAAACTCGAAGTTCCTGGCTGCTCCGTTTCTCTCTTCGACTCTTTTGAATTCGAGAAGCCGGATGTTCTCCTCCAGAACATCCCAGCTTTTGTTCTTCAGGAAGTGTTTTTCGACTTCCGAGAGCAGTCTGGTTGAAACGACGTCGTAGCCAGTCTGATCCGTGTAGAACTCGAGAGGGTCTTGGATGCTTCCGGACTCTTTCACCAAACCGAAATGAGAATCTCTTGGAGTTCTGACAAGCTTTGGAGCCATTCCGGTGTCAAAGTGGATCATGTAGTGGCCAGATGGAAGATCCAGTGGCTCCTCGGCAACATCCACTCTCGGAATCGCATCCCTGACACGCTGTTCCTCGGAAGTTCCACTTTTCAAGAAGATATTGGTTTGAGGATGAGTGTGAGTGGAGAGGATCCGACTATCAGAAATGCTCTTCGAAGGGTTGCTCTGGAAAAGAATTCGACCTAGTTTAGCTTGACTCAAGACAAAAGCTCACGATGGACAGGAATCGGATGATCTCCTTTGGTCCAACAACTCGGCGCATCCATTTCAGTGGATCATGGTTGTATGGAACAGCCCTCTCCTTGAGTTTACTGACAATCTTTTCGAAAGCTTCAGAGTCGAGAATCGGACCTGGCTCCTGGTCTTTGAGAGGATGGAAGATGGCTTCTTGGACTATTCTCGAGCGGTAGAGGTCTTCGGGACAGATTCCAACCTGGAAAATTGGTTTTGCATGGGGAAAAGTATAAAAAAACACTTACGAGAGGAACATGGGGCATGTCCTTGAAGGGCGGTAGCCATTGGAAAGAAGTTTGCATTTCGCCGGAAGCCGTTCGCTGAAAAACACTGAAAATGAGTGGAAAAAGGGAACTACAGTAACCCAAAGAGCAAAAAAGAAGGAGAAACAAGGAATAGAAAATATGCAAAAGAAGCTTCAGATGCATTTAATCAAAAGCAAAAATGTGAATTTCGAAAAAGGTAGGTTGCGAGACGCAGAGTATGCTTCACTTGACGATAAAAATACATTTGCAAAGTGAGTGTGTGTGTAAGCGAGAGTGCGTGTGGAGCAAACGAGTGGCCTTCTGCTAGTGTGCGAAGGGACGGTTGATGCGGTTATTACAACGTACATTGGGCAATTCATTGCTCACTTTCCATATCGATTTGTGGTTGCCATCCGATGTGTGTGGAAAGAACATTGGGGGAAGAGGAGAGCCGTGGGAAGCGAGAGGAAAATGAACAATTGAGGTGAAAGTTGTCAAAAGAAGAAAGCATTAGAAGGTCGAAAAAGAAATATAAATCGTGAGAAAGAGTGTGTAATTTAATTTGCTCTTCAGGGCAACAGAAGCAGGTTTGCTGAAGGGAAGGGTTTTTGTGTTTGGAAGTTCTTGCCTTGTCTTGCCTTGATAAGAACCAGAAGGGGGCTGATTTCATCTTTGATTGTTTGTTTTGAGCAGTTCACATGTGTTTTTCCTATTTTTCATCTGATTTTGAACGAGTTGAATGGGTGGTTCTATACCGGTGCAGTGCACACCAGTGCGAACCAATTCCACGGAGACGGTCACGCGGAAATTCGCTTTTCATGGCTTTATCCTTTAGCGGGAAGACACGTGGAATCCATGAGAGTCAATCGATCGATCTCCACGTGGCCGATGCAAACACCAGTAAGTGGGTACATGGCAAAAGTGGAAGGGCTTGCTCTCGCTCGCACCTTAGTGCTTGGTTAGTAGGCCTTCTGCTTTGTCGTGGACCTACGAACCGTTTGCGGTCTTGGTCGGGGCGACAGTTGAGGAAGGTTAGTGTTCAAATACTGAAACCGATCTAATTATTCGATTTCAGAGCCCCTCGTGTCAGGAGGATGGAAGGATTGGAGGAACTGGCGACGACGACGACGGATTCTTGGCACGATTCAGTGGTTCTGTCGACATCTACGATGGACCATGGGGCCGATGCAAACACCAGTACATGGCAAAAGTGGAAAGGCTTCACTTTAACGCTTGGTTAGTAGGCCCTTTGCTTTGTCGTGGAGGAAGGTTAGTGTTCAAATACTGAAACCCATCTGAATACTTGATTTCAGAGCCCCTTGTGTCAGGAGGATTGGAGGAGCTGGCGATGACGACGACGGAAACCTGGCACGATCTGGTGGATCCATCGACCTTTGCGATGGACCACGTGGCCGGTGCAGACACAAGTACATGGCAGAAGTGGAAGGGCTTGCTCTCGCTCGCACTTCAGTGCTTGGTTAGTAGTCCCTCTGCTTTGTCATGGACCTACGAACCGTTTGCGGCCTCGGTTGGGGCAAGACTGAGGAAGGTTAGTGTTCAAATACCGAAACCGATCTGAATATTTGATTTCAGAGCCCCTCGTGTCAGGAGGATGGAAGGATTGGAGGAGGAACTGGCGACGACGACGACGGATTCTTGGCACGATTCAGTGGTTCTGTCGACATCTACGATGGACCATGGGGCCAATGCAAACACCAGTGAGTAGGTTCATGGCAAAAGTGGAACGGCTTGCTCTCGCTCCCACTTCAGTGCTTGGTTAGTAGTCCCTCTGCTTTGTCATGGACCTACGAACCGTTTGCGGTCTTGGTCGGGGCGACAGTTGAGGAAGGTTAGTGTTCAAATACTGAAACTCCATCTGAATCCTTCATTTCAGAACCACCGTGATCAGGAAGATAAGAGGAGAAGCTGGCGACGACAACAAGGAAGCGAAGAAAAACAAAGGAAACAGAATCCTGGCACGATACAGTGCCAATTCTTTATGAATTTCATGTGAAAACAATAACAGGAATGGAGGAGAAACAGAGAAAGAAACACTGATAACTGATAAGAATATTGATTACTTTGATTACAATTACCATAAATAAATTATTGGCAAATAATGAATGTTTGAACTGGAAAAGGAAGAAAATACATAGAAAACGATAGGATTCGGAGAAAAAACACATCTAGAGATTCACTAACAATCAAGAGGGAAATGCAAGAAAATGAGAGGAAGATCGGGTGACAATTGAAATTGTGTTTGGAAATTAGGAACTACATATGTACATCAGAAGATACCGTAAAACCTCTATTAGAAGGGCATGCCCTTCTATTTTTCAAGAGTCTTTCGGAGACGCCCTTCTATTGGAGGCGCCCTTCTATTAGAGGCTGCTCTTCTATTTTTCAAATTCAATTTTTTTGGAGAAAAACAGCCAAAAATCAAGCAAAAATGCACGAAAAACGGCCAAAAATGGCTAAAAACGGCTGAAAACAGGCCCCTTCTAATGGAAACGCCCTTCTATTAGAGGCGCCCTTCTAATAGAGGTTTTACGGTATGTCAAAAAAACGGAAGCTCTACTATTCTAACGCTCGTCTTTGTTGAATCAGGTTCCATTCGCGCTCTTGGGCTTCCACGTCCACTTCTTCACCCTCAGAATCTACCATTCGGTCCTGAAAGAAATACATATACCTTCGACTTAAAAATCATTAAAAAAAAACATACCCAATCGCCGATTCGTCCGTGCTCTTCCGTGAGATGCTGCGAGGTTTCTTGCTCACTCTCAGTGGCCTTTCCACATATCCAACAGAAATGCTGCTCACATTCGCACAACATGTGATTGCAGCCTGCCTTCTTTTGAATTGCAGTCCGGCATTTTGGGCACCGCATAATCTTATTATCTCCACGGGATTCCGTTATGTAGTTCTCGAAATCTTCATCCGTGTTCTCATAGTTCAGGGCTTCCGAGCAACTCATTCCGTCGTGAGATCTTTGAAGGCAATCGCCACAAAACTTTGCTTTGCATGTGGGGTCGGTGCATCCAACATCGCTGCTTCCAGGCTGTCTGACCAGTACTCCTTGACAATCTGTTGCTTGGCAATACTGGACATCAGGGTCCAATCGAAGGATAGTCTTCTTCGCCGCCGAAATGAACGGCCGCAATTTCTTCGAATCCAGAGACTTTGTTCTTCTTCCATCTCCCAGAATGATTCTCAGAAACTCCTTCGGGGTCAAGATTCTTTCGCATCCTTCCTGAAGACACTTTGGCGCGAAGTTCGCAGGAGATTCAGGAGTGTCGTTGAGGCAGGATACAATGTATCTGTTGCAACAAGGGCGGCACGTGGTATGACCACATTCGAACCGGTAGAAGTCTTCGTTTCCAATGCCATCGGTGAGGCAGACTGGGCATTCCTTGACCAGGGGAGTCAGCTGAAGATCGCTGATGGTTTGGGCGTATGCCTTCTTGCTGATCTCTAGAAGTTTTCCAATCAGAATCTCGTAGGCTTCAAGGGATCCTTCGAATTGGATAGCTTCCCCATCCAACGAGCAATTGACACCAAGGCTCGCATTGATCTTCTCCACATCTTCCTCTCCGATCAATCCAGCACAGTTGAAGAATGGCGGAGTCAGATGAATCTTGTGATAGATATTGTGCATGTCTCCAGAATATCGGAAGATCGATATCCCTTCGATGCCCTCATTTCCAAGAGCCACGATTTTGCCGGAGAACTTGTCAATATCGATAATCTGGGAACGATTGATAGGGCTTCTGATGTATGCTTCTCCCATTCCGTGAAGCTGATTAGTTGTGATACCGTCTTCAGCGCTGAGGGTGAGCTTCATGTTCAAGTGACCAATGATCTCAGTGGCGGATTCACGAGCAAGATATCGACGGGACGCTTCGACCCCCATCAAACCGATGTCGTCACCATCTTTGAAGAGGTCGTAAAGGCGGATACCTTGATAATCGGTACGGAGTTCCAGGTCAATGTCACGTAGCACGGAGTTGTGGAATCCTCGAAGCTCACGAGTCATTGGCCACAATTCACGGAACACCTGTTGGACTTCTACCTAAAAATAGTAAAAGTTATCATTTGTGTTTATGGATTGAGAACTACAAACCTTGATGCTATCATCCAAATAATCAGAAAAGATATTTGATCGAGATGATGTCTTTAGATACTTCAACATTGCCGTCGAAGCTTGGTCATTTAGAAATCTAACTTCAAATGTTTGATAGGCGATCTTCTTTACGGTCCATGGTACCGATTCCGGAACTTCGGCCAATCCCTCAAGCTTCGCGAATTTGAACAATGTCCAGTTGATCATATTGCAGAGGTCCGGAAGTTCGTCATCATCGTCAGTGAATCTCAACACGACTTCCGTCTCCGAGCATACCATGTTCTCGTAGATTATTCGATTGTTGAAGATCTCCTCCAAGAACTTCACCTTATTCTCATTTCGAGCGGCGTTGCGATCCGTGCTGGATTCGAATTCGATCAAGCGGAGGGGAGCATGCTTGATCTTGCATTCAGGCTCCATCGCCAGCTTTTCCACGAAGGAGAGGATTCTCGAGGAGACGACTTTGTGCTTTGTCATCTCCTCGTAGAAATCCTCCGGCTTCTTGTCACCGAGCTTCTCCAGGAAGTCGGCGTCTTCCTTGACCAGCGCGAAGTGAGAGTCGGCGGGGGATCTGATGAGCTTCGGTGGTTGGCCGCCCTCGAAGTGGAACATCAAGCCTTCACATGGCAGGTCGACGGGTTCCGGGACGATGGCCGGGCAAGGGAACATCTGACGAATCTTCTTCTCCGTTTCATCGTTTTCTCGATTTGCGACAAGGGTGACGACTTTCGTGGCATGGTCCAGCAACAAAAAGAGGTAGGTGGTTTGTTCCTTCACCTACAACATTATGGGTTACTATAATAAAACTCACGAAAAACTCACTGATCTAACATGTTTGTCAATGTTTTCGGGTCCAAGAGTCATCATCACTGGATCCTTGATCTTGGGATGAAGCTGCTGCGTGTTCACACGATCGCCAATAGCCAGCATGATGTTCTCGAACTGGGTCAAGTTCGGGATTTTCCCAGAGCATTCTCTTCTGAGTTCGAAGCGTGCATTGAAGAGAATGTCACTGCGAAAGGCATCCGAAGGTTCGAGATGTTTCTGAAAATGGATGATGATACGAAACTTCCTCAAAATTCTTACCTGACTGTCGTAAAGTTTATCCATGTAGAAAATGTTCTTCTCTGAGAAATCCATGTTGGTAAC
Organism: Caenorhabditis becei; assembly: GCA_900536315.3. Lineage (NCBI taxonomy): Eukaryota > Metazoa > Nematoda > Chromadorea > Rhabditida > Rhabditidae > Caenorhabditis > Caenorhabditis becei. The sequence goes on along the minus strand of LR538523.1, from coordinate 43,503 downwards.
TGAAAAAAGGGAATGCCATGGGTGACGGTAACGAGATAGGATATCTGAAAAAGACAAAAGCAATGGAAAAATCTCGAGAAATCAATATCAGTTTGTTTTCCTTATCAGTTCAGGATTAACCCGCTTCCCAAATAAATGCCTGATAACAAAGTGTAAACAGGCAATTATTGGACACTTTGCGGTAAAACGGGAAGAGAAAAAGCTGGGAGAACGTGGCGGAAATGCAAATTTTACGGGGAACTGTTGCGATTTTCGAAATGATCGTACCACGAGACGAAGGAGAGACGCAGGCGCTGGAGACATGATGGGCTTGTGCGTGGGGGGTCTCGCAGCGAAGAGGAGCTAGAAAAATGATTTGTCGTAAACTTTAAAGGCGCTGCGTAAATTCTCGTGGCGAGACCCAGCCACCAAAGGAATGAACATCACGGATAGAAGTAAGTAGGGGTGTACTTTTGGCACATGTTCTAAGTTCTACAGCTGCAGCGAGTTTTGTGTGTGGGAAGAAAAGGAAAAGGGAATCGGCTCGTCTGCGGTATCGATCACCAGACAAGTTAGGGGAAAGATGCGAAATGTTGTTCATTGCGGTGGCACGAATGATTCATAGTGCACTGCACTTTATAGCATTACTTTACACTGAATGGGAGAGCGGAATGGGGGTTGATAAAAGTGATAAGGGCACTGATAAGAGTGCATTTGTTCGGCGGGCTGCTCTCCGCTTCAGGAACAGTAGAACTTCTGAAACTTCTGGAGCATTTCACGTCTTCTGAAGATCACGATTGTGATTGTGAGCTTCGAGCAGTTGGAGCATTTTCCCAACGTCTTCTGAAGACAAATTCAAACGATTCCCTTATTTTTTTATAAATCATTTATTGGTCAAACCATAATCCTTTGCATGTCATTTCTCTCAGAGCGTCAATTGGAACAATTCTTTGTGAATGTGCCTTGAATAAAATAATGTTGATGATGATGTGTGTTTTTGGATCGGGGGATGATGGGTGCAAAGTTAAAAATAGAAATATCACTAAAAAAGGGTTTCCCTCGATGAAAAAGTGGCGGGAAAGACTGGGTGCAGGTGGGGTTGTGAAAATGAATGCAGCAAAACATGGTCCTTATTTCGTTTCGTGGTAACTATTCGGCAAGGTAATACAAACTAAAATGGTAACTACCCAATTATTGAAATTTAGAAATTAAGCGAAAATGTTCTCTCTATCGACGCATCGTTCTTCGTTGAGGAAGTGCAGCAGATGAGCCTGGAAAAATGGGATTCAGGTTTCGAGATTCAGAAGTTCTGAAGACACTCACGACATGGACATAGACAGCGACAAATGAACACATGATGATTGAGGACAACACTGAACACATACAAATAGACATCAACATCGAAGACCCGAGCCTACCTTCAGAGAGAATCATGGCGTTCGCCAATTCTTCACCGTTCTGGTTTCGAATTGTACACAGGTATTCGCCAAAGTGTTTCTTCTCGACGGAAGTGATCGACAAAGCGGAACTCGATTCGGTTGAGGTGATGGTGTAGCCGCCGAGTCCTGGAATTGGTACGATTAGGTGAAGCCCTGGGTTCGGAGGTTACCGTCGATCAACTCTCCGCCATTGTAAAACCACCGACACGTCGGTACAGGTGTGCCAGAGAATGAAGCTCGCAGCTCTGCTCTAAAACAGTTGGATTTGAATCTAGACGGACCTTTCATTTCAACTAACCTATTCTTCTCACACGTCTGCACGGAAACCGGTGACTCTTGGAACTTTGGCTTCTCACCGACGGTTCTGAAAACCAAATTTCAACCTAGTTCTCGAAGGCATTTACTCACTTGATGGACTGTATGACAGTCAGGTCCAACTCGGCGTTGGCTTCACCGGAAGCGTTGATCGCAGTCAACTTGTACTTGCCGGCGTCGGCGCGAGTCACGGCGCCGATTCTCAGGATGAACAGGTCACCCTCGTTTCTCATCTGAATCCTTTCATAGGATCTGAAGCTATTCTGAATGCTCACCATGTATCGTTCTTCGTTGCTGAGCTTCTGTCCGGCCTTGGACCAGGTGATCACGGGGTCCGGGTGTCCGATGACTTTGGCGCGGAGTTCCACGCTGGCTCCCGGATCTGCTCGGGTCGTTGGCTCGTAGTCGAACACTCGCGGCGCTTCGTCAGCGACCGATCGTTCGTTGCCTGGAATGCGATCTTGGAATATGTGGTTCCAATGCAATATTGACTCACTTCTGACATCAAGCAGCATTGTGCAACGCGCAATACCAAATTGGTTCTTGGCTTCCACGGTGTACTCGCCACCGTCTTCCGGGAAGACGTCGGCGATGGTGAGGAAGACCTGAAACTTCAGAATCTCCGAAAGCCCAGGAGTCCTTTGACCAACCATCTTTTCAGATCTTGAATAGCTAAACGAAGGAGAGTCCACAATAGTGACCTTGTTGCGGGTCCAACGAATCTGAAGTGGCTCGGAGGCCTGAACGAGCTCAGCAGCTAGCTCGACACGGCTTCCGTCGACCACCTTCTTCACGGATTTGATCTTTTCGAATCTGAAGGATCAGAATTGAGATTGGGGCTGTCAAAACATGGCACTGGTACCTAAAGAGCGGCGGGATCCCTTCAGCAGCATTTGGATCCAGTCCACTGACTTGCAGATTCATCGTCGATTGAGCTTTTCCGTGTTCGTTGACAGCTTCACAGGAGTAGGTTCCTTCGTCGCCGGGCGCCACGGCGATGAACTTCAGGGTGGCGCATTCACCGTCATAAGACATAGTGAATCTGAAAATGGTTGGGTTAGGGAACCCTAGAGACTCAGGGACTCACCGATCAGCTTGTGGTAGGAGTGGAACAGAGTTACGAGTCCATTGAATTGCAGCACATGGATATGCGCTGATCGAGCATTCCACACAAAGCGACTCGTTTAGGTTAACCTGAAACATATGAGGTTGTTATCAGTATCTTATCAATTGGCTTACTTGAGACCTGCCAGGCAGGACTTCGATGAAGTTGGGGGCTTTGGCCTCCTTCCGACTTTTGCGTTTAGCCACCTGAGCGGCTGAATCTTCTTTGTTGGGTAGCACATCGATCTGGAAAAAGGAAAAAGGAAGTGATAACGATCTAGTGATAAGGGTTACTGTACCTCAGATGTACATGTGACGATTCCTTCATTGTTTGCAGCAGTACAATTGTAGAATCCCTTGTCGAAAGTCGAAACGTGATGGACCTGAAGGTGATAAGTGATAAGGTCTCCCACTGATAATCATACCTCCAGATAGTAAAAGTCCCCGTCGTTGTAGATAGAATACTTGTTACCAGTCTCCAAAATGATACCTTCCTTGTCCCAGTGAACCTGGGGCATTGGGTTGCCACTAATGGCGGTCTTCAATCGCAGCGATTTGTACTCCTCGAGGATCTTCTTCGGCTTCGGCTTCACCATGAACTTTGGCCGGCACACACGTCGGTTTCTGGTGCTAATCGCAGCACGCACCTCATCCAACGCAGTGTTCGCGGCACTCTCGGGTCTGCTATCAGTAGACATTCGTGGATCTTCCAGATGAAGAGTTGAAGCCAAAGCCTTGGCGAGCTTCTCGGCGTCGTTGGTGCTTCGGTGAGGACGCAGCTTCCTTCCGAGCTTTCCAGCGACAGCGGCAGATGCTCCGGCTTTGAGATCCATATCCTCCAGGCCTTGCAAGAACATGGGCGCAGCTCCCTTCTTCATCCTTGCGGCAGATGGTGTCCTGGCGGGGTGATCTTCGGAGAATGCAACCTTGGGCTGCACGGCGAGCACAGGCTCGAGCACATGCTTGAATTGTGGTGGCTCGGCCTTCCTTCTTTCATCCGAAACATTCAACCTTCCGGCGGTTCGCAGCACACCGTGGATGTTGGACGCTTCGACATAGTACATTCCGAGGCTCGCCAACGAAACGTTCTTGATCGACAAGACACTGGTAGTGTCGGTTGGGAAGGTGATCTTGATGTCCTTTCCCTCCACGACCTTTTTCTCATTGTGATACCAGATCAAGTCGGGGGTGGGGAATCCGGCGAGCTCAACAGTGAACTCTACGGATTCCTTGAGTGGAGTCCATGTGTCTTGGAGACACTTTACGAAACGAGGAGGGCCAGCGGGCTCATCGGAGAGCTCACCGACCAGGAGATAGCATTGAGTGGTGGCTTGTCCGGATGGGTTGGAAGCCACACACTGATAAGTTCCTCGTTGTTCTCGCATGACTCGCTCGGACTTGAGCTCTGCAACTTTTCCGAATCGACATTCAGTCCAGCTGCTGGTAGAGCTCAAATTGGTCTTGCTTCCAGAGTCATCGATGTAGAACCATTCGAGAGTTGGCTCAGGAGATCCGGTCACATTGCAGCTTAGTGTGGCCGGGTGTCCGTTGACAATTCCCATGTCGGTGAGAGGAATCGTAAACTTTGGAGCGACATTTGACAGCTCACTTGTTTGCTTCATCTTCTGAACGATGACTTGGGTTTCGGCGATGACAGAGCCGTTGGCATTCTCGGCTTTGCAGCTGAAAATGCCGGATGTCTTGGAGACGACGCACTCGGCGAGCAAGTGGCTCTCGCCTTCTCCAGTGACAAAGTGACGGTAGATTCGGTTGGTGCGAAGAATCTCCCGCCCGTCTTTGAGCCAAGTGACTGTTGGTTTTGGCTCTCCGATGGCTTTGGCAACAAGAGTGAACTGGCCACTCTCATTGACTTCGATGAGTGATGGAGGAGCTCTGATGAATCGTGGCTTCTCCTGTTTGTCATCGATTGGGGCGATCACCAAATGAGAGTCGGTTCCGGTGGTTTTGGCAATCATGACCATGCTGGAAGTCGAGTCAACTCCAGCTACACTGGTGGCTGAGCAGACGTAGACTCCAGTGTCATCCGACTCGCACTTGGCAATTGAAAGACGACAAGTTCCATCTTCTTCCTGAACTTGTCGCACTCTTCTCGTTGTTGAAATCCGCTCTCCGTCCTTGATCCAGCTGATTTCGGGGGCTGGGAATCCTTCCACTTTGCACTCCAGGGTCACATTGTGTCCAAGGATTGCTGTAGAATCGGAGAGAGTTGATGAGAAGGAGGGAGCGATGAACTTGGTGACATCTTCCACTGTGACGTGGCACTCGCTCTCCGCGTAACCGTACTTGTTGGTGACAACGCAACGGTACTTTCCAGAATCTGGAGATTGAACTGCGTGGCAGACGAGTCGGTGGTTGGACTTCTTATCACTGGAGAGCTCGTATCTTCCAGTTGACTCGATCCTCTCATCATCCTTGAACCAAGCGACAGTGCTCTCGGATCTAGAGCTGATCCTGCAGGTGAGCATGATCTGCTGTCCCGCTTGAGCACTTTCGTTGTTCATTGGCTTCTGAACAATCGGGACCAGATTCCGTTCGAGTGAGTGATCTGGAGTGGTGTTCAGAGAAGCGGGGCGGTTGAAGATAGTGACATTGGTGGATGCTGAAGCTTGTCCGAGCTCATTCTCAATGAAGCAAGTGTAGATTCCATCCTCTTCTTGGGATTTCAAAGTGAGAGTTGAAGATGTCGAGGTGGTGGCAACACTGATCTTCTCATCAGGAACGACTTGAAGATTTTCCTTGTACCACTTCACAGTTGGCTCAGGAGCTCCGAAAAACTCAACGACAATCTCGAACTCATCATCTCGATTCGCCACGATCTTGGATTGAGGCAACAGTGTGAATTGAGGTGCTTGTCCGACAGAGGCGGTTTTCACAGTCTCCTTCATCTCGCTCCACTCTCCAAGTCCCTGCTTGTTCTTCCCGGCGACTCGGAAAATGTACTCGGTGTTTGGGACAAGTCCCTTGACCTCTAGCTCCAAATTTTTCGTGGATCCACAAGAGACCCAGTCTCTCTGATCCGGACATCTTCTCTCAACTTCATAAGACTCCGTGGGTCCTTCAGATGGCGCGGTGTCCCAGGCAATAGTGACTCTATCGGTTTTAGCGGCTCCAGAAGGCTTTGGAAGTCCTGGCTTTCCCGGCTTCTTCTTCTTATCCTCATCCTTCTTCTCCACCTTCTTCTTCTCCTTTGCTTCCTTGACCTCCTTATTCTTCGTCACCGACACCTCGGTATTCTGTCTCACTTTGCCTTTCGAGTTCTCAGCCGTAATCGTATACGTGCCTTCGTCTTCCAAACCAACATCGCGAACAACAAGTTGATAGTTGACGCCATCACACTTCATCTGAATGCGGTCGCTCTCGACGAGTTCGCTATTATCCTTCAACCAAACCACTTCCGGTGTAGGTGAGCCATTCAAGTCGGCCTGAATGGATAGGGTCGCGCCTTCAGGAACATTGATTTTAGGCTTTGGCTCGATTATAAAGTACGGAAGCGATGGCACAGCGATCTTGGCTTCAGTTCCGCTGATCTTGAGCTGTGCAGAAGTGTGAACGTCTCCAAACTGATTGGTGGCTACGGCGGTGTAGGTGCCGCACTCCTCGTCGGTGACGTTCTCGATAACGAGCGTCGCCGTGTTGTCGTCGAACAGCCGCGTCTTGTAATTGCTCTTCGTCGCCTGCAGTGCTTTTCCATTGTGCAGCCACACGACTTGGGCGGCCGGATTAGCGTATGACTGACACGTGAACGTGGCCGTCTCGCCGGACTGCCTCAAAACAACGTCTTGCAACTTTTTGACGAATGTCGGCATCTGGGTGACGTGCTCGGCGGCGTTCTCGCCCGGTCGTTCCACAACTACACATGCTCTCGTCTCCACTGCGCCCAGCTTGTTGCTCACTTTGCACACGTACTGTCCATTGTGCTCCTCGTGCGCTTCATAGATCTTCAAGAACGCCACACGACCATCAAAGTAAGTCCTAAGGGTTCTGCTCTCGGCAACCAGCTTTCCATCATGATACCACTCAATTGTCGGAGTCGGCAGTCCATCCACTTCCACTTCGAGAAGTTCTCTGTTTCCTTCAGTGACAGTGGCATCTGCCAGCGGTCTAGTGACAACTGGTGGCCTCTGAACCTCTCCTCCGAGCACTGAAGGGGAACGGCTTCTGCTTCGGCTTCTGCTTCTCACAGGAGTCAGACGAGTCTTTGTCAGTCCCATATCCACCACCTTCACTGTACAATGAGTGAAGTCCTTTCCAAGACTGTTGACAGCTTCACAAGTGTACTCTCCCTCATCATCCATTACCACATTCATGATATTGAGCCTTGAAACTCCTTTCCTGTCAGTGTACTGCAGCATGCGGTTCTCAATGATAAGCTTCAACCCATCCTTGTACCAGGTGATTGTAGGGATTGGCTTTCCGGTCACACAGCACTCTAGCACTATCTCATTTCCTTCGCAAGTCGAGCAGTTGACCAGTGGCTCCAGGAACTTTGGCTTGACATGATCCTTATCGATTGCTTCCTTGATCTCCACAACCGAGAAGCTTTGCGCGACTCCGTGAATGTTCTCAGCCTCGCAAACATATCTTCCTTGATCTTCATCCCTGGCGCCAATGATATGAAGAGTGCAGACTCCGTTCTCGTGTCTGACCTGCTTGTTGCTCATGTCGATCGGCTGGTCGTCCTTCATCCATTTGATGTTCGGATGCGGGGTTCCCGAGACCGAGCAGACAAGAGTCAAGTCAGATCCTTGAGGTACTTCTCTCGGAGTTGGCAACTGCATTCTGAATCTAGGCGCCTTAGAGCCATCGATCTTCTTGCTTCGTTTAGCCAACAACTCCTCGATCCGGACGCAGCATACCGTGTGAGCCTTTCCGATCTTGTTCTTGGCAAGACACTTATACTCTCCACTGTCCTCTGCGTAAGCATCAATGATCGTCAGCGAGTAGTTACCACTTCCATCGTCAAACTGAAGACGGTGTCTTTGTGAGTGCTCGATCTCAACTTCATTCTTGAACCAGTTGATCTCCGGGGCTGGGTTAGCTTTGATGTTGACTTCCAGCTTCAGAATATCCGATTCTGAGCACTTGACGTCACTGAGCTGCTTTCCAAAAGATGGAGCAAACTGTCCATCCGGCACAACTACAGTCAGCTTGGCTTCACTCTCGCACTCTCCAAACGCATTCTTTCCAACAGCCTTCCACATTCCTTCATCAGTAGAGTCAACGGACAGAATGTGAAGTTCATAGCGTCCCTTGTCATGTCTTCGAAGGTAGTTGCTATCATTGGCACTGATATGCTCTCCATTATGATACCAATCCACTGTTGGCTCCGGAAGCGTCGTGTTAGTGACTACTAGAATCTTCGGCTCTCCGATCTTGGCCTCATCATCTTGAAGAAGATGATGGAAGTTTGGCGGCATATCAATCATCTCCTCGATGACCACCACTTTCGACGTCTTCCGATCCTTCTTTTTCTCAATCACAGCTGGCGATGTCTCCGACTTCTTCTTCTTCTCATCATCACTCTTCACAGACAACTTGGCATGAGTCATGATGCTTCCCAAGTCATTGGTAGCTCTGCAAGTGTACTTGCCGGCGTCTGACTCCACAATGTTCTTGATAGTGAGCTCGGCGAGTCCTTCATTGTAGAACGAGTCGAACTTCATGGAAGGAACCGTCAGTTCCTTGTCATCCTTGAACCATTGAACCTTCGGAATCGGGATTCCATCAAGATCACAAGAGAGAGTAGCGATGAGGTCTCCGACATTCGCGACAATGTCTTCCAATTGTTTCTTAACGCTCGGAGCAGTGTCGGTGTCTGAAATTCAAATGGTTAAGAGCAAATTTAAAAGTTCAAAGTACCAAAAGCAATGTTTCTCTCAAAGACTCCATCCATGGTGAGCCTTCTGAAGATGGCTCCTCTCTTGGCAAGACGTCCAATTGGAAGTAGGTCATCAGACCATCTCTTGAGAGAAAGGAAGTTTCTCTTCTGGCGAGCTGGCAGCTTATCGGGCTTTGGTTGCATTTTCTGAAATGATTCATTTTGAATTAGGGTTTCTTATGTGTAAAGTTAGTGAGTTTAGTACCTTGACATATTCGGACAAGTCATTGAACGCAGACAGTAACGGACCCTGAACATAGGACATAACATAAAAACACACAGGCACTCCCAGTACTTACCGTAATCCACGGATGTCTCAACGCATCCTGAACCGACATTCTCTTCCTCTTGTCCTTGATCATGAGTCGGCAGATAAAGTCCTTGGCCAAATCCGAAACGTCATCCCAGCTCGGGTCGTCAAAGTCCCAATCAGCTGCCGACACATTGGCCAGGGTGTCCTCATCGCTGTCCCCAAGGAATGGCGACAATCCGGAGAGGAGTACATACGAGATGACTCCCACTGTCCACATGTCCGTCGAGAGCCCAACTGGCTGGTAGTTCACCACTTCTGGAGCGCAGAATTCTGGGGTTCCGAAGAGCAGCTTGACGCTCTTCTTTGGATCTAGCTTTCTGGCGAGTCCGAAGTCAATGATCTTGAGGTCAGTGGAGTTTTTCGCCTTCAGAAGGATGTTCTCTGGCTTCAAGTCCAGATGGACAATTTGGTTCTTATGCATATGAGATACTCCGAGAAGGATCTGATGCATGTAGTCCCTCACTTCCTCTTCACTCATCAAAGAGTCATCCTCCAAGATCTTCTCGAATAGCTCTCCTCCCGAAACAAACTCCTCAATGAGCCACATCTCATTTCCCATGTCGAAAGCCTCATGAAGATTCAGAAGCTTCTCGTGGTGAAGTTGATTCATCATTGAGATCTCATGAATCACATTCTCCTTCTTCACTCCGGGACGTACCTGGACCATTTTGGCAGCCCAAGTCTTTCCAGTTGCTCTTTCGGTGGCTCTGTACACTGTTCCATAGGCTCCTTTTCCCAGCTCTTCGTGGATGATGTACTTGGCTTGAAGATCATTCGGCAGTCGGTGAATATCGATAGTCTTGTATTCCGACGGGCTCACATCCTTCACCACCTTCTCGTAGTCCACTGACTCTTGCTCTTTGACCTTGACCTCCTTCTTCTTGGGCTCCTCGACGACTCGGCTCACATCCTTCACAACGACCACCTCAGACTCCTCCGACGGCTCCGATTGCCCGAAGGTGTTGTCGGCGCGGACGCGGAACGTGTAGGACTCTCCAGGCACCAGATTGAAGAGCGTGATGAATGCCTGCTTGGTGACTTCTGCCTTCGTCCAGGTCTTGGCCTTCTCCTGCAATAAAAATCGGTTGCCCTGGGCGACTAAAAGGCCGAGACGACTCACCGTGCACATCTCCACAGTGTAATTCCTGACTGGCGATCCGCCATCGTTTGTCGGCGCGGCCCACCGAAGTCTGACCGAGTCGACGTTCTGATCCTCGACGGCTGGTTTGCCTGGCGGAGCCGGACGGTCGGTCACCTACAATATTGGTTCAGTTGAGAGAGTATCTTCTTCTTCTTCTTTTTCTTTCTTGACTGCTCTCGGGGGGTTCTTCTCACAATACCAAACAAATGAAGTTTGTGCGAAATGATGAAGGAAATTCGGCGAGAATAGGCGATAGGGTGCCAAAAAAAAGCCAACGAGAGAAAAGAGGGGCTGGTTTTTTGGCCCCTCCCCCACCGCCTCTCCTCGTGCCTCTCTCTCTCCAATTTGCACAAAGTATTCCGAATTGGCTTACTTCCAATCGCCCCCATCGAATTTACTCCGTCCCCTTCTCTGCGCCGCCAGTTCGGGAGGGGACACAGAGGGTGGGGACGATAACAAACTTTTTCTCCTTAGAGTCACCCCCCTCTTCATTTTTTTCTTCTTTCCGTCTTCTGAAGCGAACCACGTCTTCTGAACACGAGTCTTCAGATCCTACTACTACTTCTACTTCTGAATCTACAAGCCAGACCCCCATCCATCTTGAAGCCTGATGGTGATTCCAACGGTAAGCACATTGAAAAGCGATAAAAGCGGTTGAGTCAATAGAAAACAACGTGATTACCCTAGTGATTACTAGTGAGAATCGGTGTGTCAACATGATTTCTAATTTCTAGAAGGTTCCAGAAGCTAAAACTTGAGGGGTCAAACTACAGTACCATTTTTCAGGGTAACAACACAATGGTGGGCGCTGGCGGGGAATGGTGAGTATGAGACATTGAGAATCGGAAAAAAATGGAATGGAATAATTAGTGATGGTGGTTGGTGTCAGATTTCAATGACTAGCTCCTAAGTTCATTCTAAATCCCGGGACCCATCTGGCTCACCTGAATGCCAATCGCATACTTGTCCTCGCCACACCTGTTCTTGATCTTCAACGCGAACTCTCCCTGATCCTGGGCGTCGATTCCGTTGATGGTGAGCACGGTGTTCAGCGCGGTCTTCTCGATCTGCCACCAATTCATGTTAGCTTCACTTCATTTAGCCTCCCGCCGAGACCCGAGATAATAAGGAGCCACCCCTCATCAACATCTCCTTCCTATGGGGCGCGAGATGTCCATCAAATTAAACCCAACTATCTCTCTCTCCCTCTCTATACTTCTTCTTATTCGGCTCCTTCTCAATATGTGTGTTTTTTTTCTAGACGGGTATTGTGCATTTCACACTCAGAGGGGCACCCCTTTTATAAAATATTGGCAAAGCCCGGGCAGGTGCATAAATTGGCCATGGCCCCCCTTGAAAGTCTCACTTTCGCTCCACTCTATATGGAAAATTTATATATTTTCGCGCCAGACGGCTAGCAGATCGTCGTCAGATCCGTTTTTAAGAAGAATGGCTTTTAGAGGTTGGGATTTTCTTTTCTAGAAATTTCGGGATCTTCAGGGACCTTTGTTTCCAGAGGAAGTTTGTAAGTTCGCTCTATTGGACTCTGGTCCCTCTCTGGTAGGGCGCACTTGCAACAAACTTCTCTGAAAGTGTAGTCCAATAGAGCGCACTTACAGCATAACCTTTCTCATTCTCAAATCTAGGTCAATGTTCACTATAGCGCGTTTACTCTAACTTCAACCTTTCATAATTTGCATAATTCCAGCACTAATTCCAATTGAGCGCACTTACAACATAAACTTTCTCATTCTCACATGTCAAATCTAGGTCAATGTCCACTAGAGCGCGTTTACTCAAACTCCAACTTTTCATAATTTGTATAATTCCAATAGAGCGCACATGTTCACTAACCAAAACTCAACTTCTGAACCTTCAAAACTTCCAAGACAATTGGCCTTTTCCGTTGATTTCCGCTGTTCAATAGAGCGCACTTACCAAGTTTTGATTTCAATTTCTTAAACTCAAAGACAGGTGAACTTCTAAAGACGTCAATGAGGTCCAAATGTCACTAGTAAGCCCAACTAGCAACTTCCGTGTTTCCCCCTTGTTTTCCAACTTCCCACCCAATTCCCCCAGGGGTCCTCTTGTACTTTCAAAGGTCTTACCTTCATCTTTCTCGACTCTTCTATCACTTTGCCATTGTTATCAATCCAAATCACTTCGGGTTGTGGACGACCTGCAAAAAGTTGAAAATCATATTTCATCTCATCTCCATGACACTTTTTAATGGACCCAATCCCCCTTTTCTTCTCTCGTTTCGCCTCATTTCCTCTTCATTTTATTCTTCTAGGCTTCTAGCAGAAAGAGCTCGAAATGCATTCATCAAGGTAAGGTTGTGATAAGTCAGGTGATAAGCGGGACAGGTGAAATGAAATGGGAAAGGGGCGGGGAATCGTGTTGGATTCTGAATCAGAATCCAGAATCCAGAATCCCGATTCAAATTCATATATACAAACTATTCGGCAAACACAATGAGGTGGGTCGCGTCGCAACTCATAGATAATTCATGCCAGGGATTTGAATTCGCGCCCGCCACAATCCAGGAGTTTCTCCTTTTTTTCTTCTCAGTGACCCTATAAAATATGACCTCCTTCTGAACCCTGAACCCTCTCCGATAATTGAGTTGGGTGGGTCTGTGTGTGTGTGCTCCCATATATTCTGATTTCTAAAACATCCTCTGCCCATCTTTCTTCCAAAAATGGGGGCGTGTCCCCCCGCTGAAGACGGCCCCGTTTTTCTCTCCCGTTGGCTAGCTGTGGTGAGAAGAAAGACACGTCTTCTCCCCCCTTCTTCTTCTACTGCTGCTTCTTCTTCTTCTTCTCCATTTTCCACTCCTCCAGGAGATCGGTATTTACACGCACATCGAACTCATTTATTCATCCATCACCTGACGACGACGGCGAAAAACACAAGTCTTGACAAGTTGGTGTTGATTGATGACTGCCGGATGACGACGACGACGACTACTTCTACTACCTAGTATTCTTACTGTAACTGTCTGTCCGAATCCTAGAACCTTTCTAGGATTCCTAAACATCTTCAAAGATGCCGACGATGTAAGTCTCCACCTCTTCTATGAATTGAAAAGTAGATCGGATCCGCGCGAAAAGTTGCCTTTTGTTTTTTTTCTCCTTTTTCTAGCTCATCTTTCTCTCATTTTCCCCTCTTTTTTCCTCTCTTTCACCACCAATTATAGCTCCTGTCAAATGCATTTATTCAAAAATTCCACACAACTATTCGCCTCTCCGGCGCCCCCAGCTGGCTTTTTCCCCTTTTGACTTCTTCCCCCGAACAATATACCCACGATTGCGAACATGTTTCCGTTCGTGTTTTTTGAGCCCCCCAAAGGCTCTCTTTCTGCCTCTTTTTCTAGTCCTCTCTAGAGAAAACAAAACGCTAAGCCATAATTGGAGGGGGAGAAGGAGTGTTTTATTATTATGAGAGTCCGTATTATGAGTAGGCATCCGGAAAAAGAAGCAGAAGGAAGAGGATGACGCCAGGCTCTCAATTGGGGTGGGAATCTGGAGGGTGGCGGGCAATGGCGACGAAATTGGAAAGTATCGGGTGTCCGCGTCATTCTTCCTTCATTCTACGAGCTGATTAGACTAGATTTGATTTGATTAGACACCTGGTGGACTTGATTTCTGAGCATTTCTGATCATTCCTGATCAGTAAACGGGCAGGATTAGATCAAACCATCAGAAGCTTCCATTGCAAACGACGACGACTACAACCAATAAAAAAGAGCGGCGTGTGCTAATCAAAGAAATGAAGTCGTCATCTTCTCCCCTTCTTCCACTTTCACTTTCGAGCCAATCACTTTGTGCAAAATGTGGCAGCAGCTCCTCTAATCCATGCCGGAAGCGAAGGATGCGTCGTTTTATGGGGTGACAACCTTGTAGCCGTTTAGGACGTTTCTGGAGAAGGGGGGCACCAGAAAATGTATGCAAATTTAGAGGGCTTGTGGTCCCTAAGTCGGTCATATGCTCGCGTTTTTCTCAAGTATGTGTTTTTTTTTTGGCTCAACCCTCAACCCATATCTTATCAGATATCACGCGATGGGTACGTTAGATTACCTGGAGTGCTCACGACATGTCAAAAAGTTTGTGTTAGATCGGATCACTCCTCCGCCTAACTTCAGAATCCGCAACCTCCCCAAACTAGCTAGAAGACAGCTGCTCTATTCTTTCCGCAGCTCATCAAAAATGATGGAATGTTTTCTGGGGATACCTTCTTCCATGTTTTTTCTTCATTGTCCCTCCGGAAGAAGGCGGAAGACGAGAATTTGTCAAGTGCACTTGTGAAATTTGACACTGGCTTTGGCTATTTGGCCGAGGGGTTTTCTTGAGAAAATGCGATAGTTCAGTGTCAATTTGGAACAGAAGACACAGTGGGTCATCTGAGTTTGGGATGACCTAGTTCAGGGGTTTCGGCCAGTAGTCCAAATTTTGAAGTTCTTGACCCAATTTCTTAAACTTTCTGATTCTAGTTCCTTGAATTCTAGGTGGCCTAACTTTTGATGATTCGGATTCCTAGTCCCCCAGATAACCTAATTCTGATTTAGCCCCTGACCCAACTTTCTCCTGAATTTCAGGCCAATTCCCCCTCAAATCCCCCAGGTACCCTTCTTGTTTATGGCTCCTCACTCCTAGCCTCGGCTCACTATATTTTTAGCCAACTCCCTCTTCATTCCTTAACTTTAAATCCCCAAATCATTAGAACATCTTGTTTACCAAAATTCCAGTTCATTAGACCCCCTCCCCATCCATCCACCCAGACTTGTCCAAAACCCGAGAACAGAATAAGAATGGAGCCCTCCTCCGTCTCACCCCTCCTATCGCCGTCTCTCTCGTCAAGCTCTCCCATATCAATATCCACAATTATCAGTATGATACGCGCCTCGCGTACTACCTCCGGTCACTATCACCATCACCATCAAGCGACGACGCCAAGTATCGATGAGGACGAGTAAGTTGTTTCGCTGGGGAGTGGAGAGGTGTCTGCAAAGCCCCTAGGGACCCGTTACATTATTCTGGAACGAATGAATTGAATGTCCCTGCCGAAACCTCACCAGTTCTGATTTTGTCGTCTTCTCTTCTCCCCACCCTCCCACTAGAATCTACCCCTTTCGGACTGTCCAGAGATCTTTGACCTTATAGTTTATGTGCCAGACACGTTCTAGAGCCCCTCTCTCTCTCTCTTTCTATCAGTCGTCTCTCAAGAAACGGAGCAGCAACAGGAGGACGGACAACAGCATAGCAAACAGCAGACAGTACTGTGTGGCGCGGAGAGTGCACTCTCTTCTTGCTCCCGCGCATTTCCCATCCGGGATGTTAGGGAGGAAGAGCAAAGTCTTATCCTTATCACTTGGCACCATTGTATCTCAAAATGACACGAGTTTTTTCCAAAAACCTAACTTTTCCTTCTAACCTTCTAACCCCTCCGGACCCCGCTAAAAGGAGCTTGTTAGCAACCAATTGGCAGCCGTTCATCCATATGAAAAGCCTTTCGGTGGTCCCTTCCCGCTTCCTCTTACTCTTTCCTCAAATGTACTGGTGAATGGACTCGATCTTCTCCGTGTAAGTTTGATAATAGAGATAGTAGCTAGTTGCAAGGGGCGATTCGGGCTGTATGCTTTTCAGATTATGTTGGCAGAGTTCAACTCAAGTGTATCTTATTTTTTTCTTTTCCACTTTTCCCCAAGAGAAAGAACGGAACAAAGATTGAGAAGATCCTAAACTTATTGCCATATTACTCTCTTCGCCCCGCCATGTATCGGCTTTCAAGTGGTCCTCAGACTGGTCAAATGATTCCGTATGGCACACCACTATGTTTTCGCCTTCGTTTCGTTACCCGCCAAATTTTCGAAAATTTGGATTTTTCACTTTTTTCCAAGCCATGGCGATGTGGAATCGGTCTAGTGGAAGCAAATTTATAATCGGGAGCCGTCGCGTGCTAAACGGGTCCATATGCAAGAGAAAAAACAAAAAAAAGAGAGAGAGAGAAGGATAGGCCATAGTGTTCCAATTCGACTTTATCTATTATTCCTCGATCGCTATGAAAATGGCACAGGCTAGGTACGTGTCTTCTGCTTCATTCCTCCCACTAATTCTGCACTGTCCTGTCTCGGATCGCAACTTATCAGCAAACACATCATTTTTACAATGTAAACGCGAGAGGGATCATCGCTATTTACTCTTGTGGGAGACGGCGGAAAATGAGAAGGTTTCGATGTCGTTAGACACTCTTCTTCCTTCATTCCTGATGAAACTCGATTGAAAACATATGTTTTTCTTTTCTCGCGTCAGGATTGATCGGTTCTCGACGAGATCCCCCTTCAATCTTCTAGTAGCATAAGTCCCTTCTTTCTAGAATGCTCTTGAATTCAGTCATGTCCACCGTAAATCAATCAAGCTCTCCAGGGCTCCGGGGCTCTAAATGGATAACGAGTGGCGATATCTCGTCCCTCGGCGCTCTCCAACATCTCCATCCAGATAGATACACTACGAAATTCCTGCCTCGGGCTCTAATATGCCAGATATGTCGTCTCTCCTACCTGCCACATATCTCTAGATTCGATTAGAGCCCCGCCAGAAGCGAGAGAGCCGAGAGAAGCTCGGCTCGGTTTCCCACGCGACGGCCAACGGGGGGAAACGCGTCAATTTCGTCGGCTAGCCACACCTGCCGCTCCTCGAAACCCCGGCTTCTTCACACCTGCTCTCTCTGGCTGCTCTGGGAGCCGAGCTAATTCAGCTGCCTCATTAAGCTGATTGCTATCACCTGAAGGATGGCATGTGCTAGTATTTCCTACTCGGCACTGGCCTACAATGGACAGTAAGTTTAAGCCCTCCCCACCGGAAAAGGACGTCTTCTGCTAACTTCATCAGCGATTCACGTCACGCATCCTCATCACATCTTCTTCTACTTCTCCTCTAGAGTCAATCCTATCTTGTGTTCTTCTTCTACATCCACATCACTTTAAATGTGTCAGTCCAATTCTCATCATCCTTGACACCTCTCATCCTGTCACACACACACACAGCCTTGACACCTCTTACTTCTACTCCCTCCTATTCCCCATATCTCCAAAGCGCTGAAAATACTGAACTGCAAAAATGGCGATCGCGATATCACAGGCGGTGCTAGCGCATCGCAACTCTGCAGCGACATTCACGGTGCCCGGTCTGACGGATCAACTGAAATTCCATAATTACAGGGTAACCGGAAACATGATCAGCGGGTAAGTCGTGCTGTCCTCCTCCCTGGCTTGAACTTTCCTCGGTTTCTTCGCCACGGCACCTTCTATCCCTTCATGCATGATGGTTATGATGTGTTGTTTGATGTTTCCCTTCACTTCCGCCTATCACTGGGGGAACTTTACTACCATGTGCACCTGGCTTAACTTTCACACACTCCCTGGGGCAAGAAGAAGAAGATGACATTTAACTCGAGGGTTTCAGGGCCGCACAACAGCACAAAAAGCGGCTGATCCCGCTGCGTCGGACCGACGCGATGACGTTGGCCGAGCGTCGCAACTACCAGATTCTCGACGACATCTTCCGAGCCGGCGGTCCCGATTGCTTTCAGCAAATCACGCCGAACAGTCTCGGCGAGAACGGCGATCCGCTTTTCTTGAGGCTCAACATTGGCGGGACAAGCTTCATGCTTCTGGTCGATGCGATTCTTCGCGCCGAGACGACCACTTTCCTGTCGCGGTTTATCCAACTCACACACAACGCCAGATTAAAAGTGAGAGTCGGAAAAGAGAAAAAGAGTGATATGTCGAGATAATCCGTCTTTTCTTCTTCAGGTAGCCGACGCCTACATTGCCTCGGAGGACGCCTACTACTTCCAGCGATCACCGACCTCATTCGAGGCAGTCTTCCAGTACTATGCCACCGGTGTCGTTCATCGGCCGTCAGAGGTAGGGGCGCGTGCGCAGTGAGCCGAAAGTACAAAGTCATGTGACAGATTTGCCCAGCCTCATTCCTAAGCGAGCTCGACTTTTGGAGGATATCGCATCAGCATGTCGGCTCGTGTTGTGCTGATATTATCCCGCAGAAGCGAGAAGAGGAAAAGGAAGAGGAGAAGGTGACAAACATCATGTCTCAGGGTCCTAATTAGCCAGTTTTCAGGTCGATGACACAACATTCGACAAGCTAATGTGCGGAAAACTGCGGAGGCGGATGTGGACATTCTTGGAAAGACCTGGAAGCTCCATGCAAGCCAAAGCCTTCGAGCTCTCGTCAACACTCTTCGTCGCGATCTCAGTGATGGGACTGTCGTTTGGAACGATTCCGGATTTTCAAGTAACTCCGAGCCCTACCATCAATCTAACTTTGCATTTCTAGGTCACTCATCTGATGCCTCCCCACAATGAAACAATAGTGCTTCCCAATGGAACTGTGACGGTGGTCCAGAAAGTCGAACAAATGCGAGTGGAACATCCGGCTTTTGTGTTCACCGAACGGATATGTATCGCATTCTTCACCGTCGAGTATTGTCTCCGATTCTTTGCCGCGCCGAGAAAGTTGCGATTCGCATTGAAACCGCTGAACCTCGTAGATCTCCTCGCCATCGTCCCATTCTACCTGGAACTTCTTCTGACGCTCTGCGGAGTCGATGATCGGAAGCTTCGAGACTTGAGATGGGCGTTCCTGGTTGTCAGAATCCTTCGAGTGCTTCGAGTCATTCGAATCATAAAACTCGGAAGGTTCTCGTCGGGACTTCAAACGTTCGGAATGACACTTCAACGATCACAAAAGCAATTGCAAATGATGACTATAGTCCTGTTGACTGGAGTCGTCTTCTTCTCGACTATGATCTACTTTTTGGAAAAGGACGAAGATGGCACCCCGTTCACAAGTATTCCAGCAGCGTATTGGTGGTGCATAGTGACAATGACAACTGTGGGTTATGGAGATGCAGTGCCAGCGACAACTAGTAAGTCTCAAAAGCCAATCTTATCAGAAATTGATCAATTTCCAGTGGGAAAAATCATCGCCTCTGCGGCAATCATGTGCGGAGTACTTGTCCTGGCCCTTCCTATCACCATCATCGTCGACAACTTCATCAAAGTCGCCCAAGACGAGCAGCAAGCTGAGCAACAGAAGATCGACCAACACAGCGAGCAACTCGCGTTGGAAGCAATGCTCAATGCAAATGACTAGTGTTCTTTCTAGTTTCTGAGTCTAATTGATTACGAGTAACATTTTCTCTCTCTCTTCCCCTCTATCCTTATAAATTCATATGACATTTGTTCCTCTTTTTTGCTCCTTCTTGTTCAAGACCAACGGGACGTTCCTCTCTTTCTCTCCTGCTCCTTCTCTAGCAGATTTCGCATATTTCTTCTTCGACTCCAAGCCGCTTTACACACACACACCACACACACGCACATCCCTTTGCTCACTCCCCTTCCCATCCAAAAACTCCTTCCGTCCCCCCTCCCGCGAGGCAAAAACATCAGAAAGAACACGTTAGAAGACTAGGCAAATCTCCCCCCTTCCCTTTGATTTTGTTAGCTTACATATCACTCATGACGCCCCCGCACCATCCCAAATGAAAAAATGAATAAAGTTTTTTGAAATTTTGAAAAACGAACTAACCGGAGAATGAGAGCCGCAGCTTGACAGTCTCTCCCTTATCGAATACCAGGGTGGAGGCGTACCGATCGACGCGATTGATCTCGGGCAGCTGATCCATGGAGAACTTGCATGAGTGCTCGACGGAGCCCGCCGTGTTCTTCACTACGATCTTGTACTCGCCTGCAAAATGTCAAATATGGAGTGAGTTGAGGCTCAGGTTACTTACCTTCATCGTCCTCTCGGACCTCTCCAATGGTCAGTGAAGTGACTCCAGTGGAGTTCTCGATCCACTGCCGTTTTCCGGAGAAGATCTCCTTCTTATTCTTGAACCAGTGGACTTCTGGAGCCGGGTGTCCAGTAAACTCGGCGGAGATCTTGCTCTTGGAGTTCTTGATGCCGGTGAGATCGGCTGGGGCAACAATGAAGGCTGGCTTTTGGGATTCTGAAAAAAAAATAAATGAATAAAACTAGATCAAAATGAATCCTTACCTTGAGTATCCTTACACTCAATCACGTCACTCTGCTCAGAAGTCACCGTCTGTCCCTTCTTATTCGTCGCAACAACTCGGAAAAGGTAGGCTTGTCCGTCCTTCAACTGAGCGATTGTCGCCGAGCACTCGGAGATCTCTTTGACGGCGACGGACCACGGACGCTTCGAGTTGGCCTCCTTCATCTGGACGGTGTACGTGACGTCGTCATTGTCAGACGTCCATTTCAGGGAGATTGATGTGGCAGTCGAGGCGCAGGATTCCGGCTTTCCGATGGGTTTTAATTCGGATTCCTTCTTCGTCTCCTCTTCCTTCTTAGCGGCTTCTTCTTCCTTCTTCTTCTCTGACACCTTCTTCTTCAAAGTCACCAACTTCCCTTCCAACGCCGCACCAGTTCCCATCGTGTTCACCGCCGAAACTCGCACATCATAGCCGGTCTCTGCCTCCAACTCGTCAATCTTGTACTTCAACTCCTTGGTCTTCCCACACTGCTTCCATCCCTTGTTCTTCGTCTCCTTCCTCTCCACATTATACCCACTGATCTCGCACCCTCCGTTGTTCTCTGGTGCTTTCCAACTGAACTCTGCAGAGTTATCAGTGACATCTCCAAAGACAATCGGGCCAGTGGGCACTCCAGGAGCTCCTTTCGCAGCTCCCTTGATTCGGAGCGCAATCTCGACCTTTCCTTTTCCAGCTTCATTGGCCACGTTCAACTTGTAAATTCCAGCGTGTCCAGCATCAGTCTTCGAGATCGTGAGCTGTGCAGTTCCATCAGCAGTCAGCTGAGCCTTCACATTGGCATCTTCCTTGATCGGCTTATCATCCTTGGTCCATTCCACCGAGCTTGGCTCCGAGATCTTTGCAGACAACTTCGCCATCTCTCCAACCTTCACCTCAACCACAGACTGCTCAGCATCAACCTTCGGAGCTTGCGGGAGCTTGACAGTGACCTCAATAGACACTTCCTCTTCC
This sequence comes from Caenorhabditis becei, assembly GCA_900536315.3. Lineage (NCBI taxonomy): Eukaryota > Metazoa > Nematoda > Chromadorea > Rhabditida > Rhabditidae > Caenorhabditis > Caenorhabditis becei. The sequence continues at coordinate 22,266 of LR538523.1, read as the reverse complement.
TCTCCATCCTTTGCCTTCACTTTGCACGTGAAGACTCCAGAAGCGTTGACGTCAACAGATGGGATCTTGACAATTGACTTCTTTCCATCTGTAGCAACAGTGTAGGAGGCATCTAAGGCTTTTCCGTCCTTCTTCCACTCCACCTCAACTTCTGCTTCCGCATCAATCTGCGCCGAAATCTCTCCTTCCTTTCCGGCGATCAACTCAACTTTCGGCTTGTCAGTCTTCACGAGTCCCTTCTTGGCAACCTTCTTCACAACCTTCTTCTTCTTTCCAGATGTAGAAGCGGCGTCTTCATCTCCAGTCTTCTGGGACTTGTCACCTACAGCAGACTCGGCATCAGATGACGCTTGCAGAGATCCTCTTCTCGATTCGTCCTGCACTTTGTCAACTGCCTTGCCCTTCTTCAGCTTCTCCTTGACTTCCTGGAGAGTCTCCTCGCCCTTGTTCTCAGCGGCCTTCTTCTTGACAACCTTCTTCGGCTTCTTCTCTACAGCTAATTCGGTGGTCTCAATGGTTTCAGTAGTTTCAGCAGCCTCAGCAGATTCAGATGACTTCTGAGCCTCGGAAACTTCAGTCTTGACAGCTTCAGATTGATTTTTGACGTCTTCTGACTTCTCCTTCTTGACTTCCGGCATCTCGGATCCTGGAACCAAGATCTTGACAGGTTCCGTCTCTTCACTTGGACTCGACACTGCATGGATTCCAGTAGCAGTCACTTGATACGTGTACTCTCCCGACTCGGTCAAAGATCGGTCTTTGAACTTGTTCCTATCAGTATTGGCAATCTCCAGCCAGTCCTCCTCCCCGACCTTTTTCCTCTCGACCTTATAGAGACTGGTCTCTGGGCACTCTTCCCATCTCAAAGTCACTTTCGTTCCATCAACTGCAACGGTGACTTGAGGGGTGGCAAGGATGGCGATCTTCGGGATGAACAGTTCGGAAGACTCGCTAACAGGCTCGGAGCTCTCCAAAGTGAGCACATCGACAGTGTCACATGGCTCGGACTCTCCGACTTCGTTGACAGCAAGAACACGGAATCCGTAGACTTGATTGCAGAACAGGTCTTCTGCCACAAAAGTGAGCTTGTTCGGCTTGACATGCCCACACGGTCTCCAGCGGTTGTTGTCAACTCCCTTCCTCTCAATGACGTATCCGGTGAGCGGTGCTCCGTGAGTTTCTTCTGGAGCCTGCCACGAGAGGAACACACTGTCTTCAGTGACCTCCTTGAATTGCAGATCACAAGGAGCGGATGGCTTGTCGACAATCTTGAGAGAGATCTCCTTGACACACTGGCCAAGTGGACTTTCAGCAATGACACGGACGATTCCAGAGTTGTCAAGTGACACGTTCTTCATTCTGACACTCACACTATCATCATACTCGGTTACCACTGCAATCGCCTTCATCGGGGATCCATTGTTGGTCATGTGAATAGTTGGAATCGGGAATCCAGTAAAGTCCACCTTGAAGTCAAACTCGTTTCCAGCGTGGATAGTGACTCCATCACGGATCTCTTCAGGAACAATCAAGTTCGGAGCAACCTCGAAGTCCAACTTGGCAGCTGCCGAAGTCTCCTTCTCGGATACCGAAGCGGTGTAGGCTCCGATATCATGCTTGTCAAAGTTCTTGATCTCCAACGAAGCAGTCTTCCCGTCGGTTTCCATGATAGCCTTGTTCATCTGTGGCCAGATCTCCACTCCATTCTTGAACCACTTCACCTTTCTGACAGGCTTCGAGAGCTCGCAATGAAGGATCATGGTCTCTCCAAAGTCCTTGACGATCGCATCCTGAGGTCCCACCAGAATATGCGGATCCTCTTCGTTGACGATGACTTCTCCCTCTGCACGACTTCTTCCATCGGTGGTCTCACACTTGTAGACTCCACTGTCAGCATCCGTGGATCCCTTGATGCGGAGAGTTCTCTTGCGAGCCATGGCGTAGAACTGGACACGGTCACTGGCGACCAACTTCTTTCCGTCCTTGTACCAGTTCACAACAGCTTCTTCATCGGAAACTTCACAAGTAAGCTCGATGTCATGACCCTCTTCCACCTCCGTAAGTTCTGAGAAGGAAGAGTTGAAGTGAGCACGAACATCACTGATCGACACTTCAGCTTCTGATTCCGCTGTTCCATGAGTGTTCTCCACCAAGACCTTGTACGTTCCAACGTCTTCAGAGGAGATCTCATGGATGATCAGAGCACTCATGGATCCTTCGTTGACAATCTCGGTGTTCTCATCCATAGGAATGATCTCCTTTCCATCCTTATACCAGATGTACTCCGGAGCCGGGTGTCCAGCAGCATGGCATTCCAATCTCAGCTCGCACTTCTTCGGGATCTTGGCTGGTCTGATAGCCTTCAAAATCCTTGGAGCATCGTCAGCAAGTACCACAACTGGGTTAGTCGGCTCACTGAACTCTCCAGTTCCATGTTGATTGCGGGCGGCAACTCGGAAAACGTAGGATATTCCTTCTCGGAGACCATCAATGATACAGTGCGTCGCGGCAGCTTCATCTCCAGAATGTCCAATGTCAACACTGGCCCAGATAGAGGAGCCGTCGGATTTGTATTGAACAACAAACTCCTTCTCGTTATCTGGCTGCCAGCTGACTTCAACCTTGTCGTTATCAAGAACCTTGACAACTGGAGTGTCCAGGATGACTTCTGGAACCAGTCCTTCCACCTTGAGCTTCTCCGAAACAACATTGGAGTTGGAGCGGAGTCCCGCTTCATTGCAAGCCTCCACCTTGAACTCATACTCTTTTCCAGAAGACAATGCACGAACATTGAAGCTTTCAGTGAACACCAGCTCATCTCCATTCAGCTTCTGCCATTCTCCACCATTCTCTCTCTTGTAAACATCATAGCCGTAAACTGGCGATCCACCATCTTCAATTGGCTTCGGCCAGGTCAACAAGCAAGATGTCGAGGTGACATTCTCAATGCTCGGTGGGAACTCGACAGTCGGAACTTGGAATGGTGATCCTGTCTGCACAGGCTTTGTCTCCACAAACTCTCCTGTTCCGAACTTGTTGACAGCGGCGATTCGGATGATGTAGGGCGTCTCGATTTCCAGGTCATCCACGATATAGGAGGTCTTCTTTCCATTGACAGTAGCCACTTTGTGGAACTTTCTACGGCCGGATTCCTTCTTCTCGATGAGATACGAGGTCACTTCAGCGCCATTGTTCTCGGTTGGAGCCGTCCATTCAATGTGGAGACAGCTGGATTCAGCTTTGACGACTGAAATGTCTCCAGGAGCGGATGGAGTGTCGTTGACCTGAAACAAGATGATAGTTGAAGTTTTCAAAGTCAGATGACCCACCTTGACATCAAACTTCTGTGCCACCTCTCCAAACTCGTTCTTTAACTTCACCTCATACTCTCCCGCATCGGCTTTTCCGACTCCTCGCTTCGTCAGCTTCAACCCATCATCAACCACATCGATACGACTTCTACCATCAAACTCCAACTCCTTTCCGTCAACAGACATAGAGAAAGAGGCTTCTGGATTGCTGTCATAGGCAATGTGAATGGAAAATTGGTCGTCTTTATCAACCTGAATGCATTTTCGATTAGCTGGGTCAAGGGGAATGATGGGGCAAGCAAACGGAATTACAGGCTCCGGGATTGGGAACAGAACGGATTGGGAACGTGAACGTTCGGGAAAACGGGAAAAGTGACTTACGTGAATCACCGGTTTCTGCTCCGATACATTCTTCAGAACCGGCTTTCCTTGAACAGAAAGTTGCGTGCTGCAGTCCACACCATCGCAGACTACAGTATACTTTCCACTATCCTCGTACTTGGCTCGGCGGAGTGTCAGAGAGACAGAGCATCCGACAGTGTCAATCGAATAGTCCTTGTTGATATCATCAATCGGTTTCCCGTCCTTGAGCCAGACTACCTTGCTCACATCAATCGGATGGTTGAGAACAACGGAAATTGTGACTTCTTGGCCTTCCTTTCCAGATGTCTTTCTTGGAAGATACTTCACAAAGTCAGTTGGCAACTCATCAACCTTCAGAACAGTGGAGTGAGATTCTTCTCCACATCTAGCAGTGATCTTCAAACCAGAATCCTCCATCTGCACCTCATCAATGATCAGAGTTCGGAAGAAGGTGTGGGACATCTCATGGTATCTTGGGTTCAGGTCAGCATCCTTTCCATTCACTTGCCAAGTCACTTGATCGTCTTCATTCACAAGTTCCACTTCGATCTCTACGTTATCTCCACGAAGAGCTAGGGTTTCAGATGCGAATGTTGATGCGAATCCGGTACGACGACGTCTTCTGCGGCCTTCTGATGAGGTCTTGCTAGAGATACTCTGCTCATCGTCACTGAAGATAGATGAAGCTTTTCGCTTGATGGTAGCTGAGGCGAATTCATCTGGAAACTCTTCGACTTCTGGAGCTGCCTTCTTTTGTTGAAGGGTGAAATCGGATTCCTTTGTTGCTTCCGATTCCACTGCCGAATCAGTGGTCACTGATTTCTTATCAGCTTCAGCTTCTGCAACCGACTCAACGTCAGGCTTGCTTGTTTCAACTGATGTTGTATCACTGATAACAGAATCTGACTTCTCAGTCTTCTTCTTCAGCACTTTCTTCTTAGGCTTCTCCTCGACATCACTCATCTTCGAAACATCGGCAAGACTAGCGTCACTAGCGACTGAATCGCTCTTCTCCTTCTTTTTCTTGATGACACGCTTCTTTGATGCAGCTTCAGCAGATCCGTCTTCTGGCTTTGGTGGCTTGCCTTCAACTGTTTTCTTCTCGTCAGTCGCCTTGGCTTCAGCCTTCTTGTCTTCAGCAGCCTTGGCTTCGGCTTCCTTCTTGGTCTTGGCGTCAGCAGCCTTCTTATCTTCAGCTGCCTTGGATTCAGCCTCCTTCTTGGTCTTGGCATCGGCAGCCTTGGCTTCAGCCTTCTTGTCTTCAGCAGCCTTGGCTTCGGCTTCCTTCTTGGTCTTGGCGTCGGCAGCCTTCTTGTCTTCAGCAGCCTTGGCTTCGGCTTCCTTCTTGCTCTTGGCGTCAGCAGCCTTCTTGTCTTCAGCTGCCTTGGC
>LR538523.1:4213-15227 GCA_900536315.3 Caenorhabditis becei | reverse complement strand
TTCAGCCTCCTTCTTGGTCTTGGCGTCAGCAGCCTTCTTATCTTCGGCAGCCTTAGCTTCAGCCTCCTTCTTGGTCTTCGTGTCAGTTGGCTTCTTCTCATCCGCCTTCTTATCCTTGACCTCCGCCTGTTCCTGAGCCAATTCCTTCTTCTCAACATGCTCCTCAGCTTCATCCTAAAAAGGGGAAAGTGCGTATGTGCAAAAGGGAAAGAGCAGGATAGTGCTCAAGCGGGTACGTGATACGTGCATCACGGGAAGAGACACTCGAATGACTGTACAGTTCTCTCCAAAAGTTCAAAAAGTTTGAAACTCAAAATGCATCCGAGTGTCATCATGCTCAGGGGGGTCAAAGTGTAAATAAACTAACCTTCTTATCAGTCTTGGCAGTCTTATCAACCTTATCATCAGACTTCTTCGGAGGCAATCCTTCCTTCTTTCTAGCCTTCTCTTCAGGAGTTTCAGAACGACGTTTGAACGAGAACTCTGCCTTCTCCTTAGCACTTCCAACCTGAAAGCCCATATCAGTAACTCCTATCACCTTATCACCAACCTTCATAGAAACACTAGCAGACAACGGCTCCGCCAATGGCGTCACCGCATCAGCGCTTCCTTCACGTCCACGAATAGTAGTTGTGATGTTGGTCTCGGAGTGCATAGTACTCGGGTCACCGAATCGAGAGCTGATCTCATCAGGAATGAACAATGCCTTCGGGATGGCCTTCTTCTTCTTTCCAGCATCCGACGGTGGCGTGGATTCCTTGGAAGATGAAGCAGTTGGCTCCTTCTTCTCTTCAGGTTTCTTCTCTTCCGGTTTGCCAACCTTAGGCTTGACGACCTTCTTCTCAACCTTCTTTTTGGTCTTCTCATCGGCCTTCGATTCAGAATCCTTCTTCTCATCTGAAACCTTCTTCTCCGAATCTTCCTTCTCTGCCTCTGCAGAAGTGGTGACTTCTGCTTCTTCAACTGCTTCCTTCTTCTTGATGACCTTCTTCTTGGTCTTTGGCTCTTCATTCTTCGGCTTCTCAGCTTCCGTCGTCTTCTCAGTGGATTCAGAAGTGACTTCAGAAGAGATTTCAACATCTTTCTTGACTTCTTCAACGTCTTCTGCCTTCTTCTTGATCACCTTCTTCTTGGTCTTGGGCTTCTCTTCCTTCTCTCCCTTCTCTTCCTTATCTTCAGGAACCTTATCAGCAGAAGCATCGTCAAGAGATTTCTCTTCATCACGAGATTCTGAAATCAAGAGATTTTTGCTTCAGTGCAGTCAACATCTGAAAGGAATAAGGATCTATCTTGAAGTTCTGAATCTCAAAACACGTAACACTCAACAACGGACAAAAGACAACACCTTGGGACAAATGGACAACGACATCCGAGAAGCACCACGCCTCCCCGGCAACATTTATCGCCTGACACGCATATTCAGCTTCTTCGTCCTTGCAGATGTCCTTTAGAATCAGCCAATGCTTCCGCATCTCATCCTCATGGCGCACTTCCATCTGCAACGAAACCACATTGGAAAGATGAAGATCAGCTCTTCCACTCACCCTATCCTTACTATCCTCATTGATCAACTTTCCATCTCTATAGAACCTAACCTGCGGCTCCGGCTCTCCCAAAGTCTCCACCATCATCACAACATTCTCCCCAACAATAGCGTCGTGATCCGAGAGAATCTTATCAAATCTCGGTGGAATCAGTTGTGTGAGCCTTGGCGCATTCGGGTTCTTCCTCTCCACAACTCGCTTCGTCCTCCTCTTCTTCCTCTTCTTCGCATCGTCAAGTTCAGAATCCGAAGAAGCCTCCATAATCCGACGTCCTCTCTGAAGCCGTCTCCTTCTGTTGAAGTGCTCATCATCAGGGTAATCCTCGCAGTCAACAAAGACTTGGAAGTTGCAGCTATCAACTCCAGCAAGATTCTCCACCAGAAGACTATAATCATCGTCATCCTCAAATGTGCAATTGGCGATTCTAGCTTCAAATTCTCCATCAGAATGATAATCCAACTGATACTTGGTAGACGGGACCATCATGTCAATCTCCTTTCCATTTTTGATCCAAATCAGCTCAGGCAACGGATACCCTTCAACTTTTCCGCTGAGCGTCGCAGTATCTCCTTCTTTCACTTGAACATCAGAGATGGGATCCACAATTCCAGCAGAGGTATGTGTCTCGTGGAAGTCATCCATGAAGCTTCCACAGTCACGAACATCAAGAAGAATCGTGCACTTGTCGACTCCATAGTCATTCTTGGCTTCAAACACCAACTTGCCACCATCCATCTTCCGAATCTCATTGATAGTAACATTGAAGGTGTGCTCCGGACCCTTGGTGAATCCCTCAAAGGCCATCTTGTCGAAATTATCAACTGGGAAGTCGTTTCGGTACATGCGGATCTGAAATTTCATGTACTTAAAGATCTCAGGATTCTAGAAACACTCACCAATGGAACCGCATCCGCCATCACCTTAATCGTAAACGTCACAATGTCCCCTTCGATACATCCAATGTACTGCATCTTCTTCGCAAACGCCGGGATCTTCATCGCCATCTCCTTACTATCCATGTAGTCATTCGGATCCCTCTTCCTCCTTCTCCTTTTCTCCACTCTCACTCCATGCTCGTCAAACGTGATGCTCTCCGCATCACTGAACTCGCCGTCTTGAGAGATCGCAGAGATGATGAACTTCTTCTTCTTCTTCACCTCAGCTCCAGATGTTGAAGCAGCGCCTTCAGCTTCAGAATCATCAGACCAGTCGACAGTTTCCGCTTGACAAATCTTCAGGGTAAGCTCACGTTGTGGCATCTTGACCTCGGTGGCTCCCTTGGAATCTGATGACTTTGAGAAGGTAAGATCGGAATCTTGAACAGCCAGGGAATCCTTATCCTTATTCTGACCAACCGTTGTATCAGCTTGACCTGCAGAAGCATCAGAAGACAAGTTGAATCCTGCATTCTTCTCTGCAAACGACGACTTCTCCTTCTCATCTCCCTTCTTTCCAGCAATCTTCTTTGAAGTTTTGGCTTCTTCTCCAGACTTTTCCAGACTTGAGATCAGATTGGCCTTGGCGTCCTTCTCCTTCTTCACTGTCTTCTTCGCCTTCGCAGCATCCTTTCCACTCTGATCAATCGATGCATTTGCTTCCTCCGACTCCAAGTTGACATCTTCCGTTACTTCTCCATAACTGACTCCATCTACACTCTCTCCTTGGAATTGTTTTCCAGCTAGCTCATTCTCCATCGATTTGTCAAATGAGATTCCAGAATCCGCAACTGAGAGGGAAGTGGTGTCGTGTCTCCCATCATTTGCTGATAATGTATCTGTGACTGTTTGCTTCTCCGGTTTCTTTTTCAACGTCGTTTTCCTTCTGCACTCCGCGTACTTATCTTCCGCGGATTGCTTGCCAAGATGGATTTCTGAAGAATCGGTTTCTCCAGATTGAGTCAAAGAAGCGTCTGCTCCAGTGACGGCTAGAGCATCCTGACCAGAAGTTTTACCTCCAATTGATCTATCAGCATGCGCAGATTCATCATCGTTCAGAAGTGTGTGCTCGGAATCGTTCTGGGAGAATGACATGGCTTCCGAGAGATCTTCAGCAGTTCCATAGGATGCCGTGCCTTCTTGACCATCTTTGGAGAGGTTGGCATCAGAAGACGTCACCGAGAGATTCTCGGAACCCTTCTGCTTTCCACCAATCGATGTTTCAGCTCCCAAATCGCTAACTCCACCCTTCTTCTTCTTAGCGCGAAGTTTCTGCTCACTGTAGCTGTCTTTTTCGGAATCCTTGGAACCAATTGAAGCTGATCCCTCAGCACCTTCCCGGTTGAATCCAGCACTGGTATCACTGATAGTAAGCCCATCCTTCTCCAAACGCTTGCTTCCATCATCTTCCACGACTTCAGATTCTCCAGCCTTCTTTCTAGACGCATTCAGATTCTTCTCATTATACGAATCCTTTGCTTCCAAGGCTCCTGAACCCAGATTCTTCTCCACCGAGCTATCATCCGATGTCTTGGAGTAAGCGGCATCTGCTTCAGCAACCGAAAGAGAATCCTTTCCAGAAGTAGAGCTCTTCCCTCCGATCTCCGCCGATTCCTTCTTTCCCTTCTTCTTCAAATCCTTCGCCACCGTCGCATTCTTCTCATCATAACTTGCTCTCTCCTCGTCTTGCTGCTCCACAGTAGCTGATGCTTCTCCAGATTCCGCTCCCTTTCCAAAGACACCTTCCTGATTCGCAATCACCATCGAGTCTTGTTCAGCTCCAGATGCCAAGTTCTTCGAAGCTTCTTTCTTGGAGCCCTTCTTCTTCAAATGTGTCTCCTTCTGAGTGTCAGTCAAGCTGGCAGAGTCCTCATTTGTCAGAGCAATAGAACCAAATGCCGAAATCTCCACACTGCTTCTTCGGAGCTCTGGATTCACATCAGACACTGATAGAGAATCCTGACGATGGTCCTTTCCTGATTGACCTCCAATGCTCGCCTCCGCTTTTCCAAGTTGTTCGGCTCTCTTGAACTTCCGTCCCTTGGAAATCTCAGCGTAAGCTCCTCCAGAAGTCTGCTCTCCATCGTCCTGTGATGTTTCAGCTGCTCCAGATTCCCCAGTCTTCAGAAGATCCTGATTCTTGGAGACTTCAGAGTACTGATCCTTAGAGGAATCCTTCATCGAAACAGATGCATTCGCTGATTCCGAAGTCGAAGCTTTAGAATCCTTGAGGTTGGTAGCAGTGACAGAGAGCTGATCTCCAGCATGATCTTTAACAGCAAAAGATCCTTCAGCTTCAGAATCCTTGCCCTTCTTTGATCTTCTGACGTTCTTGGTACTCTCCTCATAGCTGGACTTCTCTTTCTGATCATCTCCAGCACCATCCAAGATCTTTGATGCTTCACCAGATTCCTCTCCTCTCTTCAAACTAGTCTTCTTTCCAGTACTAGCCAAGCTATCCTTTTCACTGATCTTCGACGCCAGGGAAGTTCCAGCTTCTCCAGTTTGCTCATCCTTTGACAACTTATCATCCTTATCAGTAACACTGAGAAGATCACTAGTCTTCTGTTCCTCAGCAAACATCTTTTCAGCCATCTCAAAAGCCTCCTCATCATCCATAAACTTATCCAGTTCAGATGTCAGGCTCTTCTCTGCATAGCTAGTCTTGGTTCTCTTCACTGGAGTCGGTGCCTTCAGGGACTTCTCAGCTTCCTCCGATTGTTCAGCCTTTCCAAACTTCTCCTTCTTCCCAGTAACTGATAACGAATCCTTATCTCTCTGATCATCTCCAAAGTTGACATCAACCCCATCCTTCTGCTCCTTAGCTCCCTTCTTTTTCGACTTCAGCGTCTGCTCCTCAAACGAAACCTTCTCCTTTGCCAACTGCTTCTCCTTCTTTTCCACTTCCACCTCCGCTGCTTCCGGCTTCTTCGCCACCTTCTTCTTCATTCCAGTGATACTCATCTTATCACCATCCTTATTCTTCTCGGGGAACACATCTTCGATAGACTCTGATTTTGTGGAAGAGTCAAAGCTAACTCTCTTCTTCCGCATGGCCAATGACGTCTTCTCCTTGCTCTTGAGAGCTACCAGATGAGCAGCTTCATCAGAATTATCCTCGTCGCTCTTTGTCAAGCTATCATCCAAAGTGGTAGTAGCTAAGGAGTCAGATTCCTGGTTCTTCTGGCCTAGATTGGTTTCAGAAGATTCCATAGAACCTTCAGAAGCTCCCTTCTTTGACTTTTTACTTCTCAATGTCGTCTCCGTTAGAGAATCCGCTGCCGACACTCCCTGCTTTGCTCCGAACTCCGCCTCTCCCAACTCTTCCTTCTTCTTCAGCTTCTCTTTCTTCCCAGTAACCGCCAATCCAGTCTTCTCCTCATTCTTAGTCATCAGGTTTCCAGATTGAATCTCCTCAGCATTCTGCCTTGCCAACTTCTTATTCACATCCTTGATCGCCATCGAGTACTCCTCCTGATCCTTCTCTCCAAAGTTGAACATAGAGGATCCCTCGGATTCCTTCTGATGATCCAGTTCAGCAGAAGTATCTCTGATGTCCATAGACGTTCTTTCCTGGTTTGCCTCACCAATCACTGAATCCTGAGCTTCCGATGCTTGCTTCTTGTTCTTCAGTCGCTTCTTCACATCCTTCATCTCCATCGACGTCTTCTCATCAGCCTTCTCTCCCATATTTCCAGAAGCTTCAGCATCCTGAGAAGCCTTCGCAGTGAGCTCTTCATAAAGATCTTGCAAAGTGAACTTATCAGTTTCTTCAATCTTCTCCTTAAGCTTCAACTCAACTTCATCAGCTTCTCCCTTCTTCTTCATCTTCTTATTCAGCCCACGAAGCTCCAAGTTATCCTTATCACTGCTCTGACCACCGAGATTCTTTGAAGTTTCAAAGTCTTGACTTCCAGAAGCAAAATCAGCATCAAAGTCCTGAATACTCATCTGATCTTTCTCATCCGAAGCTTCTCCGATTGTCTTGGATGCTCCTTCAGATCCTCCCTTCTTCTTTATCTTCTTATTCAACTCCTGAGTCGACAATCCCGGTTTTTCATCTTCCAAAGTTTTGGCTTTCTTGAGTTCTTCAGCTTCCTCAGATTCTGATTTTTTCTTCAATCCCTTATTAAGCTGCTGAATCGACATGTTGTCCGACTCTTTTCCATCTTGCTTCTGAAGCTTCTGAAGTTCAGCTTCTGCCTTCTCATCCTTCCTCTTCATAGATTTGTTGAGTTCTTGAACGGAAAGTCCAGATTTATCAGCCTGTTCTTCAGCATTCTCCAGAGACGCTTCTCCAGCTTCTCCCTTCTTCTTCATCTTTTTATTCAGCTCCTGGATGCTCAACTTCTCCTGCTCTTTTTGCTTCTTTCCTCCTTTCTCAACTAAAGCTTCACCCTTCTGATCCTTCTTCTTCATCTTCTTATTCAACTCCTGAGTCGCCAAAGCATCAGATTCCTTCACAGAATTCTGAGACTTCAAGGATCCAGAAGCCTGGTGCGCCTCCTCATCAATCTTCCCAAATGCATACGTCGCACTGATTCCACTAGTCGTCGGATCATTCGGAACCTCATCTTCCTCCTCGAAAACTTCCTCAACAACATCTGCGTCAATGTCGGATTCCTTGATGTTCAAGCTTCGGGTAAGGCTCTTCCTAGTGCCTTTGCGGACTTGTTTTTCGGTTTGCCCGTGTTGTTCGGGAGATGTAAAGGTGGAGTTCAGCTGGGTGGATTCCTCATTTCTAAAAGAACACAAACATGGGTCAGTGGAAAAACAGGGAAAGACTCACGAAGATTCCGCTTCCTGAGCTTCATCTTGAGCTCCAGATCCAGGTCCAGATCCTTCCCTAGTTCCAGAATCTTCTTGCTCAGCCTGAGCTTCAGCTCCTTCACTTTTAGTCTTCTGATCCTTCTTCTTCAGGTCCTTTTGAACATCATCTCGATCTTCACTCTCTGAAACTTGTCAATAGAGCATTATTGCATCATGATTCCCCACAAACCTTTCCTATCTCTCTTCTTTTCAGCTTTTCCATCATCGGACTTTTCTGGCTTCTTGCCAACTGAAAATCAATGGTTTTTAGGGGTTCAAAGGTTGAGAAAGAGCTGGAACAAACATGTTTCAGCTCTTTTGCAAAAAAAGTAAAAAAACTCCCTGTTGAAACAAAAACAAACCTTGCTTATCATCTGAAAACGCTGAAACTCTTCGATTTTTCAATTCTTTTGACACATAGATTCATGCAATTCATGCAACATGCTAGAGATTCAGAAGATTCAATGATATACCGTATCCTTCGCCTTCAAACTTACCACCTCCTTCGGATTCTGGAATTGGTGACGTGGCAGGAGCATCTGAAACAAAAAAGAAGATTCCAGAAGCTAGGGAACAAAGAGCACAGACAGGAATCTTTGGTTTATCGCACGGAAACTTTTTCGTTTTCGTCGCGAAACGTTTCTCTCTTGAGGGGAGAGCCTCGATTTGAACACGTGTTGACACATACTCTACACTATCTGACTGACAAGAGCTTGAGACTAGTGGTGAGGGAAGCGGCACAAGTGTGAACATGACTGGCGTAACGGATGGGAACGTGATGATGAGGATGAGAACTTTGAAAGGTTAGGGGCTGGGATCTTTGAACTGGGGAAGGTTGAATTGATGAAGAATGGGAGGAACTGATAATTAGTGCCCGAAAGGACAAGCAAATGTAGATCAAGAAGTTCAAGAGAAGACGGGATTTCGGAGCATTGTAGCGAGAATAGCTAACCAAGTGATTGAAAGTTGAACTGATAAGGTTTCACTGATAAGGAATCGGAAGATGTGATAACAAGTGTAGATCAAAAAGTTCAAGAGCTAGCGGGATTTTGGAGCATTGTAGTGATAAAAACTGATAAGCAACATAAGATAAGAATAAATGGGATATCAGGTCATATTCTTATGGGCTGTTAACAGAAAATTTTCCAGAGTTTGGCTCAAGGAAACGTTCATCTGGCTCAGTTTTTGGGGCATTTTGGTATCTAGATCAGCCAAAAAGAATTTCAAAACCTAATCTTTGAGACTTGAGATCTTTGTAACAAAAGCAACCAGATGATACAAGTTAACCCTCCCAGATACCTCTGCCACCACAAAAATGCACCGCCATCACCTGTTTGTACAGTTGTTGACTTTTCACTTATCATTTTGATATCCGAATTGAAGAAGAAGAAGAAGAAGAGCAACAAAAAGTAGGAAAAGATCTTCTGGGGTCATAATATTATTCCGTAACTTCCAGTATAAAGATCAATGAAGGGAACATCGTGATTTTGGAAAAAGAGTGGAGTTGGAAGGCAAAGTGCTTGCTGCCGGCACGAATGTCAAGTGGACGAAGACGAAAAACATGTAATTCGTGTTTGTTTTACAAATTATATGAGACTATATGTAACTATGTAAAGGGGATATCCCAAGGTGTGACTCAATGAAAAGGGATCAAAAATCGGGAAGGGAAAGGAACACAAATAAACAGCGAGACGCTATGAGAAAGTGAACGAAAGGTAGGAAAAGTAGGAGAAGTAGGAGAAAAAGGAACTTTTGAAGGTGTCTAGCTTGAATTGAAGAGAGGATTCTGAATCCCGGATGTCACAAATCTAGGTCAACCTCCAGTCGAATCCTCCAGAAACCAGCTATACAGCGCGGTGTTCTGCGGCAAGGCTCGGGGGGCTCAAGCGTGAGTGGCGCTAGGGAGACATGGAATGTGGATAAAGGTTCCGGAGACGCAGAATGATTACGTACGTATGGTTTGGAATATGGAGAAGGAGAAAGATGGAGAAGCGGCGGGTCGCAACGCAAATGTCAATAGTACGCGGGGGCGAAGGATCTTTCGCAAGAGGGGGATTTCTATGATTGTCTGCGTCTCGAAGAGACTGTCTTATTGGTGTCTAACTTGGGTTTGGGAACAGAAAGACTCACCATCTTCGGACTCTTCCGCCTTTGTCTCAGCCTCCAACGCGTTTCCAGGAGCGCTTTGGCCAGCAGCATTCACTGCTATCACTCTGAACACGTATTCTGTAGCAGAAAACAATCCTTCTACAGTAGCTCGAGTGCTGGTCACAGTGCATGCATGCCGCCATCTTCCACTATCAGCAGTCTTCCTCTCCACAATGTACTCGATGATCTCACTTCCATTCAGATCAGATGGAGCTGACCATTGAAGAGTTACACTTTCAGTTTCTCTTGTGACCATTTCCAGGGACATTGGCTTGCTTGGAACGTCAATGACTCTCACTGGAATGATAAGCTCGTCTTGAGAGACTTCATTCTTCACGATGATCTTGATCTCTCCAGAATCCTCTATCTTCAGACGCTTCATTCTGATGGATACAGAATCTTCAAAGTCAGTGACATCAGCTCTGGTCCTAAGATTCTCGTTGTTGTGAAGAAGCTCCACTTGAGTTGGAACTGGGAATCCGTTGATCTTCAGCGAAAGATCCAAGTTCTTTCCAGCAACAATCTCCGCCGACGTCGACGTCTCCAGGGCGATCTTGCAAGGGACTCGCAGCTCGAGTCTTGCCTTTGCAGAGTAGTATTCGCTGTCGAACACTGCGTAGATGTTGCCGACGTCCTTTCCGTCGACATTCTTGATCACCAAAACCGAAGATTCATCAGTTGTCTCCACGGATGTCTTTCCATAGGCAACCCGGATTTCACGATTGTCTCTCATCCACTTCACGTAAATTGGTTTGCGAGAGAACTTCACTTCGAAACGAGCTTCTCCAAGAAGTTCAGTGACTGTTGCAGATGATGGTTGGCAAGTGAATGGAGTGTCTGGAAACTTGGAATCTTTCAGGTTTTCCGAATCAATCTTACCTTCCGCTTCAGATGTCTGAGCCATGCGACTATCAATTCCGCTTTCATCTGATTCCTTTTGCAACTTGATCGTTGAGGCAGTCGACAAGTCATCTGACTCTGTGACCGTATCCAGGCTGAGACTGATGTCAGACTCAAGATCTTTTCTAGACTCGTCAGAACTTGTTTCCTCAGCTGCTGGCTTCTTGGTCTCCTCTTCAGGCTTCTTGACCTTCTTTTTCACGACCTTCTTCTTAACTTCCGGTTCCTTTTCGGCAACCGCCTTATCACTGGCAACTTCCGCTTCAGCTATGACTTCTGAAGTCTTCTTCTCTTCAGCATCCTTGATTTCGGCTGTCTTCTTTTCGTCAGCAGTCTTAGTCTCGGCGATATCGGCAGCCTGCTCAGTTGATTCATCAGACTTCTTCTTGATCTTTTTCACCATTTTCTTCTTCTCAGCAGGCTTCTCTTCTGGTTCTTTTTCTGTTTCAACGACCTTTTTCTCGTCAGCCGCCTTGGCTTCAGCCTCCTTCTTGGTCTTGGCGTCAGCAGCCTTCTTGTCTTCAGCAGCCTTAGCTTCAGCCTCCTTCTTGGTCTTGGCGTCAGCAGCCTTCTTGTCTTCAGCAGCCTTGGCTTCAGCTTTCTTGTCTTCAGCAGCCTTGGCTTCAGCCTTCTTGTCTTCAGCAGCCTTGGCTTCAGCCTCCTTCTTGGTCTTGGCGT
>LR538521.1:9750-35435 GCA_900536315.3 Caenorhabditis becei | reverse complement strand
ACAAGACCCTGACAATATCCTCTTCCCCTCTTTTTCCTTTCAGGCCTGTTCGTGATCCTTCACTCCTCTCCCCTTCCCAAATCAAATAGGCAACTGGAATGCGTTGAGACGGGGGCCCCGGTGGTCCAGTGGTTGAGTGCGCTCATGCGGTTTGATGGGGGCCGTGTCATTCCTACTGGTTCGGTTCCGCCTGGCCTCACTTCTTTTTTTCTCTTTTTGCACCAACTGAGTTTCAGTTTTTGAAGACTGGGAATGCATTGGAAATCGATTTTCACACAAAACAAAGTGGTCTTCGATTTTTTTCAGCTCCGTTTCTCGATTTCCTCATGCTTTCAAAGTTTTGATAAGCCAATTCGGAAACCTATCACCAAATATTGCGAAACGAGATGAATATTGTCTCTCCTGAAGGAAACCTTCCAAAATTTGTATATAACTCCAAATTTTTATGGGTCAGACACTCGAGCGCACCTTCAATTGGTTAACTAAACCGATATCTAGCCGTGTGCTGTAGGCCCATCTGCAACGCCCAGCGGTTACTAATCCAGGCTGGTCGTGAAATGCCCCGCGCGACAAGTGACAAGTACTTGGCAAATAGACACAATACGGAATCCTAAGAACAGAAAGCGTGCGCCTAAAAGATTTCTTAGAAAATTAACAGGGATGAATTGAATTACCAATTTTCAAGTTCTCAGGAGGAAAACAAACCATAATTACAATTTCAGTAACTTTGAAAGAGCCGGATACATGATAATTGGAAATTTTAAATTTTGTCTATTTGTTTTAATTCTCATGTTTTTTGTTTTTCATTGTTTTGTTAATTTGCAACATTTTGAATAAACTTATGAAGGCTGTTTTGAAATTCCAATACTCCATAGAATCGATAACATTCAAATGTGGAGTTAATCTGGAAGAGAAAACGCTGCGTCTGAAAAAAATTAGCAGCTGGTTGACCTTGCTTTGCTCATTCGCGTCACTCACCTCATTCGTCTTATTCTGTCATCTATCGTCAGTCGCCTGTCATCCTTCCAGTCAATCAATCAATATGAATCCACGTGAGTTCAGATTTCCTTTGTTTGTTGTGAAGTAGAATAGCGGGTAATTGTTTCCAAGCGTTCAGGTGTAGATAGGAGAATAAAGAAAAACAAATAGGTGCGGGGGAAGGTTTTGTGTCGCTAAAATCTCGCGCAAACTGGTAGAATTTCACGATAAGCACAGCGCAAAGCGTGATTCTTGAGCCTTGTTCTAACACAATCTTATTTTGTCTGAATTTCCTCAAGTTGGGTTAGCGGGGCTCTGCAGCGGTATGTATTGGCTTACCTGAAATCGAAGGGTCTAGATGGCTAGGGAATGAGAAAGGGGCACTACCAGCCTTTGTCTCGGGAGAAACTACTGGAGAGAACTGGAGGACTCGTTGACCTAGTGACTCATTGCCAATGCGCCTAATCCCCCTACGGAGGCTCTGCGCAGGGGGATAACCCCTGTGAAGACTCTTCCCAGAAGGAAAGTGTCCACGAGGAAGATATCCTACTGTTCCGTATGCAAACGGGCTGAACGCGATGAGGGACACTTGGGATGGGGAAGTTATCAATTATGAACTCTAATAAGACCTGTTCAGGGCACAGGGCAAGCATCCATTCATCCATTAGAGGGGGAGGAACTCCTGGGATGCAGGTGGGCAGTTCAAAGTGAACAGGACAATGTCAAGTAAAGACATCCCAAAGATCTCGTAGTAAAGTTCAGCAAAAACTGCTACTTGAATCATATCTGCAGATATGGTTTCATACCGGTTCCCAATGGCTACGGGATTGAGATGCCAATAAGAAGGGAATGGAAGAAAGAAAGGAACTAAATTCTATCTGCAATCTTTTTCTCAGTCGGTTTGTATAATCCAGACTTTCCTCTCAAAATCGTGGATAGCTAGATACTTTTGTTCTCCATCCCAAAGGTATTTTGCAATATGTTCATACTTGAAGTCATATTGGCATTCTGGCGGGCTCCGTGATTCACTATACCCTAGTCGCATACTTCTCCGGCTCTTCTGATACTCTTGGTTTTCTTGCAACCTGTAAAACATCGTTCATTCAATTCTCACTCAACCGCTTTGAATATTCCTTCATCTCCGGCACTACTAGTCGTGAATGTCTCGGTCTTCTAAATAGTATTGCTCCTATTCTCCCCAAATTGCATGATCCGTAGCTTTACGTACTCGTTTTCCCACGAATCGGAACTTAAGAATAGAAACACACGCCTCCGAAACCATTTCCTTTTTCTACTCACTTTCTTCTCTCTCTCTCTTTTCTTTTTACTTTTACGGTTCATTAATATGTTGCGTTCCGAAATGACAGTTTGCTGAAGGAATGTAGAACAAATCTTCGGATGGGTCCCCTAGCGAAAACTCTACAGTAAACAGGCAAAAAATTTGAACATTTCACCTCCCGGTCGCAATAGATCAAAAGAAAATGATGATTTTGAGAGGTTTCTCGCGAAATTACTTCAAAAACTTTGATCTATTGCGACCGGGAGCGGAAATGTTCAAATGTTTTGCCTGTTTACTGTAGAGTTTTCGCTAGGGGACCATCCGAAGATTTGCTCCTCAGCAAACTGCCATTTCGGAATGCAACGATAATATCATTTTGTTTTCTCACCAAACGTTTTCATTTCCACACGAACATCTTTGCCGCTTTCCTCACAGTCTCATCAATCTTTAACTCAAACAAATCTTGTCATTTGACAGACTCTTTGTAACTATTACATACCTGCTCTTCTAAACTTTCATTGATCTGTCCGGCAGCAAGCATCACTCGATTTGGATATGAGTGCATTTGAACGGAAATGATCAATTTCTTATAACGAACTTCAATGCATCAAACCTCTAAACTCCAGTTTTTGATCCTCAAAGTACCAGTGTACAATACATGTCGCCGCGCACTTCTGAGAGTCAGTTTTTTTTTTTTGAAAAACTGGGAGTTCAGGGCCAAAAAGAGTCAGAGTTCGCGAGAAGAAATTGAGAAACCTGACTCGATCACACCTATCCTCATCTCGATTGGTGATTGCGGCCGAAGCAATCTTACAGTTAAGATCCTTTCCCAATATCTCCAGAAGTTATGTTCCACCTTTCACAAAGGACATTTACTACTTCACGCTGCAACTAACCCTAGATTCTCACAATGTTTTACTGATCGTTACCTCTTCATTTCCCTTCTTTCTTGTTTTCTGGCACAGTTTAGTATTTCTTCTCATTTGAGCTGCCATATTCTTCTGCATAAAAATCGAAACACTCATCAGTTCTCTTGCATTTTGCACGTTTTCCTTTCCTCTTCTGTTTCTTTTTCAAATTGTTATCTCATCCTGATTGTCACCGTTGTGTTTTCCGAAAAATACTTATATTCTGGGCGTATTAGTAAAGAAAAACATTAGTAAGTATTAGAAAATGAGTCGAAAGTTTGCATTGTAGTACTTCTTGACATCACACATCCTTTCTTCCATAAAGTTAGCTAATTCTATAGTTCTTGCTGATCTTCTCTCTCTAATTTCCGTCCCTCTCTTGTACAAAAATAATTGACAACATTTTTGGCAACGGTATTGAAGTTTATTGCTTCAAATGTTGCTGCTGGGAAAAGCACGCGTTTCAGAAAGAAAAAGTTTAAAAAATGATAAAAAACAGAGTTTCGTAGAGCGGAAAGCCAAAAGCTGCATTTTTTCAGAACAGTCGCAATCTGACGATCAATTCATGAATGCTGAAGAACTCGAAGAGTTCCTCATCATTTTGCCAACCGCTCAACAAGAGAATGTGAACCCTCTAGCGAGTAAGTAGATTAGTTATGTTCTCCATTGATTATATGCGTTTCAGATCGAGTCGAAGAGGAAGTCATGACTGAAAAGAAGCAAATTGCATATGGGGACAATGTGGAAGGAGAAATGGAGGGATATGAAATGGAGGAAATGGAATCGGGGGAATTGGAAATGGAGGTGGGAGAATTGGAGGAATTAGAATCGGAGGAAGAAGAAGAAGAAGATCAGGAAATGGAGGAAGAAAAATCGGAGGAAGAAGGAGTGGAAAATGGAGAAGTGGAGGGAGTAGAGGAGGAAACGGCTGGAACTGCCAGAATCGAAGGCTGGATAATTCCAAAATCAGTTCCTCGTCCCAAAGCTCCCTTTAAAATCAAGCGTCCTAACTTCACCTTCTTCAAGCTTGTTGTAATGGCAATGTTGAACTCTCCAACTGGAAAAGTTCGTGTCCTTGACGTCGTCATGTTCGTCTTACACCACTTCCGGTTCTTTCGATACGAATCTGATAACTGGCGGAGTTCAATCAGGAGAGAACTGCGGACCGACAAATTTACCGGCGAGCCACATGCTGACAACGATATTTTATTTTCCTTGAAAGAGCCACTATCCAGTGTCCGTGATGGCTTCTATTCATTCAAAAATCGGATGTACATCTTAAAAGATCCACGTGGAGAACATGAGTTGATATCATTTTTTCCAAGAAAAATCATATTTTTTTAGAGTTCTACAAGAGAATCCTTTATGGAGAAGTTGGACTTCCGCGACCCCTCTTCTACCGTGTCGTGGCCTTCAATTTGCCATGGTTTGCTGGACCGGAGAACTCGGCACTTTTCTACCACATGATATCGATGAAGCAACTTTTTCTCCCTTTCACCACCCTGTTTCGAGAGTATGGTTTTCGGGAGCATACTGGAAAGGAACCATGTCACACTCGGTCTACGAAGGATTCCTATGGTGAATCTGGAGAAGTTGCGTTCTGGGATGAAGAGAAAGTGAACCTCTTCCATGACAACGTCGATGAGTATCTCGAGCTGCAGCAGACGTACGCTAAATTTGGAATAAGGAATTTCGCCACTCCAGAGATCGGTCATGTGGAAAAAGTATTGAGTGGAAAGAGGAAAAGCCAAATCGGACCAATGAGACGTCCTGTTCCCGTGGGATCGTTGTACTGGGCTCAGTAGAAAATAATGTACGCAGGTAAACACAAAAATTGATTTTCCCCCAGATTTTTAGTTATTTTTCTCTGCCTCATCTTGAATCAACTTATTCCCCTATTGTTCAGTCTTTTTTTTTAGTCCCGCTTAGTTGTGCAGAAACTATGAGATTATTACCGTTGCATCTCAAAACTGCCGCTTGCATTCAAAGTTTCGAATTAGCGCGCACGATACCTCGCAGGAAAAACTACAGTAAGATTTGAATTGTTTTTAATTCGAGCGGCAGTTTTGAGATGAAACGATAATAACAGCAATGCCAATAGTAGATATCTTATCCTAGTCTTGAACAAACGTTTTAAAAATTATAAGCCATTTTCCCATTCTCCTGTGATTTTATACTTCATTTACATTTTCAACTCAATAAATATTTTCGATTTATTTGTTGTATACGGTATTGTAGATGCAAGTGGCTTGGGTATCCCGGAAATGTGAACAGTTTTTTCTTATTCTTTTCGACAATTTTTGAAGTAGAGCAGACAAGTGAACACTTTCGTGGAACCATGGAAAAAGCGAAAGCGTTTGGAACCCTGCCCTGTAGTTTCTAGCTACGCCTTCCTGTGCAAACTGCTATTTCTTTGATTTCACCCCCAATTTTTCCCAATGTGTCAGTCATCAAGAAAAAAAGAAAAGAGAAGAAGAAACCAGTAAGGCATTTTGACTATTGAAACCCCATTAGTGGAGAAAAAAATCGGTGATAAAATACATGACGAACAGTTCTCAATACCAATTGTTCATGAATCAAATGGCTCCGATTCTTTACATCGGAAGCACAGTAGTTGACTTTTCAGAATTCCGCGAACAGAGCACGGCCTTTTTTGATGCGCAAGAGTCTTCGTCAAGCTTTTCTTCCAGTTTTCGACAACTTCATAGGATAGGGCTGGAGCAACGTTGGCTTTGCGGCAGCAACCGAATGAGCAGGGAACTGCGCAGCAGAAGGACACATTTGCATACGGCATACTGTATCCTTCTCATGTCACTGTTCTAAAATAGCTAACGGAATATGCAATTTGCACTTTGATATAATTATTAGTTTTGGGATATTGGCAGACGTGAAAAACAATTCTGATTTCCTGAACCAGTAACGTGCCAAGAATCACCAATTTTTTCAAACTCCGCGCCGAATCAAAAGTAGCAATTTCAATCGTAACTTTGTTTTGGTATTTGTAGTTTTGTAACTCTATTGTAATTTTAATTGTAGTTCATTGAAATGTTTTGCAAAAAATCAATTTAGGGGTGCGGCGTCGGAAGAAAGAAACATACACATGAAAAAATCAAACTTTCAGATTCCGGATTCAGAAGATTCAGAAGACTGAAGAAAGCGGCAGTGACAATGAAGATCAAGCTGAAAACCAAGGTGTGTCATCTGATAGAATAAGAATCATTTAAGATCAACTCACCTAAAACAATGCAAAAGTCCATAATCCATTTTTCTTGTCCCTATGCTCCTCTGATTTCAAAAACTTTTCGAAACTGTTTTCCTTCATGAACTCGAACACCTCGGTCCTCGCTTCATCAAACATTTCGGTAGTCCATGGCCCATTTTCCAGCTTCTCATGCACTTTTTGCTTGATCTCCTTGCTGATAAGAACCTTCTTTTCAGCAATCACAAAATATCGCGAGTGCATGATTCTCGCGTGATTCTCGATGTCCTGCTCGTTCTTCAGCTCCTTGAATGCGGTGATCTCCAGGTATAAATGGAGATATTCCACGTGTTCGTTGTTCGTTCCGTTCTTCATGAACGATTCAAAACAATCCCGTCCTTCCTGGGTGTTGAGGACTGTTCGAAGTCCCTGGGTCCAGTTACACACACCATTCTACTTGAGCTTTGGGGGAACGAGTGGGACAGAAGCTGGTGGAGCATCCACTGGGTTTGCTCCTGGCTGATCGGCCAGGGTAACAGACTCGACCTTGCCCGTGGCATGAGCCGCTGGTTTCTTCAAGCAGCATGAGATGAGTGCGGCGAGGAGCTGAGTGGCGTTTTCCATTCTGGAAAATCTTGGACTGATTTATTTCTTTCAAATTTTTTTCAACACACTGTCTGAAAAATTGAAAATTTTCTAGAGCTCTTGGGGACTTTAAAAAATTACATTGACTCTTGAAATAAATTTTCTACTCATTTGAAATAATCTAGGAACATTCTTGTTATGTCAAAAAATTTCTAGAACTTTCCTGGAATTTTTGAAAATACATACAAAAGTTCAAAAGAATTCGATGGGGCGCGTTTGCCTTCAAATCTTTCTATGATTACTGTAGCCCACGAACGAGAGAGTTGACACTTTTATAACGTATGCGACATTGTTTTCAAGCTTTACAAATCGCAAATGACCTAGAAAACCGGCGCTCGCAGGGTTTCCAGCTACAGTACACTACAGCGCATTTGCATACGGCATACTGTACATTTCCCCACACTTTTTTCGAACTCCGCGCCGAATCAAAAGAAACAAGTTTGTTTAGAAAATTGTAACTTTTTGTGAAAACTCAGTTGTGTTACCTTTTGGACTTCTTGTCGCACTTTTGTGTACCCGGACCTGCTTCCAAATATATTGAGTGGGTTGTACATTTTTTAACATTCACAAAGCATGCTGAAATGAAGGCATTTCATTAGATGTTTTTGTATTGAAAAACTTACATCCTGTCTGCATTTCAACTCCTCATATGCTTTTGACTACAGGAACGTTGGTCAAAAATCTTCCGCCAAGACTTGGTAAATGTGCTGGTGCCGCAGATCGCACAGATCATTGATCGAATTGTTTGATCTTGCCTTCCGGGATGGCATAGGTTCGGCACAGGCAGGTGACTTGACTGCGGACCTAAGATACAATCATCAACCTATTGGTTATAAATTTCCCACTATTCTCTCAATTGACCATTTTTTTGATATCTCAAAAGCCAGAATAGTTATGCTGGTTCAAAAGGTCGAACATTGAAAAGGTTAGTAATCAGGTGCTCCAGGGTTTGTTGAAGGACAGTTGATGGTACCGGTGTGCCAACGGATTTTCGAAAATGGAGCTATTCTAAGAGTAGATACATGCCTTAGAATCTCATTTCGCATATCTAGTTTCGTTTGACATGAATAAACGGTAAACTAATAACGGCATAAGTTATTTGAGAATCTTCCTTTTCAAATTGTATTTTTTAGAATTTGAAAAAAAGCTCTATTGGTTTTACTCCTTCGGACATTTGACTTGCTGCCTAATTATGATGGATTATGGCGCCGAACGTGCGCAAAAAGCGTTGATTAGGTTTTACTATTTGCTGAAACTGAAACACCACACTGAATGTGAGGAATGAAATTTCGAAAAAAACAATAAAAACCAATAAAAACAAGTAAAACAAACTGCGGTCGCACCAAAAAAAGACGCTGACACCAAAGCGCCAAACCTGTGCGCGCTAAAATTTTGGACCACCCTGTAGGTACATTCCCGGAAAATCCAAAAACATGGGAGGTACTTCATAAAGCACATATCTTTGAAGTAATTGATCTTTTGAACTTGGCATGTTACTATGCTGTGTCTTATAATTTGGTTGATGACAGTGGCCCAAAGGACAAGTCCTGAGCACAAATATAAAATTCTAAATTACTCACCACATCTTCCAATTCCATCCAATTCAGCTCTTGAGCCATGTCAAACCTTATTTCCCGCTTCCACACAAAAATATCTAAAAATCAAAGATATCCTATTGGCTGGTCAAATGGAAAACTCACAAAACATTGATGAACATTAAAACATTTTAAGAAAAGCGCCACCTCAGGCAGCTCACAGTGGAAACATCTAAAAAAGAAAGATGGCATATTGATTGGTCTCTTGGAAAACTCACAGTTTCCTAATTCACTTTGGTACGTTTGTGTGAGTTACCACCGGTAACTCTAGCGGCAATTTCCCTCGTTCTCGGTCCTAATGAGAGACCTGTAAATGAACAGAAGTTCATAAGAATTACAGGAGTTTTACGGCGAAGTATGATGAATAGAGAGAAAAGGACCGGATTCAAGAAACGTGTAGAATAGGTAAATTTTTGGGAAGGGAAGAGCATATGATTTCCGTTTGCAAAACTGAAGAGGAGAAGCACCATTTAATTTCATCTTTGAATACTATGCTTGCAGGGGAAGGGAAGCATACGGCTCATTCTTCGTCTTTTTCTCACATCTGAGATTTATGTAATACCTTATAGGTTCACTAATGAGGAGTTACCACAGAGAAAAGAAAGATGAAAGCCAAAGAGCAGAATCAAATGATTGAACATGTGTGTCAGAAGCAGGAGAAGGCATTCAAAGCTGCAATCGCGTTTGCTAATAAGGAATCACCAGAGAAAAAAGACAACGAATGCTAGAACTACAAACTTGAGCGTCTTCTCGCTGCTAGGTGATAGTACCTCGCTACTGCCTTTCCCCCTCTCTCCGCTACACAACTCTCACTTTGTTGACATCCCGTTGAGCCTAATTACTAGATACATAACGCGTGATATCATTTCACTCCGAAAGAGCGGAGAGAAACAAGGAAAATTTTACACAGCTATACGATTTGGAGGGGGAGACGAAGGCCACTACTGAGTTTTTGAGAATGAAGTTGTCAAGAATGAAAATCGAACTACGATGAGAAATAATGAAAAATCGGAGATTCGTTCCGAAATTACAAATGCAAGCGGAATCAAAAACGAGTGATGTAAGCTCAAAACGCCAGTAGACAAAGTTTATTGACATGATCTAAAAACAGGAAAATTGTTCTAGATAAAAAATAATATGCTGGCAAAGAGGAGCGAAAAGATAAGAAATGCTGAGGCTACAAACTCGCGCGTTTTATTGTTGCTAGGTGATAGAGAAACGCGAACTGCGTTTCTCCTCTCTCCACTATACGAATCTCACTTTGTTGACAGCCCGTTGAACATAATTACTAGATACACAAAGCGTGATAACATTTCACTCCAAAGGAGCGGAGAGAGAAGAGAGACACATCCGCACAGCTACACAATTTGAAGGGGGAGAAGGGCATTACTTATGCTAACATTATTATTTTCAGATCAATAACCCTAATCTTTTTTGTCATCTCTGAAAATGAGGAACAAGTATATGTTCATGTTATAGGCAGAACGATATGATCTCCAAAGCAACTGTTAAGTTGATGAAAATAAATTTAACAGAAGTCGAACAGTTCATTTTGTCAGCAGATTTGAGCTTTAGACGTTTCATTTCATGTTTGAAAAATAAGTACATTTTTGTTTCAATCATCAAGATTTATTAGTGAACAAACAAATAACAACACAAAACATAAAAAATAACATTCTCGATTTGAATCGAGCCCACGAACGCGTCACGAAACTCCCAGGAGTCATGAGTTGCGCACGTGAGCAAGGTTCGGAGGAATCGGTCGGGGCCAACAGATTAACACATATACATTTAATACATCTTTTGGAATTCTCCAAATACCCTTTTCAGAAGACGCAAAGGACATGTAATTTGGCTATCGTGTGACTGATGCAAATAGGGCGTTGCACACTGTTTCTCGAAGCGTAGAAAAGAACAAAGACCGCCTTTTTGCCGAAACTTTTGAGCAATCCATATGCGCCGCGTTGTTGTTGTTATCTTCTGCAATTTAGCACTTATTCGCGCTTCAAGTTGGAGAGTTTAGGAGCATGACACTGATAGAAAAGGTAATCACATTCCTGAATCATTTTCCCACGTCTTCTGACACCTAATGATCTTAGACTAGACTAATCGGTACGTGTATTTTCTCAACTCATGTGGCAAGAAGCACTCGGATATGGGTACTGATAAGGTCCCAGGAGAATGGATGTCTAATTAGAAATGGGAAATGAGGAGAATAATCAGTAGATTGTAAAAGGGCAAAAGCTAGAAAGATAAAAGGGGCATGGTTTGTAAGTCACAAATTTTTGTGTTCTAATCAGTGGGGTTTACTGTAACTCAGCCTTGAAGCTCATGCAACACAGCCAAATTGATTCATATCCAACGCGCCGAGTTCAATTGAATTGAACATAGCTTTCTAGTTCCAGATGCTCAAAGATCTCCACCAGATTGTGCACTTATCAGCAAACATGCCTTGGACTTTTCCCAAGTCTAAAATCATCGAACATTGTTGATTGGCCGTTTCCGAGAAGTTTGAGCTCTTCGAAATGTCGAGACGTGCGCAAATCGAGAAGACGGACATGACAAATATGACGAATTTGAAGTTCGTCACACGGAACCAAACCACATGTTTCCTGCAATTTTTCTTTTTATTAGTCCACCTAGTTGAGTGAGAAAAAACACGTACCGATTAGTCTAGTCTAAGATCAATAGGTGTCAGAAGACGTGGGAGAATGCTGGTGACAAACAGCGAAAGGACAGATAATAAGAGGTAACAAGTTCTCGGAATAGCTGAAACAGGAAGTGTTGAGAACTGTGGTTTGTGATGGGAAGACGTCAAGTGATGCTGAAGTGTCAGATGAGAAAGTTCTGAAAGGATTTGATGAGCTAGGTCTTCAGGAGTGTGATTACTTTTCCTATCAGTGTCATGCTCCTGAACTCTCCAACTTGAAGCGCAAATTGCAACAAACTTGTCCATATACCTGGAAGAATTATGAACTGAATCCTTTGAAACATAACGCAAAAAAGGGAAAGTTGTTCAAATCGTTTTTTTTTTTGAACAGTAACATGTCAAGGTGTTTCGCGTCGAAGTCAGACCGCGACTAAAGCACCTTGACATGTGAAATCGTTTTGTTTTGATGATAATTTATACTTTTCTTCTTTTTTGAAATGGAATCTTTGTTTTGGTGACACAAAAAAATCTAGTAGAGTTATACTAGTGAAGAAGGTCGAACATAGAGGTGGTCAGTATTTAGGGGCTATAGGGTTCATTGAAAGGTAGTTCGAAATTCCGGTGTGCAAGATTCACAAGATTTTGGAAAGCATAGCACATACATGTCCTAAAATCTTATTCGGAGTCTCCAGTTTTCTCTAACGGTCCCAAATAGCTGCATCGATTATAGGATTGATCGCTACACTGCTTCGGACATTTGAAGTTATAGCTAATTAGAGAGATGTACATCGGGCGCCGAGTGTACGCAAATGACCGGAATTATTTCCGGAAAATATCCACAAAAACATGGCAGATGCTCTAAATGGTACATCTGTCTCAAATTCCTAAACTTTTTACCTGGCATATGACTATACTCGGGTGTATCTTATAATTTGGTTGATGACAGTTATCCTACTCACCACATTTTCCAATTCCATCCAATTTAGAATTTGCGCCTGGTCAAACATAGTACTCCGCTTCCAGGTAGAACTTCAGCATTTCCTCCGAATACTCTCTTTTCTGGAACTTCGGGAACAAGTTTCTCGATTCAAAGGTCTTCTAACGAACTTTCCAACAATTTTCTCGGAGGAAAGACTGGAGAGCATGATGGTTAAGCTAAAGGATATATATGTTACGGACTTGGTGAAAGCTTTTGACTAACCTCTCGTCTTTTTTATTTTCAAAAGTTGGAGATTCATCTCGATGACTAACTGAGGAACATTCAAACATTTCGAAAGAAGCGCCACCACAGGTGGCTCACACAAGACACACCTGAAGAACAACAATATTATACTGGCTAGTCAAATGGGAAACTCACAAAACATTAACAAACATTGGAACATTTTAAAAGAAGCGCCACCACAGGCGGCTCACACTGGAAACATCTGAAAAAGAATGATGACATATCGATTGGTCTCTTGGAAAAACTCACAATTTCTTAGTTAACTTTGGTACGTTTTTGTGAGTTACCACCGGTAACTCTAGCGGCAATTCCCCTCGTTATTAGTACTAATGAGAGACCTGTGAATGAACAGAAGTTGATAAGAATCGCAGGAGTTTTACGGCAAAAAATGATGAAAGGGTGGAAAAGCAACGAATTTATGACACGGAAAGAATAGGAAAGTTGGTGGGAAATAAGGAGCATATGGTGTCCGTTCACAAAACAGAAGAAGAGCAGCAACCTTTCATTTTATCGTCGAATACTATGCTTCAGGAGGAGAGAAGCAGATAATTTGGAGCGCTTGAAACTTGTGAGCAAGACACATCGAGAAAAAAGCAACAGAACCGAATGAGAAAACACATGTACTGTGAGACGCAGGAGAAGAAAATCAGAGCTGCCGGCGGGCTTGCTGTCGTCTAGGTGATCAGGGCATAAACACGGGCTGTCTTGAAAAAGAGAAAGAGAGAAAGAGAAATTTGCAGCATGGGGACCAACCCAGTTTCCGAATCTGTTTAGACTTCGGCAGATACACTGGTTGTTTTGAAGAACCAAAAGAGAAAAATAAAATGCATGATTGTAAGAGAAATTAGGAATACTTTATATTATATTTATCAAGCGAAGTGGCCGCTGTGTCGATTTACGACGGATGCGACTCCCGCCACGATTGTGGGTTACGGTGTCACTCGCTTTACATGTGCACCTAATTTTCAATGAAATTCAGACCCGCGATTAGGCGCACATGTGAAGCTAGTGACACCGTAACCCACAATCGTGACGGGAGTCGCATCCGTCGTAAATCGACACAGCGGCCACTTCGCTTGATAAATATAATAGCATCTGGTGGTCATGAACTAAATGAAACATCTATGTTCAAGTGCTTGCAGGAGACGAGAAGTATACGTCTCTTGCACCGTTTATTTTTTACATTTGAGATTCATGTGACACCTTATTAGTTCACTAATGAGGAGTTATCACAGAGAAAAGAAAGGTAAATGCCAAAACAGCAGAACCGAATGAGGAAACATGTGTGTAAGAGGGGTAAAAAATTCTGAGCTGGCGGCGCGCCTGCCTGTCGCCTAGGTGATGGGTACCTTTCACCGCTTTTTCTCCTCTTCATGCACAACGCTCTATCTTGTTGACAACTTGGAGTATAGCACTCCGGCATATGCACAAGCTGCTTCGCAAGAGAGACGGAGAGAAAGAGAAGTGCGCCGCCTGGAGACTCACCCTGCTTCTGATTTCGTCATTTGTGTGCTGGACGGGAAAGAAAATCAGAACTGCCCGCTCGTCGCCCAGGTGATAGGTAATTCTCACTGTTTTTCGTCCTCTCAAAACACAATTCTCTGTTTTTTTGACAAGCCGTGCAGCACATAACTGCTGGGAAATTATACCGGTTGTATGGAAAAACTTAAAGAGGGAGAGAGAAGTGTGCCGCACAGGAACCTGGCTATTACTGGTTTTTCCACTTTCTTTATCTTTTTTCTTGAATCATAGACATATTGTTTATCAGTGAATCTTTTTATTGGGAAATGAAAAAAAAACATTGAAAATTCAGAGAAGTTTATTTCTAAAAATATTTGGATAATCGATGAGCTATCACAATGACAATTCAAAACATTTTTCTAAAGGAGAAGCTGGTGATGGACTTGTTGGAGAGTCGATGAGCGATGCAGATTACCTCAGCAGGGAAGTACTCGACGGTTTTGTTCAACAATTGAGTCGCTCACGGTAGCTTCACAAATGCCATATTTTATGATCTTGTTGATCAGGGTTCCAATGAACAAGTTAGGCTCTTGATTAACAACACGCATTGGCGACGATGATGAGAACGAGGACAACGTTTTCCTACATAAAATAGTGTTATTGATCTAATGGTTGTACTGACACCTTACCTTTCATTTCATTCGATCCAATATCAATTTTTAAAAATAACTTCAATGAACATCAGGGTAGCAAATAGTCTGAAAAATTCAAATTTCGAAACATAATGCTTTTTTGGCTCACCTTTAGACGACAAAATTGTAATCAAAATCCAAATAACTTCAAAGAAATAGTATGTACAATGACCGCCTTCAGGAAGTCCAATGGTCGATTGTCCAAGTTATCATTGAGCATAATGAGAGCTCTGAAAAAAGGGAACTTTGAAGAGGAAGAATAGGTGTGATTGAAGGAGGAAATGTAAAGATGACACATCAATCAATAAATGTGCAAAAAAACCATAGAGAAGTGGAAAAGATAGACAAGTGAGAGACTGGTTCAGCAAATAACAGAAGGGAGAAAACATACAAAGCGTGGAGACAAAAAACTATCATAACCTTATCAGTCATGTCCAAACTTTCCCATAGATACGTCCTGATTTCATAAAACTTTCCTATTGATATGCAAATGTGAGTCAACACAAAAAGAATAGAGGTGACGCGTCCGATTCCCACACATGAAATGGAAATGCAGTATGGGGGAGAAAGAGGACGGAGAACAAACATTAACTAACAAAAATCAACTTCGAACGCGACAGGGCGGTGGAGCGCGCACGCATGATGGAACATTGCAATGGAAGAAGAAAAGCAAAATTTTATCTCATTATCAGTGAAGCGCATTTCGAACTTCTTTTCTCTAGACGGCGACAAGTAACACGTCGACTTTGACAAGATTTGAAAGCGGACAGAAAGAACTGGTTTGAAGTTGAGATTGTTTGCCTATTGATATGCAAAAGTGAGTCAACACAAAAATGATAGAGGCGACGCGTCTCACACATAAAATGGAGAAGCAGAATGGGGGAGCGAGGAGACGGAAAACAAACATAAACTTTCAACACGACAGTTCGGTGGAGCGCATCCGCAATCTCCCGCTTCTCGAAAACGACAAGAAACACGTTGAGGGAGAGAAGAACAACGCGTCTGATTCCACGTTCCAGACAAACAGTGGATCGCATTCGAAAACTCTTTCAGCCGACGACAAGAAACACGTTGACTTTAGACCAAGTGAAGAAAGCAAACAGGAATAGATGAGTGATTGCTTCCACGTTTCACATACAAAATGGAACAACGCTATGGGAATCGAAAGGAAAACTACGCGATACATACAATGAAGCGCGGCCACACAAGCGCTTCCACGACACACAAAATTGCAAAACCACGTCACACATGCGCTGGAGCGCAATTTTAGTTCCCCTCCAGGCGACGACAAGAAACACGTTGACTGTGGCAAAGCAAAGAGGAAAAGCGAAATGACAATTTTGTTGTTGGCTAGGTCTTTTATTGCCCCGAGGGCTGTGTTTATGATGCACATAAAAGTTTATGGTGGCGGTTGTTCAATAGATCAGCACCAAAAACTGAACGGTGAAGCGCATTTGCTTTTTCCCTCTTGACAAGAAAGAACACGTCGAAAGGAATACGAGCGTCTGTATGATTCCACTGTCACAAAAAAGGATGAATCAATAAAAACTAGACACCTTTCAAATGATTATATTTTAAAACAACTTCATCGTGGAGCATGAATGTGCAAGATGTTATCCAGTTGAGCACTCTTCGTGCACTTTTTTGTAATCATCAAATTGATGTTGAATGGAATAGTGGAAACGTGTTTGATGTCAAAAATCTCTAGAAGTTATAACAAACTCACTAGTTTGCGGTTATTTTTGGAACGTTACAATTTTCCTCATACCATTAATGATCGTAAGTGAAAGTTTCTGATCAACCGGTCGGTGAGGGAAACGGGTGCACAGCTTAGAGTGTGTGTGCACCACGAATTCCCCCACCTCCCAATGCACAGACAGGCCTTTTTTTAACTCCGCGATTGGTGTTTGTCCAAACAGATATTCAGCATTGAATCTGAAATTCGCAGGTTTGGTTCTAGCGACAGCCTTACAATTTACCTATTTTTGGAGTTTTTCATTTCATTTTACTTTTTTTGTTCCTTGTGAGTGGGGGCATATTTCGTTGTTGTGCGCGATCCATGCGTACACCAGATTTGAATACCCTTGGTAGTGCTGAAAAAGAACATTTCAATATGCTGAGAATGATGCAAAACTCACGGTTTTCATTTGCTTCAAAGAGCAATCCTTCTACCTCAATTCCGTTCAAAAACGGATAACCGTTGTCCATTTTTTTCAGGAATGGATGGCCATTGTCTAGTCGCGGTATTGCAATATTCAGTCTGAAAACTGGACTAGAAACTCGGTCACGAAAATAAAATCAATAAAAACTGACGAGAAATAATAAAAAATTAACAAAACCGCAGTATGCATAAACGGCACAATTCTCGCCAAAAAAAGGCAAAGGCTTCGCGAGCAAAGTGAATTCTTAGTCAGGGAATAGGCAAGCTTGAAATTTATGTCTTTATCGTGCTTGCAACATTTGGTTGCAGATACCTAACGATAAACAGTGAAAAAAGTGCTCTTTCAAATAACTATATTCGGCAGCACTGTTCAAATTGCAAGAACAAATTGCAAGACACATTGGAGAACTTATTCGCAATCGATTCTCACAAAAATGCGGTAAACAACAACAAAAATGCGATGTTCGCTCACAACCACTCACCGTTTGCGCTCACGCTCACACTGGCGCGCACACTCACGCACACTCACGCACACACAACCAATGCGCGCGCGCACGAGAAATTCGCTGCGTCCTCTTTGGTCTCGACGTCTCGCATTTCTTCTTTTTTCGGCTTGTCTCACTGAATTTCCATTTATCCCGGCATATTTATGAATGACCTCTGTTCTGTTTCGTTCTCTTGGCAATGTTCCTGATTTTCTCGTTTTCTCTATGCAAACTGTCATTTCAGACCGGATCTCCTCATCAAAACACCTCACTAATCGATCGTCATGTTCAAATTGCATTACGTTTTGATGGAAGACAAGTGATTACTACAATGGCATTGAATGACCGACTCAAATAAAGATGGACGAAGCAAGCACGAAGGGAAAGTGTAGAGTGGAAAGAACTCTGATGGATGCTCCGGTCCATTCCCTCTGGGATGCTTATCAACTTGAACTGAAGGAAGATTATGGAGAGCAGAGAAGAAGATAAAGACCAACCAATTTTGTTATAGGCACAGAGATAGTGAGTTCATGAATTCAGGGTCTTTTCAGAAAGCAATTCTATCTCTATTCCGCCTAAGCTCGAGAATGATTCGTTGATTGGGACCGTCTGGATGTCATGCCTGTCATGAACTCTAGAAAGATCTTCTTTCGAATTTTTTATCAACTACTTCCAATGAGGCATTGAATTTGATGGATCGGATGATTACATCACGTTCATTACTGCTGGATTCCTGAGGAAGTGTTTGAAAAGGCGGAAAATGACAAGATTGGAGACCTGAGAGACGTTCAGGAAAATGGGGAAAACAGAAATTGGGAAAAGAGATGGTGAATCGGCACTTTTCCTGCTTCAGGAAGAACTAAAGATCGGAGAAACGGGGAAGAGAAGATGGGAAGTTGAAGTAAAAGAACAACGGGAACAGCAGCCAAGATGCTACTTTGTTGTGAAAGGCAGAAAACGTGATGAGGTCTGCATAGGGAAACGTTGAACGGATTCGGCAGTGAACACAGCTGCTTCATGACCCGGAACCTGGAAATCTAATTAATAACCCAATGACGAAAGATTGGAAATAAGGTAGGGGTATAACCTGGTACAAGTGATGAAGAAAGAAAGGGAAAATGAGCAGAGCCACAAGTTTGTTGCAGATAGAGTATCAAACAGCGGAAGACAGGAATTATAGTTATTCGTTTTTTTTAATTCTCTGTGAGAATAAAACTGTTCAAGTTACTTTGCTAACTAGTAGTCAACTTTAGTCTCTAGTCTCGATTAACATACACCTTATTTTCGCCAATAGAGTTTTTATTGAGCAAGTGTGAAAATAACAAAAATCTTCTGGTCCCCTCCACATCAATCGGTTCTGATGAGCCAGTGAGCAATGCAGATCAAATCCTGCGAGTCCATCATGCCCTTGATCATGTTGTGCGTTCTTGTTGATGGCGTCCCAAATGAGCAGATCTTGTTCTTGTTGAACTGGTGACAGTGGCGACTGTATCATGGAAGAAGAAGATGTTTCCCTGCATGAAAAAATGATTTGTGATTTCATGATTCTGAAGGAAAACTCCTACCTTTTTTTCCATAGATCCGATTAGATTTTTCAAAAATTTTCAACAAACTTCAATAATAACCAGTGTAGCAAGTAGTCTGAAATTCTCGAACTTTGCAAAGAAGAGATTTTTTGAACTTACCAGATGACAACAAGTTGTAATACAAAATCCGAGTAACTTCAGAGAAATACTATGTGCAATGACTGCCTTCAGGAAGTCCAGTGGTCGATTGTCCAAGTTATCATTGAGCTGAGAGCTCTGCAAAAAGATAACTTTTAAAATGAAAAGTGTGACGAGATCAGGAAGAAAAAAGAAGGTGACTCGTCAATTAATGCCATTTAAAAAAACGTGGAAGAGTAGAATAAATAGGAAGATGAAAGGGGGGAAGTGATAAAAACGAAGAAGGAAAGACAAGCTAAGCAAACAACAGAAAGGGAGAAAACAACGCGTCCGCCTCCACGTCCCACACATAAAATGAAAAAGCAGAATGGAGGAGGGAGGAGACGGAGAACAGACATCAACTTTCAACACGACAGTACGACAGTACCCGCAATTTCCCGCTTCTCGGGGACGACAAGGAACACGTTGAAGGGGAAGGAAAAGAGGTCATGAAACGGGAACTGCAAAAGCAATTTGGCAGCTTCCACGTTTCACACGCAAGACGGAACATCGCGACGTGGAAAAAGAAGAAAACTTCTTCACACTATCAGTGGAACGCATTTGA
The DNA here is from genome assembly GCA_900536315.3 of Caenorhabditis becei. NCBI lineage: Eukaryota > Metazoa > Nematoda > Chromadorea > Rhabditida > Rhabditidae > Caenorhabditis > Caenorhabditis becei. Next base: position 15,892 of record LR538521.1, on the reverse strand, counting down.
AACTTCCCTTCAATTCAAGGCAGACAGGAAAGCCTGAATGAAGTTGGGATTGTTTGCCTATTGATATGTAAATGTGAGTCAACACAAAAAATAATTGAGGCGATGCGTCCCCACGTTCCACAAATAAAATGAAAAAACAGAATGGGGAAGAAAGGGGACGGAGATCAAACGTCAACTTTCAACACGATAGTGCGGTGGAGCGTTTTTGCAATTTCCAGCTTCTCGTGAACGACAAGGAACACGATGAAGGAAAAGGAAAGGAGTAGAAAATGAGGTAACGACAAGGAACACGTTGGGGGAGAGGAAAGAACACTGCATCTGCTGTTACGTTTCACGCACACATAGGCAAAACGGAAAGACGACTTCAAACAAGCAGTGGAGCTCATTTGAAACTTCCCTCTTCCTGCCGACGACAAGAAACACGTTGGCTTTGGCTATTTGAAAGCGAACAGGAAGAACTGGTTATAGTTGGAATTGTTTGCATATTGATAAGCAAATGTGAGGCAACAAGAAGAAAGGCGACGCGTCGGCACGTCCTACACAAAAAAGTAAAGGCAGAATGGGGAAGTAAACAGACGGAGAACAAGCATCAAATTCCAACACTTCAGTGCGGTGGAGCGCGTTCGCAGTTACCCGATTCTTGGGAACGACAAGGTACACATTGAAGGGGAATAAAGAAGAACGTGGTTGCTTCCAAGCATCACGCACACACAGGAAAAAAAGAAAAAACTACGTTACACATACAGTGAAGCGCATTTGAAAATTCCTTCTTCCTGCCGACGACAAAAACATGTTGACATCAGGCAAAGTAAAGAAGGCAAACAGGAATAGATAAATGATTTCCTCGCTGTTGTCCATCTTTTTTATATACCCAAGGGATGTTTATTACGTGCATAAATGTTTATGTTTCTTTTCGCCCGACGATAGGAATTTTTTATTACAAAGTTCGGAGATGCGACCAATGTTCAATAGATCAACACCAAAAACTGAACGGTATAGCGCATGCGCGTTTTCCCACTTGGAAGGAACACGTTGAAAACAAATGAAAAATGTTCTTTTGACATATTCAATTGTGGAAAAACACGCAAAGAAGGATATGCAGAGAAAGAACTGAATGGATTCAAAACTGCTGATCTTGACGTTTCTTGAACTAAGAGATGGTTTTTTGAAAAGGTCGAATCCTTTCTAAAAATTCCAAGTAAAGGTTTTCTGACACAAAAAATTAAAGTAAATCAAAAGTTTCTGTTTGACCGGTCGGTTGGGGAAACGGGTGCACAACTTAGAGTGTGTGTGCACCACGAGTTCCCCCACCTCCCAAAATACAGAAGCAGTTTTTTTGTGTTCAGCCAATTTGTTCTCCCCAAATAGTGGTTCAGCCTGAAATAAGTCAATGTTTTCCTAATATTGATTACAGCTAGTTTCCCAACTCACTGTATTTTGCCACACTTTTTGCACAATCGTCGTTTTTGTCCCGACTGCCAATTGACTTTGGTAACACTGAATGGCAAAATTTAGAATGCCTCGAACTTGCCTTGACGAATTTCGATGCAAAACTAATTTTGAACACGGTGAAAGCAACATTTCCGAAGACTATCATCAACATCAACTTTCAACATGACAGTGCGGTGGAGCGCGTTTGCAATTCCCCGCTTCTCGTGAACGACAAAGAACACGCTAGGGGAGAGGGAAGAACAACAATGGATGCGCCCTTGTTTGGGAGTGTTTGCCTATTGATACGCAAATGTGAGTCAACGCAAAAGGATAGAGGCGACGCGTCCGCTTCCACGTCCCACACATAACATGGAAAAGCGGAATGGAGGAGTTAGGAGACGGAGAACACACATCAACTTTCAACACGACAGTGCGGTCGAGCGCGTTCGCAGTTACCCGCTGTGCATTCAAGAAATGTAATTCCGGAGATCCTGTTGAAGCAACAGCATGTTTATTGACACATCGGAGAAGAAAATGCATATTTATGAGTCATACAACATTTCAAATTTCCACAAATATGGTGAGAAACAAAAAAAACATAAATGTCTAGTGGACACTGATGGTCATTCAGTCCCAATTATTTCTCAGAGTTCCGGCTTTCTTGTCAGGATTCGAGTTGTCTAACTCTTGAAGAATGGCCAGGATCTCGGGGGTTGCCTGAAGGACGACAGGAGCGGAAGTCGGCAGCAGGTCTTATTGTTCCCGAAGCCAGTTTCTGCAAATCAGAACTATGAGAATAAAACAACATGAGTTACCTCAAAAATCCAGAGTTTTCCGTCGTCAAAACTGTCGATTTTCCAGTATGGCAATGTCAGACCTTTCAATCCTCTTTATCTGGCGCAGAAGCAGTCAAGTTTGAAGGAACGAGCGAGCGTTGTGGAACTGTAAAAAGAAGTAATTGAACTTCATAAGATTTTATGAAAACATGTTCTGTGGCCTACAGTATGTTTTGGAATTGTTAGAATTCTAAACTTATATTAGTATATTGCTTACCGTCTCTCGTTGCAACATCTGATGGTTTCCAATGGTCTATGTGACTTCCACAAATAGAAAATTGGAAGCGTAGCTCTCATAATCTAGAAGAATTCATCAAAAATGGTAGTTTTAGGACTTTGACTCACCCATAGATGAAAAAAAATTGAAATCCAAAATCCAGGTAACTTCGAAAAAATAGTAAGCACAATGACCGCCTTCAGGGAGTCCAGTGGTGAATTGACCAAGTTGTCATTGAGCCTAATGAGAGCTCTGAAAAATGAGATTTTTCAGAGGGAAATCAAGGGAAATCGAGGAGGAAAAAATAGGTGACTCATCAGTTGACAAAACAAGGTGACAGCCTAAAAAAGAAAAATAGATAGTAGGTGATAAAAAGGAGCGGAAGAGACCGGCTATGCGTCTGTGTTTGGAAGTGTTTGCCTATTGATATGCAAATGTGAGTCAACACAAAAATGATAGAGGTGACGCGTCCGCTTCCACGTCTCCCACATAAAATAGAAAAGCAGAATGGAGGAGAGAGGAGACGGAGAACAAACATAAACTTCCAACACGACAGTGCGGCAGCGCGCTTTTGCAATTTCCCGCTTCTCGGAAACGACAAGGTACACGTCGAAGGAGAGAAAAAGGAATGATAGGGGAACTAAACGCGACAAGGCCGCCCACATATAAAACGAAACCGCAATCGGGAACAAAAGGGAAACACACACAAACAATCGAGCGCATTTGAAATTTCCTTTCTCGAGGCGACGACAAGAAACACGTTGACTTTGGCAAATTGAAGACAAACAGAAAAGGGTGAATGATGCATATTCCAGGAGATGCCTGTATAAATCCTAATATACTGTGTTGCATAAGCACCATTCCATATTCAATGACAGTGAAATCAATTAGAACGGAGACAGCGTTTTGAAACTGATTCTGAATCCCCATTTTGTGTCGTGTGCCTATTGATATGCAAATGTGAGTCAACACAAAAATAGAGACAACGCGCTCGATTCCACGTCCCACACATAAAATGGGAAAGCAGAATGAGGGACAAACATGGACTTCCAACACGAGCTGTCCAGTTGTGTCCTTCCAGTCGGTCCTCGAACGTTAAGGCATTCTGAAGATGTAAAATTAGTTTTTTTTCTGTGCAAACGGGGACTTGTCAGCACAAAATCAGTGATAGCCGCGAGATGACGCCGTACGAGACGGGAGAATCTGTTAGGCTAACTCTGTTTTGATACATCCACTAGAGTGTCTGCAGAAGCTCCTTTGCCAAGATGTCCGGTGATGTCCTTCCAGTAGTGCCCTTCCAGTCGGTCGTCAAACTTGTCGGCGGCATTCTGAAGATGTCAAATTAGTAAACTACCTGGAGAAGGTCATCACATGGTGCAAGCACCACACCGAGAACCCGGATCAAGCTCCAGTCGAGGGAGAAGGCGAGGACAAGAAGCTGTCCGCCTACACCACGGACTTCTTGAAGATCTCGCAGACCGAGATCTTTGAGATCATATTGGCGGCGAACTTCCTCAACATCCCGGAACTCCTATCCGCCGCCTGCAAGAGCATTGCCGACCTGATGAAGGAGCTCACGACCGAGGAGATCCGTGACCGCGTCGTCAACGACTTCAACGCGGAGGAGCAGTAGCTGACCCGCAGGGAGAACGCCTGGTGTGAGGACTGAGGAATCTTATAACTGATAACTGTTAACACATCCTGATTGTATTGTTCTCTGTAAATTCGATTGGCATTAATTGAAATTGACCGGAAATAAGTGTTGTGTCTTCAAATTCGCTGGTTTTCTGGTGGGGATAGGGGCCTGGGGCCTTCAGAAATGCCTGAAATTCAAATTTTGAAGTGTAAAAACAGAAATCACACTGAAAATCGAAAAAAAGGGGATATGAAGCCATAAAGTACAAGTTTGATTCATCACTGTTTCAAGAGCCAATTTTCAGTTTGCATCTTTCAAGTTCTGGGTTAGTCGACATTCAAAAAACTTTGGAAAACTTCTAATAATTGAATTCTGAGATTCCTGACTCATTTCTCCCTTTTTTGACGAAGTTTGAGCTTCAATTTCCAATTTTTTCAGTGACAAAACTCAAGTTTTCACACTGTTTTTTCTTTCAAAACTTCCATTTCACTCTAGATTGGGGTCTTTCAGGAAATTCTTGCGCTCTTCACGTTAGATACCTGTTTTTTATACCCTCCTCCTGGGAAATCGGCCCCTTTCTCTGTCCTTTGTTCTCTACCTTCTCCCCCTCCAATGGCTCAGTTCATTTCAATCTTAAAAGACCCTATACCTTCCCATGGGCTAGAAACCCCCGAACGCGCGTTCTCTTCCCAAGCCCCATCTCTCCACCACTCATTTGCATCTTCTGCTCGCCTACAGCAAGGTCGTACTCCCCATCTTCGCTACAATGTCTGCCGTTGCTCCAATCGATCTGAAGTTTCTCTCCTCGGACAACAAAAAATTTCCTGGTAAGTCACCCATACTCCCTTTCCCCCCTTCCAATCTAACTTTTTCTTTCTCCAGATCCCCGCTAACGTCATCAAGATGTCAGCCACCGTCAAGGACATGCTCGCCGATCTTGGCCTCGAAGACTAGGAGACCATCAACGCGGATTCCACTTCCGAATGTGGACGCCAAGACATTCGAGAAAGTCATCGTTTGGTGCAAACACCATGAGAACCCAACTTCAGCTTCAGCTGCAGTCGATGCCGCGGAAGAAATAATACCAGATTTTCGAGATAGTCCTCGATCAAACCCAGGTTTTCGAAATAGTCCTCGCCGCCAACTATCTGGACATCGAGGGACTTCTCGACGCTGGATGCAAGACAATCGCAAGCTTGATGAAGGGGCTCTCAGGCCGTGGACTATTTCAAGCTCGAGCAGTCCGAGATCTTCGAGCTGATCCTCGCGGCCAACTACCTGGATATTCAGTGTCTCCTTCAAGCCGGATGCAAGAAGATTGCCAACATGATGAAGGGGAAGACGATGAGAACAATGGACTCTCCGACTACGCGTTTTTCAAGCTTGATCAAACCCAGATCTTCGAGATAGTCCTCGATCAATCCCAGATCTTTGAGATAGTCCTCGCGGCCAACTACCTCGACATCGAGAGACTTCTCGACGCCGGATGCAAGACAATCGCAATCTTGATGAAGGGGCTCTCACCACAGGAACTTCGAGACAAGTTCGAGATAGTCAACGATTTCGAAAGGAGGCGGTTCGCAAGGAGAATGCCTGGTGCAAGAACTAAGGCATTCAATGAAGCGCACTCTGATAAAGGATAACTGATAACATTTCCCATTTTGATTGTATTGTTCTTTGCGAAATTGATTGAATGTGATTGAAAATGAATGTTGCGGTTTCGAATTTTCTTCATCTTTGCTCTTAGCACCTCTTAGCACCTCAGCACTTAGCACAGAACCAGACATGCGTTTTGGGCCGGCCCGGCCCGGCCCGGCCCGGCCCGCCTCAGGCCCGGCCCGGGCCCGGCCCGCTTTTGAAAAGTGGGAAGCAGGCCCGGCCCGGCCCGGCCCGGCCCGCATTAGGCCCGCTCGGCCCGCTTTTTCCAAATTTCCAAAATTTCGCGTTTTTTGTACTAATTTTGTCTGGAAACAGCTAAATGTGTCGAAAATCGTTTTGCAAGCGTTTCTGGCGTAAAACAAG
>LR538513.1:224586-238439 GCA_900536315.3 Caenorhabditis becei | reverse complement strand
AAAAAATCAAAATTTTCAAAAACAAAAAAAAATATTTAAAAAATATTAAAAATGCTATAAAAATAATTAAAATTAAAACAAAAACTTTTAAAAACAACAGAAAAAAAAATAAAAATTTTATATTCAGAGAAAAATGTTTTTCGTAAAATGCCAAATTTTCAAAAAAATGTAAATTTTGAAAAATTGCAAAATATTTCCAAAAATCTCTGAAAATCAATAAATCGTGTATAAACATTACAAAAAACCTTATTTGAAAAAATAAATTGAAAAAAATATTTTTGAAAAATTAAAAATTTTTCAAAAAAAGCTTCAATCCCAAATTTCTCAATTTTTAACTAGAATTTTTCCAAAAAATCACAACTCCGAATCAATAATCAAATTTAATACAAAACACTTTATATTATAAACCTTGAATGATTGATCGACATGGGGGAGGGCGGGACAGACGTCTTCTGAATCCTAGACAATCTTCTTCCACTTGTTGCCAATTTTGATGCGTGCCGGCATGAAATCGGGGCACTCAATCTCGAGACGAAGCTTCTTTTTGGCGCCGTCCGGCACGGTGACCTCGACGTCCAACTCCAGAATCACTCCGTTGCACGCGACGATCGGAGACACCCGCACCTGGTCGGTCAGCACTTTGCACTGGAACTTCTTCTCGGTGGCGAGACCAGTGGTGGCAGTGGCAGAACGGCTAGTGGTCACTTCCTGAAAAATACAGTAATCAGGAGATTTTCGTGATGGGACCCGAAAAAGTAGAAATTTCAAATTCTGATAATGTGCAAAAAAATGTGTATGTGTTTTTTTTTTAATTTTTTGATTTTTTGATTTTTTTTTTGATCCGTAATTTCCGAAATCAAGATTTTAAAATTTAACCGATTTTATGAGTACAAAATTTTTTTTATCCCAAAAAATTGAGAAAAAACTGTATTCTTGGCTTTTCGTGGTGGGACCCAAAAATTGGAAATTTTGAATTTTGGAAAATATTCAGATTTTCGAAAAATAAATTACCGACAATTTTTTCCCTATTTTTTGTAAAAAACAATTGTGAAAAAACCAATTTTCCCGAAATCAAAATTTTGAAATTTGGTCAATTTCAAAACTACAAAAAATTTGGAAAAACACTGACTTTTCGTGGTGAGACCCGAAATTAAGAAACTTTGAATTCTGGAAAATTTTCCAATTTTTGAAAAAAAAATTTCCAAGATTTTTGAAAATTTCATTTTTTTTTTTAATTTTGGAAAAAATCAGATTTTTTCCAAAATTTGAAAAAAAAAATTTGCGTCACAAAAAATTGAGAAAAAATTCCATTTTTTTGTGAATTTTTTTGTGTTCTTCCATTTTTTCCAAGATTCCCTCAAGTCCTCCCCATTTTCGCTCCAAGACCCAAAACCCACCGATTTCTCGGAAATAGACGAATCCGTGGTGCGAGTCACGTTCTTCTTGATCACCATCGACGACTTGGACTGCTTACGGTCAGCACGGGGCGACAGGGCCAACGGCTTGACTTCGTCACGGATTTGCATGCTCTGGAACAAGATTTAAGGGGATTCTGGAGGATTCTGAAGGGATGGGATTCTGAATTCCGATTCCGAAGCATAGAAGACGTCAGAATTCTGATTCTGAAGCCCCGGAATTCAGAATCTTGATTCTGAAGCCTAGAAGATAACAGAATTCTAATTCTGAAACTCTGGGAATGATAATTTTGATTCTGAAGCCTTGGGAATCAGAATTCTGTTTCTGAAGCCTAAAAGATGTCAGAATTCTGTTTTTGAAGCCTAGAAGTTGTTAGAATTCTGATTCTGAAGCCCAGTTGCTTACCTTGGAAGCGATAACATCCGCAGTGCCACGTGCCGATTCTCCGTTCACCGCCTTCGACATTTGCACCTCACAACGAGTGCCTTTCTGCGGAAGAGAACGCAGGATCTAAACCGGATTACTGTAGCTCTTTGGGTCTCGCCACGATTTCTCTCAAACCTTCTCGACCTCATTGATGGTGTGAAGCGAGAGACCGTTCAGGTAGCAGATTGTCGCTTTAGCGTCCGTCATGTCGAATCAGAGAATTCACACTTCCAGAAAAGGGTTTTTCGTTTGGAATGACGGGGATATCAGTGATAAGAGAGGCCTTTTTCGGATAATACGTGGAGGCTAGGACAGATTCTTATCAATAAAGGTCACGTGGAATAAATTGAGAAATTTGAAAAAAAAATGGAGTTTTTTCACGTAAAGTTTAGACCTGCTTCACGTGAAAGTGACAGGCATTTTTTCACGTGTAAAAATGAGTCACGTGAACTAATTTTGACCTCATTTTCACGTAAACGCTGACCTAATTTTTTCACGTGAAAAAAAAGTTAATGTGATTGTCACGTGAAATCTGACCTATTTCACGTGAAAATGTAGGTCAAACTGGTATGTCACGTGAAAAATTATTTTCACGTGAACTGATTTTGACCTTATTTTCACGTAAACGCTGACCTAATTTTTTCACGTGAAAAATAGGTCAAAATTGTATGTCACGTGAGAATTGATTTTCACGTGAACTAACTTTTACCTCATTTTCACGCAAACGCTGACCCAATTTTTCACGTGAAAAAATAGGTCAAAATTGCAAGTCACGTGAAAATTGATTTTCACGTAAACTTTGATCTAATCTTTCACGTGAAAAAAACAAACTTTACGTGATTGCCACGTGAAATTTGACCGATTTTACGTGAAAATGTAGGTCAACGTGGAAATCTCTAATTTTTCCCAATTTTCTAGACCTTCGGATCCGTGGGCCACTCGACTCCGCCCCCTTCTCCAGTCCAACTTCTCTTCAAAAATCCACGTCACCAAGCGATCGAACTAATCGATAACCTATCAGGATCCGCGTCAATCGTAATATTCGGTGATAGTGATTGCATGGAATTCCGGTACTTTTCCCTTCGAAAAATGCAAATGCGCCCCATTGAGAATCTTCCAGAAAAGCGTGCCAACTCGTCGCCACGTATCGCCTCGATAACTCGAAATTTCAAATTTTCGAGTTGGATAAGCAGAAAAAATGGCCGATTAAGGAGATTAAAAAAGTGATAAAATTGCGATTTGGACAGGAGGAATCGCCATTTGTGAGTGGGATGGAAGTGCGCTCCAATGAGAATTTGTTCAGGTTTTCGTGTGTGGACAGTTTATTGGAGGACTTCAAGAGGCTAGAGATTATGATAAGGAATTCGGACTTGATAAAGCTTATCTGAGGCTGTTGCATTGATTTTGACAATTTTTAAAAATTTTCAATAAATAAATAATTTATTTTTTTATTTTTCAAAAAAAATTTTTTTTTTAATTTTTCAAATTTTTTAAAAATTATATTCCAAGTGTTTTCAGCACTGTGATATCTCTTTTTATCATTTTTATCATTCCTTATCACCTCTATTTTTTTCATTTTTTCCAGCCCAAAAAATGACTGATATCAACGATTTTGAAGCTCAAGCCGCCCAGGAAGAGCTGGAAATTAATATGGGGTTTACGGTAAGTGGGCTCTTATCAATCGATATCAATCTATTTGTTATCAGAAGGAGCTTATCAATGAGATTCGTGATAAAAAGGAGACGAATCCCGGAATGTTTGTGTCGGCGTGGCAAGATGATACCGAAGGAGTTGAGGAGAAGAATTTGGAGGATCCGGTGGAGAAGTGGGTGATAAGGAGAATGATACGAGTGATAAGACTGATATCAGTGTAAAAAAATCAAAATTTGAATTTTTTTGAATTTTAATTTTTTTTTCAAAAAAAAATTTTGTAAAATTTATTTTTATTTATTTTCCATATTTTTTAATTGATTTTCCAGATGGCTCACTGCCGCCGAAGAAGGAGAATTGGAAAATGTCAAGAAATTTCTGGAAGAAACGCCCAGTCTTTTGAATGTGAGTTTTTTATTTAAAATCGAGCCAATTATCCTCAAAACTTGAGAAAAACAGGAAGAAAATGCAATTACGCTCTACCGAACTACAGTAATCAACAAAAAATTCAAAAATTCGAGTGTTTTTAGAGAAAAGTTCGGTGGAGCGCATTTGCACATCTGATTAAAATTGTAAAATTTTTTGAATTTTTAAACTGCGAAAATGCGATTTTTCAGTGCCAAATCACACAATTTTATCATTTTTCAAAATGAAAAGTTAGATTAAAAAACAGTCCGGTGGAGCGCACTTCCAACAACTGGTTTTTAAACAATTTATATTTTTTTATTTTCAAAAAGAAAAAAAAATGAAATTTCAGTGCAAAATCTCCCAATTTTGTCACTTTTCAAAAAAAAAATTTAAAAAAATAAAAAGTCCAATGGAGCGCACTTCCAACCCTCTATTTCCAGTGCCAAGACGCCGACGGCTACACAGCTCTCCACCGTGCCTCTTACAACAGTCACATTGACGTCGTCGACGTGCTTCTGGATTCTGGAGCTCATCTGGAGTCACGGACGAACGAAGGATGGACCCCGTTGTTGTCGGCGAGCAATTGGGCCAATTTTGAAATTGTCGGACAGTTGTTGAGTCGTGGAGCCGATGTGAATGCCGTGTCCAAGGGCAATTTGACGGTGAGGTTTTTGAATTTTCAAAAAAATGGTTTTTTTGGGAAATTTGCATTGAAGCACATTTGCAAAATTAGTTTTCAAAAAAATTTCAAAAATCAAATTTCAAAAAAAAAACATTTTTTTGCATTTTTTCAATTTTCAATTGTTCAATAGAGCGCACTTGCAAATTTTTTTTCTAAAAATTTGAATTAATCCCAGCAAATTTGAAAATTGCATTTTCAAACTGAAAAACTGAATATTCGCATTGGAGCGCAGTTTCCTTCCACCTGAAAATGTGAAAATCCGATTTTTCCAGGCCCTGCATCTCGCTGTGAACAGTCGAAGTGATGAACCGGATGATGTCTATCACACTGTCAGATATCTTCTTCAGGCACCTGGTAAGTCGAAAATTGAAAAATTGCAATTTTTCATTGGAGCGCAGTTGCATTTTCAAAACTTTTTTTATGCCACTGCGCTCTAGTGAATTTTAAAATTTCCAAAATTTTTTTTTGAAAAATCAAAATTTTCAAAAAAATTGGTAATTATCAATTAGCAAAATTTTCAAAATTTAAAAAAAAAATCAATTTTTTAATTTTAAAAAAATTGAAAAAAATTGGGATTTGCCACTTGAGCGCAGTTGCACTTTGATTTTGAAATTTTAATTTTAATTTTTCAATTTTTCAAAAAAAAAATTTCAAAATTCCTATCCTTCCTTTCTGGTCATATTTTCTCTAAATGCAACTGCGCTCTATAGAAAATTTCAATTTCAATTTCTTTAAGCTATGCAACTTCGCTCCACCGAACTTTCCCTGGGATTCCCCCATTTTTCCAGGAATCGACGCTGGCGTAATCGCTGGAAACGGGGATACCCCACTGATGATGGCCCGTCGGTCTTCGGAACAGTTGTACAATGCGATCAACGAGTTTATGCACCGCCCGTGATCAATAGCGAATATTTATTTAAGATTTTTGAATTTTTTGGAATTGGTGGTGGTTTTTGAAAAATACTTGAATACATATCAAATTGCAAAAATATTTTATAAAATTAAAAAATATCACAAAAAATGTTCATCATGGAATGAGAAAAAAGTATGGCGGAGAGATAAAATACAGGTACCCGGAAGTGGAAAATATAAGGAAATCGTGGAAAAATGGGAGAAAATTCACAAAAAATAGAGAAAATTGGGTGAAAATTGAGAAAATGACAAATTATCAATAGAGCGAACTTGCAAATTTAATTAGAATTTTTTTTTGAAAAATTGGAATAAAAGGGAATTTTTTGCACCACAAAATGGGCAATATTTTCTATTTTTTAATGAAAAAAAATAAATTTGAAAAAAAAATTTATTTTTTAATTTTTCAATAAAAATTTTTTCAATTTTTCTGAAAAATTTTTTGTTCAATAATTTGCATTAGAGCGCATTTTTTTACACTAAAAATAAATAGTATTGTCTATTTTTCAGAATGAAAAAATTGAATTTCAAAAAAAAAATTTTTTTTTCAATTTTTCAAAAATTTACATCAGAGCACATTTTCCACTATGAAAATGAAACATTATTTTCTATTTTTCAGACTAAAAAAATTAAATTTGAAAAAACAATGTTTTTTTATTTTTCAAAAAATCAATTTTTTCATTTTTAAAAAATGTTTTCAAAAATTTGCATTAGAGCGCATATTCACACAAAAACATATTTTCTATCAATTTTTAAAATTTTCCCAATTTTGCAACCTCGCTCTACCGACACTTTTCATCATCCCACAGCGCCTTTGAATACGGTTCTCTGATAATCACAAAAACAATGGTGACAACAAAAAGTGAAACATACAAGACCAAGCAAACATATCGGACGATGGTCTCGACACGATGTTCGACAACATTGTACAGTACGAAATAGCCGAAGAAGATACCAGTGACGGCGCCAGCAATATGGGCCAAATGGGACACGGAATCGCATTGATCGGCGTAGAAACGACGGTAGATGGCACCGCCAAAGTCAAAAGTTATGAAGGTGAACAGGACTAGGACACGGAGCCAGCGAAACGGCATTTCGTGCCAGTTCTGAAACACGGTTCATTGATTTTATTGATTTTTCAGGATTTTATTGATTTTTTTGGTTTTTCTTCATTTTATTGATTCCATTGATTTTCAAGAATTTTATTGATTTCATCGATTTTCAAAGATTTTATTGATTTTTGGGAATTTTATTGATTTCATCGATTTTTGAGGATTTTATTGATTTTATTGATTTTCAAGGATTTCATTGATTTTTAAAAATGTGACTGATTTTAATGGTTTTATTGATTTTTCAGGATTTTTAAATTTTTGGGATTTATTGTACTTTTATTGATATTGTGATCTTGATGGGATTTTTTGAAACAATTTTTCAAAAATTTCAAAAATAGCGCGCAAGATATCTCACAGCGAAAGTTACAGTAAGATTTGCATTTTTCAAAACAAAAATCACTGAAAAATGCAAATCTTACTGTAGTTTTCGCTGCGAGATATCGTGCACGCCAATTTCAAACTTTGAATGCAAAATATGTGAATTTTTGCTTTTCGTGGCGAGACCCATAAGAAAATAAAACGGCGAAAAAAACCCTACAAAAATGTGAGAAAAAATCTTCAAAAATACCCAAAAACATAAACTAGAACACCTTTTTCTGGGTTTTTAAAAAAAATTTAACAATTTTAATTAAAAAAAAGAAACATTGTTTGGTCTTGACACGATTTCCTTTTACAGTAATCCTATCAACTTTTTGAACAAATTACTTACTGAAATCAATTTTTTTTGCAAAAATTTCAAAATCTCATCAAACATTTTTTTTGTTATTTTTTTCAATTTTTTTCGGTTCGAAAATTTCCAAAATCTCACCAGAATCACATTGGCAACGTGTGCAAAAATGAGTGCATACACCCCAGCAGAAGCTCCAACAAGCAGTGTATTCGGGTCAATGGCATACTGTAGAAGGGCTCCGGCCGTCACTGCCAAAAGATAAATTGGGCCGATTCTCCAGATTTTATGGGCCACTTCAAGGGGGATTCCGACGAGAAGTTGGATGACAACGTTGCCGAGAAGGTGGTTTAGACTGGAAAATTGGGAATGATGGGTCTCGAAACGAAAATGGTTTCATGGCAAGATTTTGCTATTTTTCTGATGGAAATGGGTAAGAAAACACTATTTCAGTCAATCCCAGCCAAATTTCAGCATTTTTCACCAATTTTTAGAAAAAAAACACGAAAGAAGTGATTTTTCACTAAAAATTAGTGAAAATTACTGGGATTTGGCTGTAAATGTTTGAATTCTTGTAATTTTACTCATTTTCATCATAAAAAGTGTCGAAAACTTGCCCAGAAGCCGTATCTCAGCCAAAAACCATTTTCGTGGCGAGACCCATCAGGTGAGACGGCAATAATGCGGTTTCTAGACAAGACTTTGCTGATTTTTTTATAAAACAGGTAAGAACACACTTTTCCAGTCAGTTCCTATGAAATTTCAGCAATTTTCACCAATTTTTATGGAAAAAGTACATTTTCCCCGATTTTTCCTGAAAACACCTCATTTTTCACTAAAATTGGCCAATATTCGTGGAAACTGCTGAAATTTGATAGGTATTGACTGAAAAAGTGAAAAAATCTTGCTGAGAAGCCGTAATTCAGCCCTAATTTATTTTCGTGGCGAGACCCATTCGTTGACTCGCCGCGTACCGGCAATAATACGGCTTCTGGAGAAAATCTTAATTTTAGAATTTTTTCCGTACTTTCCGAAAGCGCGCTCTAATGCTAATCCGTTAGAAAATCCTGTGATTTTTCAACAGAGCGCTCTTACCTTTTAGAAAATTTCAAATTTTTGCAACTTCAAAAAACAATTTTGAAAACCTGCCGAGACCATTTTCGTGGCGAGACCCACCAACAAAAAAAAAGACATTTTCTACTCACCCAGCATGCAAAAACATGTACGAAGTGAACCTCCACGCTTCTGCTCGTAGCCGTGGAGCAAATATGAAAATGCCGGGTCTCGTGTGGTTATGATGGACGAAACAGCCGGCACAATCCGTCCAGATGCTTTTGTAGCCGTCAGTTTCGTAGTAGAACAGGAAGATTCCGATCTGGAAGTTGGGTCTCGCAACGAAAGTTATACATAATTGAATTTTTCAATAAAATTTTTTTTTGAATTTTGGGTCTCACCACGAAAACTGGCAATCTCAATTTTTCACAAAAATCGAAAATTTTCGAAATTTAGGATCTCGCAACGAAAGTTTACATAATTCAATTTTTCAATTTTTCAAAAAAAAATTTTTTTCATTTTTTTTTAAAGGATTTTTGGGTCTCACCACGAACCTGTATGATAGTGATAAGGAACATGAAAACGGGCGGTGGACAGCATGAATAAGAGTCGATATAGGAGTGAACTTCGATCTTTTGACTTTTACTCATCACCGGATCCGCCACGTCATACATTACCCTTTTGATAGTTGATCGTTGAGCTGATTTTGATGTTATCTGGAAAAATTCGCAGTTTTTAGGGAAACTTCATGATTTTTTTCGTTTAAATTCGAAAAATGAATAAAAAACTTCAAATTCAATTTTTAAATTCAGGAAAACTAGAAAATATCTGCTGTCCCAACGGGTCACCTGTTGGGTCTCGCCACGAAAATGGTTATTCGGCTTCTGGACTAGGTTTTGACACTTTTTCTATTGAAATCGGGTAAAATTGCGTAAATTCAATAAGTTCCAGCCAAATTCCAGCAGTTTCCACCAATTATCAGTACAAAAAGGAATTTTTGAGTATTTTAACGCTGTTTCCATGTTTTTGCACTGAAAATCGGTGGAAAATGCTGGAATTTGGCTGGGAACGCCCGTTTTCACCAGAAAAAATGTCAAAATCTTGACCAAAAGCCGTATTCCAGCCAGAAACCATTTTCGTGGCGAGACCCACCAGGTGACTCATCGCAGGACGGCTATGATATTTTCGCACTAAAAAATGAACTATATTTTCAGTTTTTCTGATTTAAAAATTGAATTTGAAGAAGAACAATTTTCAATTTCATTTTCTTGAAACTCTATCAGTAGAGCGAACTTACAATCTGCTGAAACCCATCGATATCGACCAACTGATCGGGTGCCTCTCGAATCGCATGAATCTGACCATCGGAAAGCGGGATTTTACGAGTTTCGATGCGAGATGCAAGGGTTGAGAGGGGAATTTCAGTTTCGTCGCCGGTGCGGAGTTGGTTGAATTGGTGACGGTAACGTTCGCGGTACTTTCCACCGTTTCCGAACATTTTGGAGGGCTGGAAATGGGGAATATTGATTTAAAAAAAAAAAAATGAAAAAAAGAGAGTAATGATAGAATGAGCCATGTTGCGAAATAAAATAAATTTGAAAAAAGAGCAGTTAACATTTTTTTTTTGAAAATTGAGGGAAACGGAAAAATCTATTTGGCGAGATCGTGGCAAGACCCATCGAATAAGATTTTTGAAATTTTTTTAGATTGAAGCTTTGACTTTGAAAAATTGACCTAATTTTTTGAAAGTTAAAAAAATGAAACGAATAATTCAAAAATATTGAAAATCGCCTGTTGGGTCCCGCCACGAAAATGACTTTTGGCTGAAGTACAGCTTCTGGACAAGGTTTTGGCACTTTTTTAGATGAAAATGGGTAAAATCACAGAATTTCAGTCATTTCCAACCCAATTTCAGCATTTTTCATCGATTTTTAGTGAAAATCAGTTGTTTTTGGTAAAAAGCGGCAAAATACCCAAAAATGCATGTTTTTGTACTGAAAATTGGTGGAAACTGCTGGGATTTGGCTGGAAATGAGAGAAATTACCTAATTTTACCCATTTTCATCATAAAAACTGTCAAAACTTTGTCCAGAAAGCGTATTTTAGCCGAAAACCATTTTCGTGGCGAGACCCACTGGCCGTGGGACGACAATTATATTTCAAAAAATTTTCAAGTTCAAAATGACTAATAAGACGATTGTTCCGAACTAAAAAAGGACTTTTTCGATTGCGTAATCGGCTCAATTTTCAAACATTTGTGGGACAAAAAAGTGAGTGGAATTGAAGTTTGTCTCTCTAGGGAAAATGAGCTTAAAATAGTACTCTTTAGAATAAAAAAGGAAAGAAAAAAAAAGAAAAATGTGAGAAAAAACCAAAAAAAAGGACCAGGAACAAAAAATTCTTTTAAAAAAAATCGTTCAACTGTCAAAAAAATTACACCGATTTTTTGATGGGTAATTTCGATTTTTTGGTTTTTTTGGTTTTTTTTGAAAAAAAAATGGAGTTTTGAAATTTCAAAATTTTTTTTATGCAAATAAAAAAGTGAAACTGAATCGAAAAAAAATCTAAAAACTAGCAAAACAAACAAAACGAAAACATTTCGAAATACATCCTCTTTTCCACAGAAAAATGAAGTGGAAATGAGTCATTCTGGTGTCGGCGAGATTTCTGGCGTATTTGGGAAGAGAAGGGAGGGGAATACCGCCACGATGATACACTGATAAGGAATTGATGTGTGTGTTTATAGACGAAAGGGCCGACAGAACGGTCGGGAAGACATGAAAAAAAAGTGTATGGTTTATGGAATATTTGCATATGGAAAATTCAAATATTAGGAAAGACAAAAAATGGTAAAAAATGGTGGGGAATTCGAAAATTGTGTAAAAAATAATTTTTATGAAATTAATTTTTTTTGCAATCAGAAGCTTTCTGATAATAGAAAAAGGTAAAACATTGAAAGACAAATTCAAAAAAGCGTATGAGAATTTTGAAAAATTGTTTTTGAGAAGCATTCATTTTTGGCGTCCCGCGGCGAATCAACTAATGGGTCTCGCAACGAAAATGGTTTTACGGCCTCTGAACAAGGTTTTGTCACTTTTTCTGATGGAAACAGGTCAAATTACGTAAAATCAATCATTTTCAGCCAAATTCCAGTAATTTCCACCAATTTTCAGTACAAAAACATGTGTTTTTGGGTTTTTTGCCTTTTTTGCCCAAAAACACCTCATTTTCACTGAAAATCGGTGGAATTTGCTGGAATTTGGTTGAAAATGATTGAAATCATATCGATTTAACCGTTTTCACCATAAAAAGCTACTAAGCACATTTTCGTGGCAAGACCCACTAGGTGACTCGCTATTTTCCAAAGTAAAAAAATCAAAAACTGCAAGAAAAAATTTTAATTAAAATTTTTTAAATAAAAATTTAAAAAAATCTGTTTTTACTTCTAAAAATGTTAATTTTCCAATTTTCACTATTTAAAAAAAAATAAAAAATGTAAATCTCACACCATAACTGCCAAAAGTATAACACTGACCCAATTACCCGTAACTTTATACACTCCTCTCCGATGCATCCATCCTATTCCTATTCAGCAGATTCATATCTAATATTTATGACGGAAAGTGAGAAAATACATATAATAGAATGTTGTAGGTTACTCGGATGAGTGCAATTTTATGAAATATGTTGTGACAGGTGCTGGCTTTTGTGTAATTATGACACGGGACCCCTTGAGACAAAGGGGTCCATTATTGATTGATTTTCGGGGAATCCTGGCCAGAATTTGGTGAGATATGACATTTTTTGACGTTTTCCTGAGAAAATTTGGCTTATTTTCTCTGAATTCCATGAAAATCTGCAAAAATCAAATTATCGGATTCTAGGCCACAAATTGATTTTTGTCAGAATTTGAAAATATTTTTTTGTTTTTCAGAGATATTGAAGGCTGTGGAATCTGAAAAAAAGAGAAAAAATCACTGGAAAATGAGCACAGTTGATTGTGCAATTTTATTCAAATTGTCGGATTCTAGGCCACTGTCATTCTTACTGGATTTTACTGGTTTTTTTTTTCAATTTTTCTTGATTTTCAAGTGATAACTATGTTAATCTGTTGTCAATTGCCTTTTTTAACTTGATTTCCTCTGGGAAAATCATCAATTCTCTCTGAAAATCACTGAAATCTAGCTGACATCACCCGCTGGCCTAGCCCGAGTTTTCTAGGTCACCGAGACAAATTTTGGCGGCAGGCGACGTTTTTCGAATTTTAAATTTATTTTCCTCGGATTTCCACGTTTTTTCCTTGATTTTCTTCAATTTTCCGCTTATTCCACGTGACCTTAACCGTTCGAATTATCAGGCGATGACGTGGCAGAGGACCAACTGGACGATGACAAAAAACGGGCGGTATTCCGAGAGATGGACGCTGGTGGAGAGGTAAATATATTAAATTAGAGAGAAAAGTGAATATTTAAAATTGAAAAACTTAAATTTTCAATTAAATAAGCGAATATTTTAAAAATCTAAAAAATTGAATCAAAAATCTTAAAAATTGAGCAAAAATTGAGCAAAAACTCCAAAATTTTCAAAAAAACAATTTTTTTGTTTGTTTTTTCTAATTTTGCCATTTTTCAGTCTAATTTTTCGTATTTTTTTGTGTAAATTTGTTAAAATATTAAAAATACACTGTAATTATCGATTTTCCGTTTCAGAGCAGCTCCTCGCTGAAATGCTCCCATTGCGAGCGCCAGTTCACAACTCAGCGGTCTCTTCGGTGCCATATCAAAATTCATAGTGAGTTTCTCATCAGAATTGATAAAAAGGCTTCTAAACATGCAAAAATCTGCAAAAATCACCTTAAATCAATGATTTTCAGACGAGAGAACCCTAAAGTGCTGCTTCTGCGACTTGATGTACAACAGAACCGACGCATTGTTCGTTCATGCTCTGGATCATGTTACTAATGGGTTTGTGATAATTTTGATATCAAAAATAAAGAAAATCATAATTTTATTCCAGAAAAATCGATTGTCCCGTTGAGAACTGTACGCTAGTCGTGGATTCGATGTTGGAGGGCGAGAAGCACACGTTCGCCGATCACAGTGTCGATGGAGCGGTAATTGTGAAGTGTAAGGTAAGTGTGCTCTGTGGAGAAAATGAGAAAAGAAAATTTAAATTGCAGAAATTTAGAAAAAACTAGAAAATTCTGAAAAAAAATTAATGAAAAAAAAAATATTTTTTTTGTTGGAAATTCTAAAAATTTTTATTTTATTTTCAAAAATTATTAAGTTTGAGAATTCCAAAAAAAAAAACTGTATAAAATAATCAAGTTTCCCATAAAAAATATTAATTTTCAAAAAATCATTGAAAAAATTTTTTTTTTGAAAATTCCAATTTTTTTTAATTTTTGAAAATTTTAATAAAAAAGCGATTCCAATTAATTTTTGTAAAAATTTTAGAAAAATTCAAAATGTTTCAAAAGTTGAAAAAAAAAATTCAATTCCAAAAATTCAAATTCCCACCAAATTTTACA
>LR538513.1:195982-224505 GCA_900536315.3 Caenorhabditis becei | reverse complement strand
TTCCCAATTTTTATAAAAAAGCAATTTCGATAATTTTTGAAAATGCCAAAAAAAATTCAAATTCCCCCAAAATTCACCAAATTTCACAATTTTGGCCCTAAAAATTCTGTAAAAATCCCATTTTCATTCAAATTCAAATTCCCGCCCAATTCCAGGAGTGCTCGGAAACTGCTCCAACCTTCCGTAAGCTTCTCTACCACTACACGTTCAAACACGGCCAACTCAAGGAATTCGCCGATGAAATGGTCAACAAACAGAAGGAATTTCTGCGTCAGAAGAAGAACGAACAACGGAAAGGAAAACGGACACTGGCGGAGATGGCAGCCGAGAAGAAGGAAGAGGTGGAAGAAGTCGGAATCGTGGAGGAGGTGAAGGTGGAGGTGGAGGATCGGGAGGAGGATCGGGAGTTCCGTGAGAGATTGGCGGCGGTGATTGGGGATGGAGAGAATAGTGATGATATCATTGGGAAACTGTCGAATCTGGTGGCCGAGATGTTCCCGTTGACAAGTGGCATTAATGAGTATCAGTGCACTCATTGTATGATGGTAAGCACCTTTTTTTTCAAAAAAATCACCAAAAATCCATTTCTTCTCCAAATTCCATTTTAAAACTCCCAATCGATAGAGAATTCTCTCCTCTACAATTTTCCAGTTGACAACTTTTTCATATCTCTACTCCTTATCAAGTTATCACTGAAATCCCGTGACGAACTGATTTCTTGGGGGATTTCACTGATAACTTGATAAGGAGTCGAGATATTGAAAAGTGATCAATTGATAAGTTGTAGAAGAGAAAATTCTCTATCGATTTGTATTTTTAATTGAATTTTTCGAGCAAAAATAAATTTTCTAGAAATTTTTAAAAATTTGAAAAAAAAATTTTTTTTCTCCAAATTTTCATTAATTTCTATCGATTGGTATTTTTAATTTAATTTTAAAGGAATACTCCACCCTCCCTACTGGAAAACTAAATTCAAACGCGGCCGGGCTTTTCTGCACACGCACGTGGCAAATAGAGATCGTGACCTTTCGAGAGAGTTTTCTCTGCCTATCTCTGCGTCTCTAAAAAGGTCACGCTCTCTATTTGCCACGTGCGTGTGCAGAAAAGCCCGGCCGCATTTGAATTTAGTTTTCTTGCACACAAAAATAAGAATATCTGGGTCAAGAATGACTTTTGTGCGAAAAAAAGTTAGGATTGTACTAAATCGAGTGCGACGGATCGAATGATGCAGAAATCTCATCATTTCAAATATTGGGTGGAGCATTCCTTTAAAAGCAACATAGAATCAAAAAATTTTTTTTTTAATTTTCCTATTTTTTTTTCAGAGCTTTGCCGACGCGATCCTCTGGATGTGTCACCTCGGATTCCACGACGTCGAGGATCCATTCCGGTGCACTGGATGTGAGCGGAAATTCGAGAATCGGTAAGTGCGCCCCAATGCCAATTTTTCAAATTTTTAAATTTCCCGCCATTTCCAGCCAGACCTTCGTGATCCACTTGTCGTACTTTGCTCACGGAGCCCGCGAAGATGTTATTGATTGGAAGATTCCGGAGAAGAATATCAAAGTTGAAGTGGAAGATGTCTAATTATTGATTTATCGATTACTTGTTGTGTCTTTTTTGATTTACTCGGAAAATGTATTTTTATTGTATTTTATTTGTGGAATTGAAGTGTAAAAAAATTAATTAATTATTTATTGGTTTTTTTTTTTCCAAATTTTAATTTTTTTCAATTTTTTAGAAGTTTTGAAGCTTCTTGAATTATTTTTCATTGATTTATTGATTTTTCGGTTGATTTTTAAAAAATCAATATTTCCAGAAAAATGTCGGATCGCCGAAAGAAGCTGTCGGATATGCTGAACGCCACGACTCACACATTCAAAACGGCTATCGTTGAGTCGAAGGATTTTGTGAAATTGGTAAGTGCGCTCCATGGAGAATTTGGAAAATTTTGAAAATATGAGAGAATTTAGGCGGGAATTTTTTAAAAATGCCAAAAAAAAAATTTTTTTAATTTTTGTTATTTTTAATTTTTTCCAGACGCGTCACAGTGGAATGAAGGTGGAAAAGCAGGAAATCGACGTTTTGATGGCTCGAATGGCCGAGAAATTTGCGAATAATGTGAGAGAAGCGACTAATCAATTGATCAAGGAAAACGAGATTTGCGAGAGATTCGATGAGTTGGACACGCTGACGAAGCAGTCGGAACGAGAGAATGAGCAGTTGGGACGGGCCACCGGATATCAGCATATCAATGTGGGTGATAAGGGGGACAGTAATTGATGATTCAAGAAAATTTGGAACAGTTTGAAAAAAACACATTTTTTGAAGCCCAAAAAAGCCTAAAAAGCCTAAAAGCCTAGAAATAGATATCTTGAAAAGTCTAAAAAAGCCTGACACCCTAAAAAGCTCTAAACAGGCCCAGGAGTCTTGAGAGCATGAAACAGGCCTGATTCGCTGAAGATTGATCTTTTTTCTGATTTTTTCCATGTGTTTTTTGTGATTCCTCGAATGTTGCTCAAAAATTCCCCCAAAATTCGCTCATTTCTTCCCCAAAAACTGCCCAAACGTGAAGCAATTTCTTCATTTCTGGTTATTCCGGAAATGTTCACGTGAGACATCAAACGTAACCTGTTTTATCACTTATCACCTCCTTATCTCTAGGAGTCTAGAAAGCCTAAATAGGTCTGAAAGCCTCAAAGAGACCTGACAGTCTAAAAACTCCTAAACAGGCCTAGGATACTAACTTTGAAAAATTGTTTTATTGCATTCTTGTTTGCCCCCTCATTTCCGTGTCGATTGATCCAAAAACGGTGAAAATTGGTTGATTTTGAGCCAAGTTAGGAATTGAGGTCAGAGAGAAGGCTTTCAGGCCTCTTTAGGCTTTCTAGACTCCTAGGCCTATCGAGGCCTGTTTAAGACTTTTTTCATTATTATGTCAAGCCTTATAGGCTTTTCTAGGCTTTCAGGCCTGTTTAGGTTTGTCTAGGCTGTCCGGTTTGTTCAGGCTTTTCTTGTTCAAGCTTCTCTAGAACTTCAGGCCTATTTAGACTTTTTCAGGCTATCAGGCTTGTTTGAGGCTAAACGGATAAGATCTACCTTCGAAGCTTTCAGGCTTATTTAGGCTTCCTAGACTCCTAGAGATAAGGAGGTGATAAGTGATAAGACAGGCAGGCCAAGTTTGATGTCCCACGTGAACATTTCCGGAAAAATCAGAAATGAAGAAATTGCTTCACGTTTGGGCAGTTTTTGGGCAACTTTTGTGGAGGAAATGAGGAAGTTTCGGGGAATTTTTGAGGGACCTTTGAGGAATCACCAAAAAAAATGACAATTTTTTATGAAAAAATCTGTAAAATTCGTTTTTTCTATCTTTTTTCTCTGAATTTTCCCAAAATTTCCCCCTTATTTCAGCCAAAACGCGACATTGGCCTGCACCTGTCCGAATCGACAAACGCATCGCTAGCGGCGGCATCGGCGGAAATCGAAAAGTTGGAGCGGGAGTTGGCAGAGGCCGACGAGGAGCTGAACAAGAAGAAGGCCGTGTTCGGAGAGCTCGTCTCGGTCGTCGAGTCGCAGCAGAACAAGTTGTGGGCATAAACGGATCGATAATTGGACAATCAAAGTTACATGGAAAATTTCTGTGTAATTACTAATTTTAATATTTTTTGTGAAAATCATCAAATCAATTCGAAAAATGAAAATGATAAATTGAGCCGAGAAAAAGAGCCGGAACCTTGTGAAAAATGAAAAAGGCAAGATTTTTACAAAAAAAGTTTGAAAAAAGTAGGAAAATACTACAGAAGGCGGAACGGGTGAATGGAAATGTTTTAGAAGGTGATTAGTCATGATACTGATAAGGGAGTGATATCACGGAGGACCTAGACGGGATCATGGGACAAGTACATACAGAAATAGGACTGTAAGTTGGGAAAAGTACAATTTACGAATCATCGGGGGGCATCGGGCAGTGGTAGTGCGTTTCGGCGAATTCGTTCATTCGTTTTACGTGCTCGCTGAAGTAGTTTACCATTCCCGAGTGGACGAGACGACGAGGGAGGCCGCCTGGAAATGGGAGGGTTTTCGTGGTGGGACCCAAAAAAACTTCAAAATTTTTATAAAATTTCAATTTTTGATTTTGCAGCAAAATTAATTTTTTTTTAATTAATGGAATTTCAAAACTCAAAAAAAATTTTTTTTTTGATATTTCAGAATTTCAATTTTTTCTGATTTTGCAGCAAAATTAAATTTAGAATTTTTTTTTGAAATTTTGGAATTTCAGTTTTATTTTTCTGAAATGCAGAAATTTAATTTTTTTTGAAATTTCAGAATTTTAATTTTTTCTGAATATTCTAAATTTCATTTTTTTAATTTGAATTTGTAGAAAATTTGAATTTCAAAAAAATAATTTTTAAAATTTTCATTTTTTTTTAAATCAAAATTTTACTTTTCAAATTTTTTTAAATTTTAAAATCCCAATTTTTGTCTTATTATTTCGGATTTTTCAGAATTCGATTTTTTTCAAATTTAAAATCAAAATTTCTATGTTCTGATTTTAAATTTCTTTGAAATCTGGTAAAAGTGGAAAAATCAAATTTCAAAAGCTGTTTTTTTTTTTCAAAATCCTTCCCAATTCGCTAACCTTTCAAATCAGTCTTCATAAGCCACTCGAATCGAGTCACTCCCTCGGCTCCCTTCAGTGTTCTGATCATCGACGGGAAGTTGTGTCCACGGACAATCTTCGGATTTCCGTTGTTCGGGCACAGGTTCGATTCGACGGACACAAAATACCCGGTGTAGACGTCGAGGGAAGAGTCGAGTTTGATGCGACGGAGGTCCAGGAAGTCACGGGACGATATGTAGCCACGCATTGCTGGGGCGCTTACTGAAAATAATAGGATTTTTGAAAAAGCTTATGAAAATGTCTCATTCTTTTCTGACAGCCTAAAAGAGCCCTGAACAAGCCTAGGAGTCTAAAAAGACCTAGAAGGGACTGAAAGCCTGGAAAGCCTGAACAGGTCTGACAGCTTTGAAAAGACCTAAACAGGCCTAGGAGTCTAAAAAGCCTAAATAGGCCTGATTCAGCTTTCTTGTTGATGCTCGACCTCTTTTCTGATTTTTTCCACGTATTTTTTGTGATTCCTCAAAAGTTGCTCAAAATTTCCCCAAAACTTGCTCATTTCCTGCCCAAAAGTTGCCCAAAAACTGCCCAAACGTGAAGCAATTTCTTCATTTCTGGTTGTGATGGAAATGTTCACGTGAGACATCAAACGTGACCTGTCTTATCACCTCCTTATCTTCAGGAGTCTATAAAACCTAAATAAGCCGGAAAGCCTCAAAGAGACCTGTTGAATTGAGCTTCAAACAAGCCTGATAGCCTGAAAAAGTCTAAATAGGTCTGACATCTTAGAGATGCTTGAACAAGGAAAACCTGGACAATCCGGACAGCCTAGAAAAGCCTATAAGGCTCGACATAATGATTAAAAAAGTCCTAAACAGGCCTAAATTGGCTTAGGAGTCTAGGAAGCCCAAATGGGCCCGAAAGCCTCTAACAGGGCTGATTCATTGTAAACATTTCGATTGAATGATTTCGGATTAAACTTGCTCAATTTCCTCGAGCTTTCTTGCCCTTTTTCCTAATTTTTTCCACGTTTTTTTCTGTGATTCCTCAAAAGTTGCTCAAAAATTCCCCGAAACTTCCTCATTTCCTGCCCAAAAGTTGCCCAAAAACTCCCCAAACGTGAAGCAATTTCTTCATTTCTGGTTATTCCGGAAATGTTCACGTGAGACATCAAAAGTGACCTGTCTTATCACTTATCACCTCCTTATCTCTGACCTCAATTCCTAACTTGGCCCAGAATCAACCTTTTTTCACCGTTTTTTGAACTAATCGACACGGAAATGAGTGGCAAACAGGATTTTTAGATGTTTTTTTGAATTTCTCACCGGAATAATACAAATCGGTTGCATTATCCAAATGCGCGACCATTTTTCCCTCGATGACCTGTGTATTCCACTTCAACATGTCCTTCCAGGCAATGTTGAACAGCACTAAAGCCGGGAATTTATCGAATTCGGCGCTGACGAGGAAGTAGTTGTCGGGGCCTTGCAGCACTGTCGGATTCGTCGATCGGAGGGTTTTCCAGCCGCCGAGGCGAGAGTCTCTCATCAGTTCTTCCACTTGGTCCAGGCATTCACGGAGGTTGATTTCGAAGAGACGTTTTGTGTCGGGAGGGACTAGGAGACGGGTACGGGCTTCTTCGTCTGTAGGAAAAATTTATGAATTTTGATTTTTTTTAATTGGGAATTTCGGGAAAAAATAAAGGTAAAAATAGAATTTCAAATTTTCAAAAAAAAAAATTTCTAATTTTTACAACAACTTTTTTTTAAAGAATTTCACTGAAATTTCTAAAAATTTTCAGGAAAAAATGTTTCTGAATTTTTGTAATTTTTATTTGAAAAAAAAAACAGGGGTTTTCCTATGAATTTGAATTTTTTTTAATATTAAAAAAAATTTTTTATTGAAAAAAAAATTTTCCCGGTTTTCGAAGCATTTTTTAAAAATATATTTTTGGATTTTTTAGAAAAAACACGAGATTTTTAAAAAAAAATTTTAATTTTTGAAAAATTTGAAAAAAAAAACATTTTTTTTCTCATTTTTTTTGTGAAGTTTTATTTATTTTTTTTTTTATTTTTCAAAATTTTACAATTTCTCCCTTACCCGACGAAAACTCTGCGGCACTTCTGAATTCATCGTAATCCGAAGCAATGAAAACTCCAGAAGACACTCGAGAAGGCGTGGCCGTTGGGACTTCCGATGCATTTCCAGAGTTTAATTGACGACGGCCTCGGCGAGGACGATATCTGCAGGAGGTGATAAGGTGATAGCTTATCACTGATAAGGAAATTGACTTACCCTGAACGAAGTTCGTCGTCAGTGGAGAATTCCGGATTTTCGATGCCTTCAGCGTCTCGACGGGCGTCTGGAAATAGGGATTTTCTTGAAAATTAGATTGAAATTGGGGAATATTTTTGAATTGGAAAATAGAAAAAAAAATATTACAGATTTTTGCAAATTTTCAAAGTTAAAAAAAATTTTTGAAACTTTTTAAAAATTTTGGAATTGAAATATTAGCGAAAATTAAAGAATTTCCTCTTTTTTGATTGAAAAAAAGGAAAAAAAAATTTTTTTTTGGAATTTTTGAAAAAAAAAAATTATTTTAAATTTTTGTGAAATTTATTTTAACTTATTCAATTTTTAAAAATTTTTCGAAATTGAATTATTACGGACAAATCGAAAACTTGTTCATTTTTAATTTTAAAATAATTAGAAAATTGGAAAAAATTTTTTTTTGCAATTTTTGTGAAAATATAATTTTTTTCAAATTTATCAAAAATTTTTGGAATTGTAATATGTATTCCGGAAAAAAAACATGTTATCTATTTTTAATTTTGAATATTAGGAAATTGGAAAAAAAATTTTAATTTGTGAAAATTAAAAAAAAATTTCAATTTTTAAAAAAAAAATTTTTTTTTCAATTTCAATTTTTTTCCACAATTTTCAGATAGTTTTGAATGAAAATTGATTTTTAAAAAAATCAATAATTACTTTTCTAACGAAAAACTCACATCTCCTCTCCCTAGGCAATATTTGAAAGGGCATCAAATAGAATTCAGACCAGCAAAGTGTAAATGATGTTATAATGAGGAGAATTGGCGGAACAGCACTTGACGAGTGATTAAAGTAGAATAACACCTGGAATTTTGAGATTTCTTTGGATTTTCGAAGATTTTTCCAAATTCTTGTGGATTTTTCCAGAAAAAAACATGGATTTCGCAACTTTTCCATTGGGAATGACTCACTTTCATAAGGATATAAGCACTGCTGGCGAGGGTGGTAAAAGCCACCGTATACCATTGTTTGACCAGACAAATTCCATAGACACTGCCCAAAATCAACATACGCAGAATGGCCAGAATGACAATGTCGAAGAGGGAAATCTGCGAAAAATAGGGGGATTTTTGGGGGGAATTTGAATTTTTTTGAATGGGAAAATTGAAAATGTAGTGAAGCTAGATTTCTAGTGATTACTAACTGATTAGGCATTGGGAATTTTTTAAAATTTATTTTTTTTTTTGAATTTGATATTTAATTTATTAGTGACTTTTTGTATTTTTTTTAATTTATAAAAATGTTTAAAAAATTAATTTTGAATTTTGAAATTTTTTGGAATTAAAAAAATTTTTTTTAAATTTTTTTTGAATTTTAAAAATATTTATAATGAATTTTTGAAATCTTCAGAATTGATTAAAATTTTTTAAAGATTCACTTTAAATTTTTTGAATATTTAAAAATTTACAGATTTAAAAAAAGTTTAGAAAAAAAAATTTTGAAAAAATTATTTCAAATTTTCAAACATTTTTTTTCAATTTTTTGAATGTAATTTTAAATTTTCAAAAATGCACAATTTTTAAAAATTCACAAATTTTTAAAAATTCAAAAATTATTTTTTTTTTGATTTTGAAAACTTTTTTTTAAATTTTTTAAACATTTTATTAAAATTTCCCCATTTTTTCAAAAAACTCACTTTAATAAATTTCGGATTCAAAATGTTAATTTCATCGAAAAACACCTTATCCCAGTCATCATCCCGGGTCACAGTGCACAAAAGCCACAGGAGAATAGTGATGGAGGCGTCGAAAAAGGTGACAACGACGAATCTGAAGCAATTTATCATTTTTGAATGATTTTTGACGATTTTAGCTTGTTTTTATTGTTTTTGATGGCTTAAAACTGTGAAAATCGATTTTTTCCCCACTCACCGCTTCCGATCCTTGCTCAAACCGACACGCGGCGCTGTTGAAGTCGAGATTAGTGGTTGGCGGCCGCTCATCGTCGTTTTGTACCGTTTTCCATTCTTTTTCGGCCTGAAAATCACAAATTTCATGGAAAATCGACGGATTCCAGCACTTTTCAGTGTCGGGCGCCGAAAAAGTAAGGTACGAGGTGGCGGGCGAGGCAATTTTGACTGTGAATGCACAGAGAGACTAGTGATAAGCGTGGTGAGGTCAAAGTGATAACGATATTGGTGATGACTGGTTTTGGAATGGGAAAAATTGATTGGGAAAGAGAGAAAATGATAAAATGGAAAATAAATAATTAAAGGAACATTCTCGAAAATGAGCTGCGGGTCCCGAGTGGAAGTTACTGTAGTTTCGTGTACTTCTCGTGGAGAAGGAGAATTTTTTGATTTTTTCAATTTGTTCAACTTGTTTCAATCAATTTTAATCAAATTTCATGGGGAAAAGGGGATTTTTGGCTGAAATTAAATGAACGATTGCTAAAAATACTGAAAAATTGTGTTTTTAGCCTGATATCTATCAAAAATTCAACAAAGAAATTGTAAAATTCCAGATTTGAGAATTTGAGCGATATTTCTTTCTTCCTGAAGCTGCTCAGGGGTTATTTGGCTGGTTTTGTGTGATTTCAAGCCTTATTTTTTTAAAATTCAAGCCGGAAATCTGAAAAATTGCAATTAGGCAAAATTTTAATTTTTTGAATTGCTGAAAATCTGAAATTTCACAGAAATTCCCTAAACTAAACTGTATAAATTGCTCAAAACTTTTGAAATTTTGATTAAATAAACGAATTATCTTTAATCCTTATCAATTAATTCAATTACAGTCTCATTTCCAATAACCCCAAAGTTCCCTCCCTTCAATCTCAATTTTCAAACCATTTCCCCACCAAAAACTCCGCTTTTCCATCATAAAAACACGCGGGAAACTTTAAAAATTCAAAAAAAGTTCAATCCAAGGATGTCTGGTCACTGAACATATCGATTTCGCGTCGGAATCGTCGAAAAATGTAAACATTGAAATGTTTGGTGTCAAATTTCAAGTTCAGAAAAGTGAAAATCGGCGGGAAACCCGGGAAATTCAAATTCCCCAGTGTTTTCTGAATCTATTGAAATCAAAAATTCCCTCAAAAACTTATCCAGAAAAATGCCAGCCATAAAACTCTACCATCAGGGCTTCCCCCTCCAAAACCTCCGCGGAAAAACCGCGCCGCAGCCTTGCATTCCCCTGGCCCCGCCCCTTCCAAACACGTGCGCGTGGCCCCGCCCATTTGGCACGCGGCCAACTCGCGGGTGAAAGTGCAGTTGGCATCGAGCCAAGTGGGCGGATTCGCTGCGTAGCGGCTGCGCTAGTGTGTGTCATGCGTGCCGCGGCGATACGGAGAGTCGCGTCTTTCGCCGTCTCTCCACCCTCCTCGTTGGACACACTCTCTCGTCGGTTTTGCAAGTGTCGCGTGCAAAAGTGCGCGCTAATTGCTCTTTTTCGGCGAAATGACGTCACTAATATTCATTGATTTTTTATAAATTTTATAAAATTTTTTCTCGGCTATCCGAAGAGACTAAAAATTCCAGAAAATTATCGCTAATTTTTTCTAAAAATCCCTTCAAATTCCCCTAATTTTTGCCTAAAAATCACCAACTTTTGCCATTTTTCATTGTTTTTCACCAATTTTTCGCCGATTTTTTCCAAATTTTTCCAGATTTTTAAATATAGTTCCTCTTTTTCCCCTCTCACATGACATCTATGTCAGAAGACCGCCGGTCATCTGATTCTTCGCTTTCTCCTCCTTCTCCTTGTCGTCTTCTTTTTCTTCGTCTTCTGAAGCATTCTGAAGTGTCTTCTGGCTAATTTTAGAAAAAAAAGTAGGGAGAGAGAGGGGAGATTTAGTTAGATGGAGACGGAAAAAGAGCGGAAATGAGAGAGGAAAAGGGGATTGTGTTATTAAAATTGAGGAGGAGAAGGGGGACAGCTGCAAATGGACAGATGGTTTTTTTTACCGGATAAGGGGGTTAGGACTTTGAAGTTAGTTTTTCAGATAAAATCAATGATTCTAGAATCTTAAAAATGTTGTCATTTGGGTGATCCTAAGGGGGTCTATATTTGAAAAGTTCAAATTTCTATTCATTCCCCAGTCCCTGACGCCAGGCCCCTTTCTGGCCTATAGGTCGAAATGTCTCTTGAAATGGTTTTTTACCTAGAAGTCTGAAACCGCCATGCAAATATGGCCAAGTGGGAACGAATTTTCACTTTTGTTTTCACTTTTGCGCTTTCCTCTTTTTCAATTCGAAACTGAATCCCAGAATCCAGAATTCTAACCCCTGGCTTCTGATTCAGAGATTCAGAATCTTGACTTCTGAACTCTCACGTTGGTCTCCAGCCTTCTGAATCCTCTGACTTCTTATTTTGTACTTCTGAATCTTGACTTCTAAATTCTTACTTCTGAATCTCAGAATTCGAACATCAGAAGCAGGTCTTCTGGTTCCTCATTTTAGAATTTCGACTTCCAAAATGAATTCTGACTTCTAAATTCCTGAATGATGACTTCAGAATTTGCATGTGCACTTCTGAAGATCAGAATCCCCTACTTCTGAACTTGCTTTCTGGATTCCAGAATTCGAATATCAGAAGAATGTCTTCTGAATCCTCATTTTAAAATTCCGACTTCTGAATCCCAGAATCTTCATTCCAGAATCCGAAATTCTGAATCCTAACCTCTGAATCCTCATTTCTGAATCTCCTACTTCTGAATTTTGACTTCTGAATCCTAATCACTGATAATCACCCCCTTCAACCCATTATCACTGATTATAGGCTTCAAGTTTCCCAATTATGTTGCTTTTTCAATTCAAATATTCAAATTGTCTCGCCTTATTTACAAATTCCTTCTCCTCCTCCTCTTTTATCACCATTTCCCCCGCCGACTCGTTTACTATCACTACACTATCACTATTCGCAGAACCAACTCTCAAACTTTCAGTTTACTTCCCCAACTCTCTCCAACATACTTTTTCTGGATTTTAAAGCCCAGATAATCGATAAACAAGAGAGAGAGTTTCACTTTTTCGAAGAACCCCCTCCCCACCCCCCGAGAAGAAGATGAGAAAAGTGGCGGACCGTCCGGATTCGGCGGTCAACGGAAGGTACGACTCGCCGGCGAACACGCAGAACAGCACGACGCCCAGTGAACTCAACGAAGGACAGGATTTGTTGAGGTGAGCAAGTGCGCTCCAATGAGAATTCGATGTTTTTTGGCTTTAGAGCATTAAAAGTTTTGAAATTGGCGCGCAGAAGCGAAAGCTACAGTTATACTGGCATAAATAGATTTGAAAACAGTCAAGTAAGACCAGTCTTACTGTAGTTTTCATTCAAAATTTTCAATTTGGTGCGCACGATATCTCGCAGCAAAAATTACAGTAATCTTTGCATTTTTCTGTGATTTTCGGCTATTCTGCAGCTTTTCCGACAGTTTTCGTGAGCTTTTCTGTTGGGAAACATGAAAAAGCAACAGTTTACACAAAAACAGTCAAAAAATGCCAGTCTTACTGTAGTTTTCGCTGCGAGATATCACGCGCGCCAAATTCAAAATTTTGAATGCAAAAATATTTTTCTGACTTTGAAATAAATTTTTTCGGTTAGATTAAAGTGTCAAAACAACATTTGTAGTTGAACAAAACCGCTGAAAAATTTTTTGAAGCTATGAAAAAAATCATTGAAAAAATATAACAAATTGAGGTAACAAATAAAATGTGTTTTTTTTCAACGATTTTTTTCATTACTTCAAAAAAATTTTCATTGGTTTTGTTCAACTGACAACTTGATTTTGACACTTTTATCCGGTAGAAAAATTTTATTTAAATTTATTTAAATTTATTTTAAAGCTGAAAAAAAATATTTGAATTGGTTTTTCATAACTACAGTAACCCCCGAGTCCCACAGAAAATTTTCAATTTCACTTTTTTCAAATTTTCTAAAAATTCCAAATTAGTCGTAAGCTTCAGTGTTTACGTACTTTGTCTATTTCTGTCATTTTCCCACGACATTTGAATATTATTACGAAATCATTTGGCCTACATAATTACCCGTTTCGCTCAAATGAGCGTGAGAATCACAAGATTTGGAACGAGAATAAGCACACATCATCAGACCACAAAACACAACAACATACACATGGGGATAAGGTGATTGTAGGCTATCAGTGATTAGGTGATAATGATAAGGAACCAGGAATCGGGAAGTTGAGGGAAAAGGGAAAGATGCTAATTGAGTTGGCTGGAGCATGGGAGGTTATCAAATGGAAAATTTCTAACTTTTTAAAAAACTTCCAAACGATTTTTTTTGAATTTTCAAAAATTTTTTCAGTAATTCTGATCAACTAAAAATGTGTTTCTGACACCTTAGTCTAACGGAAAAAAAATTTATTAGAAAATCGAAAAAATTATTCTTGACCTACTTTCCATCAAGTAAATAAATCTACAGTACCCCATCAAAATTCAAATGTTTTTTTCCAGATCCGAGACGGACTCTCCGATATTCGGTACGGAACCGCTACCCGAAGATGACCAAACCTCGTGTCCCTACTGCCAACAAGATTTTCGGAAGCCACGTGTCCTGGACTGTTTGCATTCGATGTGCGAGGACTGTATAATAGCCCAACTCGACGGACATTTACAAGCGAAATCAGCGGCGATAGAGGAGAAGAAGCGGGCGACGATGCTGGAATGCGAACTGGAGACGCCGAAGATCAAGGAACGACCGACGCCGCCGGGGGTGATACGGTGTCCGATTTGTGCACAGGAGTCGCATGTGGGCAATGATGTGCGATACGTTCATGCTATGCTGCTAGACTTTGTGAGTTAACTGATAACGATTATCACTAGAATTGGGTTCTTGGATTCTAAGTTTGGTCTTTTGAGTCATGTCCTCTTGAAGCTTAGAATCTGAATTTTGACTTCTGAATCATCGTCTTCTGAATTCAGTCATCTGACTTCAGAACCCACATTTTTGAATTCATAACTTCTGAAGCCTAGAATCTGACTATTCACTTCTGAATCCCGGAATCATGTCTTCTGAATCGAATCTTTAATTCTGAAGCCTAGAATCTGAATTTCGAATTCTGAATCCCTGAATCCCGCCTTTTGAATTCTGTCTTCTAAACCTTCGTCTTCTGGATCCCAGATTCTGAATCACGACTTCTGAATCGGGTTTTCTGAGTTCGGTCTGCAAAATCTCAGAATCTCCGTCTTCTGAATCCTCTATTCTAAGTTCGAACTTCTGAATCTCAGAATGTTGAATTCTGAATCCTGTCTTCTGAATCTTCACCTCGGAATTCTTCAACCTTGACTTCAGAATCTTCTATTCTGTGTTCGTGATTCTGAACCTCAAAATCAAAAAAAAAGTCTTCGAAATTTTTACTTCTGAATTTTCATTTCTGAATCTTGGATTCAGAATCCCAGAATCATGTTTTCTGAATTTCGGCTTCTGAATCTTCACTTCTGACTTCTGAATCCCAGAATCCCATCTTCTGAATCCTGTCATCTGAATCTTCATCTCTGGATCTTGCCATCTGAATCCGCTGTTCTGAATTCTGTCATCTGAACCTTGAATTTTGAATCCTCTATTCTGAGTACGGACTTCTGAATCTTTCTCTTTTGAATCCCAGAATCTTCGTCTTCTGAATCTCGATTTCTGAATCCTAGCTTCTGAATTTTGACTTCTAAAGCCCAAATTCTTGTCTTTTGAATCTTGAGGTCTGAATTCGTGTTTCTGAATTTCAGCTTCTGAATTCTAGCATCTGAATTCCCAACCCTCATCACCCCCTTATCATTTTATCATTTCAGGTCCGACTAGCCGAACTGCAAGAATTCGAAGTGGAAAAACTGGTTGCAAATCACCGGAAGGCGTGTACCGCCTGTAAATCCGAGCAAGAAGCCATCGCGTTCTGTGACCAGTGCTCTTCGGACCTCTGCGAGAACTGCACCACCGCGCACACCGTCATGAACCTCTTCGACGGCCACATCGTCACCACATTCGAAGATCTCCGATCCCGCGGAGCCCAGCCAGAGCTCCGACAAGTCATGTGCTCCACCCACAACCTTCACATGAGATATCTGTGCGCCGCCTGTGAAACAGCCGCCTGCAAACAGTGTCTGGAGATTGATCACTTGAACCATAAGATTATCGATATCAATGAGCTTGTTATCAATGCTATCAAGGAGGATGTGACGAATACGGTGGATCGGGTCGAAAAGAAGTACAACAATTCGGTGGCCGAGATGAACAGTTTGCCGGATAAGTGTCAGCAGTTGAATGAGCAGTACGAGATTGCGAAATATCGGGTTGAGAAGCATTATGATGATTTGAGAAGTGCACTCGAGGAGGCCAAGATGAAGGTAAAAAATGGGGCAATTAATCTGAATCTAGCAAAAATTTTGAGATTTTTAAAATAATTTTTTGAAAACTTGGATCAGAAGTTAGGCAAGAAAATCAACTAATAGTTTTTTCAATTAATTTTTTTAACTAGAATTTAAAAAATGTTATTCGATTGTTCTAAATGTTGAAAATTAATAGGATAATTTTTTTCCTTAAAAATATTTTTTTAAAAATGGGAAAATTTTTATAAAATTTGAAAAAAAAAATTTGTTTTCTAAAATTTTCCTTTTTAATTTAAAATTATTTTTAGAGTTTTCTGGAAACTCAGAAATTGGGAAAATGTGAAAAATCACAATTATTGATTGAAAATGCCAGAAAATTTCGAAAAATTCCCAAAATTAAAAAAAAATTCAAAATTTCAAAAAAAAAATCGAAAAAAATCATTTTTGCCCAAAATTTATTTTAAAAAATCAAAGATTTTTATAAATTTTCTGAAAGCGTAAAATTTGGAAAAAAATTTAAAAATTCCCCAATAATTAACCGAAAATTCCAGAAAAAATCAAAAATTCCCAAAATTTAAAAATAATTTTTTTCAATTTTTCAAAAATTCAAAATTTATCAGTTTTTTCAAAGTGCTTCTGAATTTCTACTTCTGATTTCCGATTTTTGAAATTCAGAATACTCTGAAACCAAAATTCTGAATTCTTCTGATTTTTGACTTCTGAATCCCAGAATCCCTTCTAAAACCCAACCCATGAATCCCAATAACTGATAATCACTCTCTCCCAATTTCCAGATGCTCACCGACCTCAGCGAGGCCCGTAACCGTCAGGAGAACAACATCGAGGACATGTACCGCAAGGCCCAAGTCAACGAGTCCCGAGTCCACGACGCCATCAACTTCACCCGTCGTCTCCTGGCCAAGGGAAACGGTCTGGAACTGGTTGTTTCACGCAAGAAGGTCGTTCAACAACTCGGAAACCTCTCCCACGCAATCCCCAGCCACGGCCATCAAGTCGAACTCGAATTCCACACCCCATCCAAGAAACAAGTCGATCACTTTGTTCACCAACTCACTGGAACTGTCGTCGGACGAGTCATCCAACCGGCTAAAGAAGTAGAAAATGGAACCAACGGAAGCAACGGAGCCCCCGGACCAGCTCCACCAGCACCAGCATCCATCGGAGCAGGTGGCGGCAGGAACAGTGCGATTTCCGATGAATGGGGACGACCCTACCCGCCACAACAGCCATTGGGAGCGATTGGCGGCGAGAGAAAGAAGAACTCGCAGAATGGAGTGCTGAATGGGAATCGGGAAGGATTCGGATGGCCTCCGAGCAGTCATCCGCCCGATTCGACGACTCCTCCACCACCGGGACCACAGCCTCTTCTCGCCACGCCGGCTCAACAACAACTCGCCACTATCCCGAATGCTGCTGCACTTGCCGCTGCGGGTCTTCGTCCTGATCTTGTCGCTTTGGCTGCTGGACACATGGATCTGAGTGCGCTGACCAATGGATCAACGCCTGGAGCTGCTCTTCCGGAGAGCTGGTTCCCGATTATGGCGAGACAGGGAGCTGCGAATTCGAATGCTGCATCCGCGGCGTATATGCAGCAGAAACTTGCTGCTGCTGCACAGTTGCAGGCCGCTGCTGGGCTTCAGTTGACTCAGAGGTTGAATCCGCAGTTGTTGTCGATGGTGAGTGTTGGGTTAGCAGTAGATCGCATTTTGACTTGACGAAAAACTGGCTAGAACAATTTTTAGAGCTTTGAATAGAGTTGAAATAAATTTTTTAAGGTTGATAAAGGTTTTGAGAATAATTCTGCAGTTGAACAAAAAATCTGAAAAAATTTTGAAAAGGAAAAAAAAATTTGTGGAAAAAAAGCGAACCTTCAAGAGAGGACTAACAAATTTTGATATGATAAGAATTTGTCTAGAACAATTTTTTTAGCTTTGAGATAAAATTTTTTAGAGTTTATGGAAGTGTTAAAAATAAGTTTGTAGTTGAAGAGAAAATTACTGAAAAATTTTGAAAGTGCAAAAAAATCGTGGAAAAGTTTGGAAGTAGTAGAGGAAATACGGTATTTTTGACCTTGTGAAAAACTGTCTAGAGAATTTTTTTAGCTTTGAAACAAATTTTTTACAGTAGAAATTTGTGTTATCAATAAGTTTGTAGTTGATCAAAATTACTGAAAAATATTTTGGAAAGGCGAAAAAAATAGTGGGAACGTTTTGGAAGTACTAGAGGGAATACGGTATTTTTTACTTTATAGAAAACTGTCTAGAAAATTTTTTTTAGCTTTGAAATAATTTTTTTAAGGTAAACAAAAATCGGAAAAATAAGTTTGTAGTTGATCAAAATTACCGAAAATATTTTGAAAAGGCGAAAAAAATAGTGGAAACATTTTGGAATTGGTAGAGAAACTACAGTATTTTTGACTTTGAAGGAAACTGTCTAGAACATTTTTTCTACTTTGAAATAAATTTTTCAAAACGAATGAAAATGTCAAAAACAAGTTTGTAGTTGAACAAAAAATCTGAAAAATTTTTTTAAAAGGCGAAAAAAATCGTTGAAAAACGGAAAGTTTGGAAAGTAGAATTAGAGCGCACTTTGATTAAATTTCGCGAAATTTGAAAAAAAATTAGCATTAGAGCGCACTTTCTGACATAATAATTGGTTGCTTTTCTCAATTTCCATTTTCCAGAATAATCTCCGAAACAACCAACAACAACAAGCAGCCATTGAACAACTTCTCGCGATGAACGCCATGTCGACCATGAATCTGAACCCCCAACTTCCGAACGTGTCAGCCGCGGCCGCCGCAGCCCTCGCCAACAGTACCAGTGGACCATCGGCGAGAGGAGGAGCAGATCCAGAAGGATCCGCCGCAGCCAGGGATGCCATGTCTCAGAGAGTCAGTGATCTCAAAGTTCACAGCGTCTTCGGAACATCCCAACAAGGCAGTACCATCCGTGAACTTCACTGTCCCTCGGGCTTCTGTCTGTCGGACACTGATGATATCCTGATAGCTGATACCAACAATCACCGAGTCGTCGTGTGTGGTCCACCGCATCCGTGGAAGATCGGAAGACCCGGAACCGACGACGGACAGTTGTGTTTCCCGCGAAAAGTGATTGCTTTGAGGGGAGAATCTGTGCGATACGTGGTCCTTGATAAGGGTGGAGATGGAAAGACGAGGGCGCAGATCTTCGAGTCGAGGGGTGAATTCGTCAAACGTCTCAACATGGTCTCTCTGGTTCCACGTGGTGGAATCGAGGTTTCGGCGGCTTCTGCTACCCCGGCTGGACAGCTGCTTCTCGTTGACACTGCTGGATTTGTGTATGCGATTGATGTCGATGCACCACGTGTCAATTTTTGGTTTGATGCCTCCGCGCAGTTGGGAGAGGCATCTGATATTGCAATGTTTGATAATTTGATTTATATCACTGATTTCAAACATCATTGTGTGCAGGTTTATACGTCAGAAGGTGAGTTTTGGAAAAATCCGAGTTTTGAGAAATTTTGGAATTTGATAAGACTAGTGATAAGGAATTTGGACATTAAAAAAGTGTTTAGTGATTTGATAAGCTGGGTGATAAGACAATTGGAAAAAAAAAACATTTTGAAATGTTTTTTT
Organism: Caenorhabditis becei; assembly: GCA_900536315.3. Lineage (NCBI taxonomy): Eukaryota > Metazoa > Nematoda > Chromadorea > Rhabditida > Rhabditidae > Caenorhabditis > Caenorhabditis becei. The sequence goes on along the minus strand of LR538513.1, from coordinate 205,641 downwards.
TCTAAATTTTCAAAAAAAAATTTTTTTTTTGAAAATTTCAATTCAAATTAGTTTTTGTCAATTCTTATCATTTTTTTTTCTATTTTTTCCTATTTTTAGAAACATAAAATTTTCACGAAAATCTAGAAAAAAAATTTCAAAAAAAAATCATAATTTTTTTTGGAATTTTTTAAATTAAAAAAAAAATTTTCTTATCAATCCTCATCATTATTGATATTTTTCCAATTTTTTTAAAACAAAGTTTTTATCAAAATTTCATTAAAATTCAAAAAAAATTTTTTAGAATTTTTTATTTTTCAAAAAGTTCTCTCATCAATCCTTATCATTTGTTTCCAGGAAAATTCATCCGAAAAATGGGCGAGCCCTCGCAAACTCCATATCCAATCGGAATTGATGTCTCAAAGGCTGGCGAGGTCCTAGTGGCGGATACTCACGGAAATCATCTGCACGTCGTTGTGTTCAATCCAGAAGGCCAACATATTCATTCGTTTACGCATAACGAGTTCAGGGTGAGTGGCGGGAATTTCCGAAATTTAAAAAATTTATTGAAATTGTGGGAATTACGAGATTTTATATCTAATCTATTAAAAAAAAACATTCAAAATTTCAAAATTAGCGGGCTCGATCTCGCAGCGAAAACTACAGTAAGATTTGCATCTTTCAGTAATTTTCAACAAAAAATTGATAAAAACAGTCGGAAATCACTGAGAATGCCAATCTTACTGTAGTTTTTGCTTAAAGCGCCAATTAAAAATTTTGAACGTCAGATTTCAGATGCAACTGATAAAACGGTCTTTCTTATCACCTTTTATCAATTATCAATTTCCGAAAAATTTGGAAATTTCTCAAAGATTAATTTGTTTTTTTTTTTCAAATTTCTTTCATTCTGACTGAAAACTGATAAATCTCTTATCACCCCTTATCACAAATTCAATTAGAAAAATGTCTAAATTCAGAAAATCTAAAAATTCCCAAAAGATTCTTCTGATTTTTTCAAAATTTTCTCGAAATTTTTGAAAAATTTCAATTTTCAAAATGTTCCCAATTTCATCTGATAATCCTCTTATCACCACACTTTATCAATTTCCAATTTGAAAAATTTCGAAATTCAAAAAATCTGAAAAATTCCCGAAGATTCTGCTGATTCTTGAAGAAATCTCACAAAATGTCTATCTGATAACCCTCTAATCACCCCTTATCACCCAATTCCAGCTCTCCCGTTGCGTCGGCCTTCGAATCGCAAAAAGCGGTCACATCGTGACCCTCTGCAAGCACAACCACACCCTGTTCGTGTTCAAGCCCCTGATCCTTCCCAACGGAATCCCCGTCCCCACCCCGATTCCTCATCAACCATCCCTTATCACCAAGTTCTGATAAGCCCTCCGCTTATCACTTGTACATTTCTCTCCATTTTCTAGCCTTATCATTGTTTTCCCTTCTCATCTCCCGGTTACCCGTTTTCACCTAGCCGTACCATCATATCCGCCGCCACAAAATCTTTCGTTTCGAGACCTCTTCCTCCATTATTTCATGATATCCTCTCCCTTATCTCTTCTTATCATTATTATCTTATCATTATTCTCCTTCTTATCACAATGTAAATATATAGTTATTTCCAGTTTTTTTCCTGTAATATCAACTGTTGAGAAATGTTACAAATTCTATATTATATAACTCATTAGGTCCCAAAAAAATCCGATAATTTTAAAAAATTCAAATTTCCGCCAAAAAATTCTATAATTCATGCGTTTTACTCACTTCCTTTCAGCCGCAGCCCTTTTTCTTATCAGTCCCTGTGCAACAAGTCATTCATTCGTTGAGATATAGTCCTTATCACTACATCTGCCTTATCACTCTTATCAGTCTCCTCCTATTCCGATGCACCATCTCTTTATTTGAAACCCCGCCCACTTTCCCATTTCCAAAACCTCGAAAATGCTCAATTTGTCTTTTTTTCGTGAAATATCTTGCTCCAAAATTTATTTTTTAAAGGGGATTATTTTGGCGCGAAACGGAGGGAATTTGAAATTTTGAAAAATTCAAAAAAAAAATTTTTTTTGAAAATTTGAAAAAAATCCATTTTTACTCATTTTTTTCACAAAATTACTCATTTTCCTTTCCATTTTTCACCAAAATAATCCCTGGTTTTTTTCTAGCGATTTTAGTGTTGAAAATGCGCTCCAATGAGAATTCCGACGATTTTCTCATTGGAGCGCACTTTCTCCTCCCATTTACCTCTCTTGTGTGTGTGTCTTTTCCCCCAAACAGTCCTAGTCCAAAGTTTTCATTTTTTTTTCATTTTTTCATACAAAAATATATTTTCAAAAAAAATTCAAAAATCCCGCCAAAAAAAAATTTTGTCTAAGGCCCCGCCCCTTTTTCTGTCACATCTCGTTACCCAAATTTCTCTCCCGGACGATTTTTTTCTGCTCGGATTGTACATTTTATTTTCTTCTTCGCCACCAAAATACTCCCGTTTCGTGATAAGTGATATAATGATTCTAGACGCAATTTGTTCTGTATAAGCCCCGCCCCTTTTTTCAGAAAACCTCCCTGTTTTTTTTCTCATTTTTACATCATTTTAAGCCATTTTTGGTGAATTTCGCATTAGAGCGCACTTTACTCAACCCCGATTTAACCACTTTTTTGAATTTTTTCTAAAACGATTTTGTGAGTGTCTTTTTGAATTTTTGCTCCAATTTTTTAAAAATTTTCTCTTGAAAAAAAGCCCCAGCAAGCCAAAGTGCTTTCTAGAAAACACATTCTCCCGAATTTTTCCCAATCGCTTTTCTGTAATTTTTTTTCATTTTGTAAACTTTTAAAAATTTTCTCTTCTGTCAGAGTTTTATATAAAGTGTGTTTAATCAGAAATTCTTGTTTTTCAATTTTTGGCAATTATTGATTTTTTAGTGATTCTGGATTTTCAAGTTTCCATGGTTATTTTTCCAAAATACGCTGAAATCCCTAAATTACGTGACTTTCGCAAGATTTTGCTAGAGAAAATCAGAAATCGAGACGCAGAGATGATAATCGATCAGGTGTAGGTCATTCGGAAAACGAGAAACGGACATCTTTTCGGTTCTTGGTCATTTTATGAGATTTTTGGCTGTTTTATGATTTAAAATGGCAAATATTGTTTTAAAATGATAAAAGCGCGCTGTAGTGACTATTTTGAAGCTTTTCTCAAAAAATTTGGCAAAATTTGGTACATTTTAGGCCTTTTTCTGATAATTTCAGCTTAACAAAATAATTAATTGCGCGTAGGATTACGGTAGAAAACGGTGTTTTGTGCAAACACCGTGACGGCAAAATGCAGAAATTGAATTATTTTTTTTGGAAAAATCCTTTTTTCAACAGATTACTCATTTTTCTCCGTATTTAGCTCAATTTTCAAATAAAAAATCAATAAATTTGTAATTTTCACATTTTTCCAGCCCAAAAAATGTCGTCAGAACCTTCGCAATCGAGTGGAATGCCTGAAAATGGGGTTCCCCAGCTACAACAACTGCCATTAAGCCAATTGGTGAGAATCGATGTTGAAGAGGCGCCCAGGAAGATGAGTAAGTGATGAAAATTAATAATCTTTGTGAAAATTGAGGAAAAAATGACTTCATTCTAGTTTTCAGCCAAAAATTATGATTTCTCCACCTTTTCCTCTTATTTTTCTCAATTTTTCCCAACTTTTTCCATTTTTACCTTTTTTTTCCAGGACTAATGTTCGGCGAGCGTCGTGAAGGACAGGTCGTGAAGCTCCGCTCCGACGGCCTGAGAAGTCGTGCGATTCGAGCGGAAGCCAAGAAAAATCGAGAGGAGCAAGAGGAAAAAGAGCGGAAAGAGGCGGAAACGATGGATAGAATGATTGATGACGTGGCAGAGGCATCTGGAGAACCTTCGGAAGGTCCGTCGACGTCTTCAGGGCCGCCAGCAGGGAGAATGATGGCACCGAATCGAGGAAATCGGGTTTATCACCCGCCGAGAGAGTTTCATGGCACTTCGTGAGTTTTTTAACGCATTTTCATAGAAAAAAAGTTTGAAAATAAGTGAAAAAAAACTTGAAATCAGTCAAAGTTTATGAATTTCCCATTTTTCAGCACCATGGTGACCCACAAAAATCGCTGGTCGTATCGAATGGCTTGTGATATTGATGCTGCTGAACAGAATGATGATGGGTTCGTTTTTTAAATTTATTTTTATTTTTGGGGAAAAAATCTGAATTGGAAGTTTAATAAATTTTGAATTTTGAATTAGAATTTCAAAATTTCAAAACAAATTTTTTTTTTGGAACTTCTACCAACAAACGACAAAATCTTCAGAAAAATTCAAAAAAAAATTTTGTTTAAATTTGTTTTTAAAAAAATTAAAATTTCAATAATTATTTACAAATCTCGATTTTCAAAAATAAATATAAAAACCTTCTGAAAAAGTTCTGGAAATTTTTTTAAAAAACCGCATCGTTTTTTTTTTAAATTTTAAATAATAAATTTCAAATCTTGAATTTGAAAAATTGAAAACAAAAAAATTTTTTTTAAAATTTTTTTAAATTTGAAAATCAATTAGAATAGGTCCTGATTGTTCTGATTTTCATAAAATTCACAAAAATCAATTTTTCTAATTTTTCACCTATTTTTCCAAATTTTTCACCTATTTCTCACCCAATTTTCGCCCAATCCCATCCAATTCTTCCAGTCAAATGTACTACATTGCCGATCCATTCCTTCCGATGCCACGTAACCGTCGCAGTCACACAACTGCCGTTCGGATGAACTATGCGGCTCAGCGACTCGAGAATCGCAAATTCCGTGGACAAGCGAATCGGCAAAAAGAGATTATCGGCAAGGAGAGCGAGAGTGCCACGTGTGATCGGTGGGGAATTTGAAAAATTAAAAAAAAAATTTATTAGTCAAAATTCTAGAAGAAACTCATCAAAATTTGAAAAAAAAATTTTTGAAATTTTTTTCTGAATATACCTGTTTCTTACCTGTTTCTAAAAATCACTGATAACCAATTATCACTCTCCCTTATCACCTCATCACCTCTTATCATTTCCAGCTGTGGAATGCGCTACTTCCTGCCGTCGATCAACATGCAGGAGCGTATCTCATACGTCCTACCAGCCAACGAAGACGAGGAACTCCCAACTGTTCTTTTTGAATGTCCAGTGTGTAAAGTGACTACTCGCACTGATTAGGAGATCACTGATAAGCTCAATGTAGACTTTTGTAGATTTTTCCCCGGAATTTTGTGATTTTTTTCCTGATTTTTAAATTTTTTTTGTAATTTTTCTCTTATCACTTTCCCTTATCACCCCACCACCCCACTATCACCAATCACTGATCGAATTAATCAAGCCTCAATTAATGGATCAATCAGTGATAAGGGCGGGGCGGAACTGGTTGAACTGAACCGTAGTGAACAGGGTGTTTTATGGATTTTCAGTGTAAAAAGTCTCTGATTCAGTTGGTGATAAGTGATAAGGAGTGAGGTTTTTTAGGAATGATCAGTTTTTATCAGTTTGTGATAAGGTTTTGACACTGGAATTTTTCTGGTCTTTTTTGAATTTTTTTCTAGATTTTTCTAAAATTTTTCGAATTTTTCAAATTTTTCTATTGCAAAACAACGAGAACATAATAAAGTTGTGGTGATTCATCGAGATCTTTTCGTATTATTTTTCCCATTTTCTTCTTATTTTTTTTGGTTTTTTCCTTTGGTTGACGTGTGTGAATTCGTGTCGTGGAATGATTATCTTGCAGCTTTTTCTTATTTTTTTTTGGTTTTGAACTTGGTTTTTTTGTGTTTTGAAGAAGGTTTTTGAGTGATTTTCAATTTTTTTTTTAGATTTAAAAAAAATCAAAAAAAATTTTAATTTTTGAAAAATTGGTTTTTCTCAATTTTTGTGAATTTTTAAGTTATTTCTTTTATTTTCAAAATTTTTTCTAATTTTTTGTAATTTGGTGAGAGATTTTAAAAACAATTTCTGATTTTTAAAAAATTTAAAAAAAATTTGAAAATTAAAAAAAATTAAATTTTTTGAAAATTTGATTTTTCTTAATTTTTTGTGAATTTTGCAATTTTATTCTTTTATTTTCAAAAGGTTTTTTTAAAATCAATTTCTAATTTTTTTTGAATTAAAAAAAATTTTAAATTTTAAAAATTGAAAAAATTTTTTAATTAATATTTTAAAAATTGTTTCATTTTCAAGTTTGAAAATTTAAAATTTCGGAATTTAATTTGAAAATGAATAAATTAATTCTAAAATAAATGAAAAACATTGAAAATTTGGAACTTGAGAAAAAAAAATAGAAAAATTTTTTTTGAAAACGATTTCCAAAAATTTTTTAAACTAATTTTTCCTTTTTTTTTCTCAATTTTTGTGAATTTTCGATTTTTTTACAATAATTATTGCAATAAATATACTTTTTTTAAAACAATTTTTAAATTTCTTCCCCCAAACAAAAAACTTTCCCAAAATACCTCTCCCCTCTACAATATTTCCCTCAAAAACCAACAATTTATGAGTAAAACAGGCAATATTTGCGCCCAATTCCCCAAATGTTTTCTTTTTGGCTTTTCTTGACGGAAATCAACGGAAAAACGTGGTTTTTTCGCGCGGTTTTCTGGTCATTATCTCTCCTGAATTTCTCTGTTGACTTTTTGAATTTCGCACAGAAATCTGGCAAATTTCAGGAATTTGATAGAATTAATAACGAACTTTGATTGATTTTCAGAAAAAATGGTGAAAATTGACGAAAAATTGCTGAAAATTGATTGAAAAAGCTGAAATTCAGTTTCTGTGCATTTTGTCGTCAATGCGCAGTGTTACGCAAAAATGCAGACTTTAGAAAAATTCCAGCGCGGAACTTGAAAAATATTTTTTTTTTAAATTTCCATCAATTTTCTTCATTTTTTTTGAATTTTAAATATAAAAATAAAATTTGTCATTGAATTACCACTCCATATACCTCAAAAAACCACTTTTTTCCCTTATTTTTTCCTTTTTTCTCTGAAAATCCCAAAATTTCCCATTTTCCAGGCGACAATGTCGCTATTCGCCAGATCATACAACCGATTTGCCGGGAGTTCAAATTCAAATTCAAATTCTGATTCACGTGCACCGACGAATGATCAGAATATCACGTACCGAAAGAAGTTGTCGGCAGTGTCGACCAATATTCATGGGGATGATGGTAAGTTTAAAAATCAAAAAAAAAAAAGAAAAAAAACAAGAATTTAAGTTAAATTTTCTAAAAAATTTCAAATAAAAAAGCTACAAAAATAAATTTAAAAATTAAAAAAAATTATAAAATTTTTTTTTTGAAAAATTGAATTTTCAAAAAAAAAATTTTTTTTTAATTTTTTAATTTTCAAAATTCAGTTTTTTCTCTCTGGAATTCCTTTACAACCTGCTTTTTTTTTTCAAAAATTCAAAAATTTTCCTGAAAGATATTTTTATCAATAGAGCACACTTTCAGCCCCGGTCGCCGCTTCCCCTCGAAACTGCTACTCCCGAGTCGAACGTGCACCATCTGCGCTCCGTCGCCAACGTGTCACTGATGAGATAGACGGTTCTGGGATGAGTATGGAGAGGACGCCCGTCGAGTTGAGGGCTGCAGAGATTCGGAGAATGAATAGTCGGAAAGACGATGAGAGACCCAAGAAGTATCAGCAGGAGTGAGTGAAAGTGCGCTCTATTGGGAGTTTGAAAAATTGAGATTAAAATAGAAAAATAGAAAAATAATTCAAATTGCCAATAAACAAGAATTTTCAAACATAAAAAGTTGATGTTCTGAACTAAAAATTGAATTTTTAAATTTCCCCTTTTTTTCTCAATAGAGCGAGTTTTCATCCTGTGAAAGAAATTATAAAAATCAGAAGTTTGGAAAATTTGAAAAAAAAATGGTTTTCTGAACTGAGAATTGAAAAAAAAAAAAAAAATTTAATTTTCGAATTTTTGAATTTCCCCTTTTTTCAATAGAGCGCACGTACCAGGACTAGATTTTTGAATTTTTGCAAAATTATTCTGAAAATACTGTAGATTGAAAAATAGTAAAAATTCCCTCAACAAAAGTAGGAACTATCTACAGTAACCCTTTTCATACAAAATTCACCTACGAATCAGTTCAAAAATTCATTTTCCTAGCAATTCTGTTGTTTTGCCTTGAAAAATACATTAAAATGAGTGAAACGAGTAAAAATTGACTTCCAAAACAAAAAACATGTTAGGTCTCACCACGAAAATGGGTTCTGGCTGAAATACAGCTTCTGGACAAGGTTTTGACACTTTTTCTGTTAAAAACGAGTAGAAATACAGGAATTCAGCCAATTCCCATCAAATTTCAGCATTTTCCACCAATTTTTTGAAAAAAACGGGTCTTTTCGTGTTTTTTGGCGCTTTTTCCAAAAAATACCTCTTTTTTCACCAGAAATCAGTGGAAAAATTGAAATTAGATGGGAAACGGCTGGTCTTACTCGTTTTCATTTAAAAAAGTGTCAAAACCTTGTCCAGAAGCCTGAAACCATTTTCGTGGCGAGACCCACAGGGCAAAACGCTGAAAACAACCAAAGTGTAATAATATTATCAATCCTGAAAATAAGAAACATTGGAAAAGTATAAAAACAAATCGAGAACGAATATAAAAACCATGAAAAATAAAAGAAGAACATACATACACACAGCTGTGTTCGCAACTATTTCCCTTATAAAAATAATATGTTTTCGTCGTGCGATTTCTGTAAAGAAACACATGACAAACACTGGCCCTGAATTGACTCATTTCCGCCCTCTTCTCAGTGCAAATAACGGGGATATTCGCCTCGAACACTTTCTCGGCCAGTGAGAAGGTGAAAACGAGTGACGGAAATAGAGTCACCGAACCATTTATTCTCTGGAGCTGCTCTTTTTTTTTTGGTATTTTCTATTTTTTATCTGGGATTCTTTGTTTTGGGAAAGTTGAATAAAATGCCGTTTATTTGGCATTGTGCTAGCAGGTGAGGAGTGATTTTTTTTTAGAAATCAAGATCAAAAATATTTTTCAAATTTTTTGTAAGAATCAGAAATTCAGACACATTTTTTTCAAATATTTTCCAGTATTTACAATAAAAAAAATTATTTTAGAATCTTTGGATTTTTTGAAAAAATGAAAAAAGTTGATTTTTCAAAATTCTGCAAAATTCCAATTTTTCCAGAATTTTAGGGAATCACCCTGATTTTTCCTGTTTTTTTCCCATTTTTTACAAGTTCAAAAATTAAATTTAGTTATTGTGGATTTTTAGAAAAATGGAAAAATTCAAATTTTTGGAAATCAAGATAAAAATATTTTTCTCAATTTTTCCAAAAAACCAGACATTTTCCCTTATTTTTTTCTATTTTTTTTCAATTTTTACAAGTTCAAAATTATTATAGTTTTTTGAATTTTATTTTTAAAATTTTGAAATTGATTCTGTTTTTTTTTGTTTTTTCCCCAATTTTTTTTTCTTGATTTCTCTTGTTTTCCAAATTTTCCCAAATTAAAAAAATTCATTTTTTGATTTTTCCCTCCAACCCCCAAGCCCCGCCCACTTTCCCCAATTTTCTTGTTACAAATCGTTCATAAGTGCAACAAGTGCGCTCTATTGACAATTCGCAAGTATGGTCAAAGTGACAAAACACTTGACGGGGGGGG
>LR538513.1:150246-195973 GCA_900536315.3 Caenorhabditis becei | reverse complement strand
AGAATCGGACACAATTGTTCGGTTTTGTGTTTACGGAACTGGAAGAAAAAGGCAGAGTTTGGAGATTAGAGAAACTGGAAATTGGTGAAAAAATGGAAATTTGGAATTGATGATTTATCAAAAATTCAGTGATAACAGGAATTATCAGAGATGCCCAAAAATTTGAAAAAAAAATTACAAAAACTTTTGAAAAATTGCAGAAATTTTTTCAAATTGTTTTAAAAAAATGGAATTTTAAAAAAATTCAAAAGTTTGAAAAAAAATCGGTTTTTGAAAAAAAAAAATTTTATTCAATTTTTTTTGAAAATTTTGAAAATGTTAAAAATAATCAATTTTTATCGATAAATGATAAAACTAGGAATTCAGAACTGATTGTCAAAAATGCAGTGATAACAAAAATTCAGTGATGAATTATCTAAAAAAATTTTGAACTTTCACATTTTTCAAGTTTTTTATTCAAAAAATGGAATATTTCAGTTAACTAAAAATATAAAAATAAAAGAAAAAACAATTTAAAATTTTGAAAAAAATTTTTTATTCAAAATTTTCAACAATTTGGAAAATGTAGAAATTCGTCATTCTTATCACTGATGACCATTCCTATTATCAGGCCGACCCATCACACTCCACCTCCACCACCTCCTCCACCACCGGTCCAACTCGAATCCCCTGCTCCACCACCACCCACCACAGCCGTCGCCAATCCCAAAAAGTCACGAACCTCCACAACTTCTCTGGCCTCAGTGTTCAGAAGTCGTGCCAGTTCGCCAATTGCCGGAGTTCGCAAGTTTTTCGGAAGGTTAGTGATAAGAGTTATGAGTGATAACAAAAGCCTTCTAGATCTCGCTCCAACAATCCAAAACCAAAAGATGTCGTTCAAGAATTGCCTATCACTGATAACAATAAGGAAATTGAAAAAGCCAAGGAAAACGAGAAATTGCTCATTTTGGAGCTGGAAAAAACGCGGATTCAGCTATCAGATGCTCGCAATCAACTCGCCGCTTATCAGCAAAAAGATCGGATTCAAAAGTTCCACGTGGCATCGCAATCTGACCAGATTCCCGTGTTCCACGTGGCCACAATGACGTCTTCTGAATCGGCGGCTCCAGAATCGTCGAAGACTACAGATGACAAGGAAAACGTGACTCCGGAAGTGATCTGCTTGGACGATGTCTCCAGAATCCGACTTTTGGAGCAGGAAATCAATTTGTTGCGCAAGGAATCGGCGGAGAAGACGGACGACTTCAGACGCACCCGGAAGGATTTTATTCTGATTCTGAAGGTGGGATTTTGGGAAAAAAAATGGAAAATTGAAAATAAATCTTAAAAATTTAAAAAAAAATAAAACAAAAATGTTGAAAAATTGGAAAATTGGAAAAAAAAATGAAATCATCAAATTTTGAAGTTAGAAAAATCAAAATATTCAAATTTTGAAAGAAAAAATATTTTTGTTCCAAAATTGATTTTTGAAAATTTTTTAAAATTCGCAGTTTTTGGTATTTTTTTATTCAAAAAAAATTTTAATTTTCAAATTTTCCCATTTTCTTTTTTTTTTTCAAAATTAATTGGGAAATTATTTTTTTGATTTTTGAAAAATTGAAAATTACAGTTTTTGAAGTTTGAAAATTAGGATTTTTCGTTTTTTTTTTTCAATTTTTAGACCAGATTCCCCTAATTTCCAGGAAGCCGTTCTCCGAAAAGACGAAGCCGAACGCAAATTGGACGGAATCGTTCGAAACGTGTCGGAAGAGGACGATTGGACCACGCTGATGGCACAACACAGGCACACGCTGAGACGCAATGTACTCCTCATGTGGGTTCAGAAAAAGTGAGTTTTTTTTTGAATTTGCCAAAAAAAATTTTTTTTATTTTTAAAAATCTTATTCATACTCGGATTTTTCAATTTTTATCATAAATTTGCAATATTTTTGTAAAAAAAAGACAGAAATGGAAAAAAATGGTTTTCTTTTTGAATTTTCACAATTTTTGCCAAAGAAAAACCAAAATTTTGAAATTTCAGAAACTTTTTTTTTCCAAAAAACAATTTTTAATTGAAAATTTTCAAAGACATAGGAAAAATGGCACAAATTTTATATTGATTTCCTGAATGAGTTTTACAAGATTTTAGCAACAAAAATAAATTGCAGATGATGAAAAATTATCAATTCCAAAATTATTGTAAATTTATTTCAAAAATTTCTCAAAAAATTAGGAAATTTTTTTTTGAAAAATAAAAAAATAAAAAATGATTGAAAGCGTGCTCTATTGCTGAGAACCTCAGTTTTCCAAAAAAAAAAATTTTTTTCATAGCGATTTTTCAATTTTTGAGATAAATTTGCAATATTTCTGTAAAAGAATTAATCCTAATTGGAAAAATTGTTACTTCAATTTTCCAATATCCACAGTTTTGCCAAAAAAAACTGAACTCTGAAGTTTCAGAAAATTTTTTCAAAAAAATATTTTTTTATCGAACATTTTCAAATAAATAGAAAAAATTACACAAAATTCATCTTAGTTTTCTATTATTGCCGCCCCGCGGCGAGTCACCTGTTGGGTCTCGCCACGAAAATGATTTCTGGCTGTAATACGGCTTCTGGACAAGGTTTTGACACTGCTTTTGATGAAAATGGGTGAAATGACATAAATTCAGTCATTTACAACCAAATTTCAGCAGTTCCCACCGATTTTCAGCGAAAATGAGGTGTTTTTGGGTAAAAGCTTCAAAATACCCGAAAATGCATGTTTTTGTACTGAAAATTGGTGGAAACTGCGGGAATTTGGCTGAATATGGTAGAATTCACCTAATTTTACCTATTTTCATCAGAAAAAGTCAAAAAACCTTGCCCAGAAGCCATATTACAGCCAAAAACCATTTTCGTGGCAAGACCCACCAGGTGACTCGCCGCGGGACGGCAATAATAAATGAATTTTAAAAAAATTTTGCAACAAAAATAAATACCAGATTCAAAAAATGATCAATTCTAAAATTCAAAAAAAAAATTTTTAATTTTTTTTCGAAAGATGAAAAAAAAATGATTGGAAGCGCGCTCTACTGCTGAAATCCCAACTCTTCCAGACTCGAACCGTTCGACATCATCGTCTCGAACTTCAGTTCCGACTGGACCGACTGTCGTGCCTTCTGTGTCCTTCTCTCCGACCTCTTCCCCGATCTTCTCCCGGATCCTCTGCTCGGCGATTCCGTCTCCAGATGTCGTCGTGCCTTCCAGTCCCTCGAGATTCCATTCGACGAACGCGCTCTCGGCCTTTCCGCGTCGCCTTCCGCAACGGATTCCGGAGCGGAAGACTCGTCGTGCTCCTCTTACGGACTCACCGATTGGCGATTCGTCATGAACACTGTTTTCTTGATTTATAAACGCGGAGTCCTGGGGAAGTGATAAGAGTTATCACTTATCACTAATCAATGATAAGAGTGATAAGCTATCACTTTCTCTGATTTTTTCTACTCGTATTGCTCCATTTCCGATCTGTTTTATGTTTCCGCGGGCTCCCAACACGATTCTCTCGCCATCTTCCCATAATTTCTCCCGTTGTTTCTTGATAAGCTTATCACTTACCGGCTTATCACTGTAGAGAATTGAAACCAATCGATAATAAATGGTATTATTGATTTTTCGAGAAATTGCGAAATCTCTTTTTTTCTCGTTTTTACATTCGAATTTTTATATTTTTTAATTTATCCGAAATTTTTTCTTATCACTGATTATTGCTTTTTCTTATCATTGCGCTCTCAAAATTGAAAATATGGAAAAATCAACGAACTAAAACAAAAACAAAAAAAAATCAATAATAATCAAATGAACCGTTTCCGTGTCTTCTGCTCATCGTCGGGCTCTTCGACATCTTTCAAAGTGTGCAAATGATGTCTCATCAGTCCCAATACCCGTTGAAACTCTTCGATTTTCCCGCTTTTCGCACTCATTTCGACGACGTGCTCGAATCTCATAGTGGTTTTGGGGCGCATTTGCTCATCGAGAAGTTGCGGCCAGTTTTGGGTGATTAGAGATGTGGAGAGGGAGGAGATTTGCTGGAAAATGACGAAAATTGAAATTTGAAGTCACCGGGTGGGTCTCGGCACGAAAATCTGGAAAACGGCTTTCGGACAAGGTTTTTTCGCTTTTTCTGATGAAAACGGGTTAGAATTAGCTAGAAAAATGTTTTCGTGGTGAGACCCAATTTAGGATCAAATTGGAAATTTTTTTGTTGGGTCTTGACACGAAAATCGTATTTTCATCATATTTTTTATGGAAAATTTTATTTTATTGCAAAAATTTATTTTCGTTGCGAGACCCATTTGAAAAAAAACGAAATATTTATGAAATTAATTTTTCTTTTTTTTTTGGGAATTGGTGATTTTCGTTGTGAGACCCATTAGACCAATTAACCATGTGCTCACCTTTTTCTGATCCCCATCCAACGTATCCGTCTTGTTCAACACACAAATCACTGGTTTTTTGGCCAATTTCGGGTTGTACAACTCGACTTCTCGGTTTAGAAGAGCAATGGATTCGAGAGGGGATCTGCAAAGGGAATTTTTAAAAAATTGGGAATTAAAAAAACATTTTTAAAAATTTGAGATATGAGATTTTGCAGTAGAGCACATTTGCAATAAATGAAAATATTATTTGGGAATTGAAAAAAATTTACAATTTTCAATTGTTTTTTTTATTTATTATTTTCAAAACTATTTTTTTAAAATAAAATTTTAAAGATTACTGTAATCGTGGTGGGACCCTAAATTTTTGTTTTGATTTTTGGGGAAATATTTTTGTCAAAAATATGAAAATGTAAATTTTTTAATTCAAAAACAAATTTACTTTCTAGTTTTATCAAATTTTCAAAATCACTGTAATCGTGGCGGGACCCTAAAATGTTTTTTTCTGATTTTCAACTGTTTTTTTTTGATTCCCGAAACTTGTTTTAAGAAAATAGAAAAAAATTGTTCTGCTAGTTTTTTTTTTTTTTGAAATTATTAGCGTTTCGCTTGGTGGGTCTCGCCACGAACATGGTTCCTGCCTAAACTACAGTTTCTGGACAGGTTTCGCCAATTTTGCTGTTTCAGTTTCAACAAATTTTCAGTGAAAAATCGTCTTTTTGTGATTTTGACTAATTTTTCGCGAAAAATCAATGAAAAAAAAAATGAAAACCTTACCTAAACGGACAGTCCAACTCGTTCTTCAACTGAAATCCCTGACAATCCACCACCATCACAATCACATCGGCATACTCCAAATGCTTCAAAAACTTGTGTCCCCTTCCCCGATTCGCCGCCGCTCCTTCGATAATTCCCGGCAAATCAGCGACTGATAACGTGAATCCCGGGGATTCTGGAGATTCAGAAGACGACTTCCAGAAGGCCATCTGTGGATTCACTGTTGTGAAGGCGTATTCTCCGATTTTCACGGATTTTTCGGGTACTAGGGCCTTCAGAAGAGTAGATTTTCCGGCGTTTGGAAAGCCGAGAAGACCAATGTTGGGACGGAGTTTTAGGTGAAGCTCCACGTCAAATGTGTCGCCTTTTGTGCCTCTGGAAATTGGGAAATTGAGATTATTTATGGTTAGAGTTTGATTTTCAAAAAAAATTGCATTTTTGATACAGTAATTTTGACCAAAGTGGACCAATGGGAAAAAAGTTAACAATTTTTTGAATTTTTGAAATTTTTGAAAAAAATGTGTTCATTTTTTTGGGATTTTTCGTTGATAAATTTGAGAAAATTCAATTTTTGAATTTTAGTTCGTTTTGTTGATTTTCACTGTTTTGTCACAGTTTTCAAAATTTCGAAATTGGCGCCGCACGATATCTCGCAGCTAAAACTACAGTAAGATTTGCATTTTTAGTGATTTTCTATTGAAAATGCTAATCTTACTATAGTTTTCACTACGAGATATCGTGCGCGCTAATTTCGAATTTTTTAATGGAAATTATATTTTTCAGATTTTTCAAATGATTTGAAAAATTTAGAAACGAGTTTTTTTTGGATTTCAATTTTTTTTTTTCATTTTTCTGAAAGCTTCCAGATAATAATTCCACATTTTCAAATTTAATTTTTGAAATTTTTTTTTGATTTTTAAAAATTGAAAATTCAGATTTCAAAAATTTCCAAAAAAAAAAAATTTTTTTTTAATTTTTCAAAATAAAAATATTATTCTTTTTTTACCGGATTTTGAGTTTGAAAATTTCGGAAAATTCCTTTTTTGTTTTTTTTTTAATTTTTCTATCAATTTCTATAATCAAAACTCCTTTTTCTCCAAATTTTCCCCATTTTGGCACATTTTCCACCAACTTATACGCCAATTTCGCATGTCCACCGTCTCCTCCCCTGGCAATCAAATATCGATTGAATGGTTTTGAGCATCTCGCAATCAACGTGTTCTTCTCCCGATCAACCACTTCGATGCCCAGCGGAACATCGAAATACTGCAATTTTTTGGGTAAAAAAATTGAAATTTCAATTTTTAAAAAATTAAAAAATTTTATATTTATGTACCGTATGTTTTCCGTGTTCACCAATCAATAACGTTTTTGTTGATGATTCTCCGTTTTCTGCGTGGATCTAAAAACAGTTTTTGCAAGGAAATTTGAAGATTTTCCAGTTTTCCCCACTTTCATTCGATTTTTCAGTCGTTTCTTGATATCCGTAAACGCCAGAGAGGGTCTCGTCACGAAATAAACATCTCCTCCGTTTCCGCCGACTCCATTATACCTGAAAACACCGATTTTCAGCGATTTTGCGTCATTTTCCATGAATTACCTTGCTAAACCGGCTCCACCGGCGCCCGCCTTGACGTTTACAATGTATTTATCGATTTTTAGAATGTTCAAATCGTCTTTTATGAGTTTTTGAACTTGGGAAATGGTTTCGCGAAGGAGATTTGTCAGGCGCATGTTGAGGAAAATAAAATAAAAATAAATAAATGTCGGTGGCCTAGAAATTCGAAGAAACGGCCGTGGCCGAAGTTTTCATTTGAAAACTAGCGTTAACTCGAGTTTTTGCAGGATTTTGCTGGTTTGTACTGGTTCAGAGCCGACAAAAACATAAGAAAAAAAACCGGAATAACCTAAAAAATCCCGTATTTCCCTGATTTTCTCTATTTCCAGTAAATCGCTTCAAGACCCGCGTAACAAAATCTGTTATGCGCCTTTAAAAAGTTACTGTATTTTTAATGTTTTGTGGGTCTGATTTTTCATTTTTTTTTTCAGGTTTTCCGTTGGAAATAACTATAAACTAAACCCAATAAAGCCAAGAATTACTAAAAATCGATTTTCCTGAAACGCGCACTCATCACCACCCTTTTGCCCTACTGACTACCCTCCGTATTTGCAGAGATAGTCATTTATGGTCCAATTTTGCCATTTTTTCCCTTCTTTTTTCTCCAAAACCATTTTTTTCTTATTTTTTCCCCAAATTTTGTTTTTCAAAAATTGATTTTCATTTACAGATCACTAACAACTTTCAAAAATGGCCTCGACAAGACCTTGGCTGAGAAAAGTTCGTCTGAACGATGAGTGAGTTAATTTTTTTTTTGATTTAAAA
Organism: Caenorhabditis becei; assembly: GCA_900536315.3. NCBI lineage: Eukaryota > Metazoa > Nematoda > Chromadorea > Rhabditida > Rhabditidae > Caenorhabditis > Caenorhabditis becei. Next base: position 188,420 of record LR538513.1, on the reverse strand, counting down.
AAAAAAATTATTGATTTTCTTTAATTCCAGTGACTTCCCAACATCATCATCTGCTGCGGAAAAAGTTCCGGAAAATTCTGAAAATGCTCCAGAAGAAGAAGAAGAAGAAGAGCTGGAGGTTGTGAAAGGTCTGCCGATGAGACCCACTATTTATGTGAGTTTTGAAAATTTTATTTTAAGTTTGCAATTTTTTAAAAATCTATTTTTACAGCGCGAAAAGCCATGGAACAGAAGGATTGTTATCAGTTTATCGGATTCAGAAGACGAAGACGAAAAACAGGAACGGATCGATGAGAAAAACAGAAAACTCTTTGAAAAATACGGGGAATTGGCCAAGAAAAAGAGGGCAATCAAGGAGAAACGGATGATGAAAAAGAAGAAGGGAAAGGTACGAAAAAACCAAGAGGGTCTCACCACGAAAATGGTTTGGACAAGTTTTTGGCACTTTTTTCGTTGAAAATGGGTGAAATCAGGTGAATTTGACCATTTCCAGCCAATTTCTAGTAGTTTCCATTGATTTTCAGTTAGAAAACGTGAAAAAGTGTCAGAAACCTCAAAAATTCATGTTTTGCACTGAAAATAGGTCTAAACTGCTGAAAATTGGCTGAAAATCATTGAATTTATGTAATTTTACCCTTTTTCACTGGAAAAATTGTCAAAAACTAGTCCAGAAGCCGTATTCCAGCCGGAAACCATTTTCGTGGCGAGACCCAATAGGTCACTTTTTCTAAAAACCTCACCTATTTTTTAATCAAATTTTTTTAGGCCCAAAAACTCCAAAAGAAGCCTGAAATCGATGATTCTGAAGTTCTGGAAAAACTGGAAGATCTAAAAATTTCTGAACAACCCGAAGACAAGGATGGTGATAGTGATAAGGAGACACCTGTTATCAGTACTCCAAAAATCCAGCTGAAAAAGATGAAAAAGCCGACGAAAAAGCCTAAAACCATGAGTTCGTACAAATATGAGGCTAAATTGCTGAAATATAAGATGATGGAAGAGGAGGAGCAGGAGAAAAAGAAGAAGAAAGAGGAGAGAAGGGGGGCGATGAAGAAAAGAGTGAGTTGGGCGGGAAATTTGAATTTCTAAAAAATCTTTTTTTTTTAGGTCAGCCGTAGTTGGGTCCAACAACCGACCACAATAATGACCACGGAGACACTGACCCGTCCACTGATCCAAGCACTTTGTGTGGATGATCCAAAGGATCATGGAAGCGCTTTTGAGCTTATGGATTCGATGTATGGATATGGAACAGAGTGAGTGATTTTATTCAAAAAATAATATCAGACAGGTTGTGTTCATATCCTTCCTTATGGGTCTCGCCACGAGAACATTTATTAATTTTCAAAACTGAAAAAAAGACAATTTTTCGTTTCGGGACCCAATTAGTCTGTGGCAATATGATCATTGTATCTAAAAATCGGAGTATGTAGATTTACATCGGGTCTCGCAACGAAAGTGCGGGGTACGGTATTTGCGCAATGATGCATTTTTCCACTAATTTTCCTCATTTGCATTGAATTTCCAACCGGTTTTCGCACTTTTTACGTCAAAAAAAGCAGAAAAAGGGTATTTTCCGTGTAAAAAAGACGAAATTAATTATTGCGCAACTACCGTATCCCGTGCAGCACGATGGAATTCAATTTTCAAATGAAAAAAAAATTAAAATGAAAACAATATTATTTACAAAACCTTCATTTTACACAAAAATCTCTATAAAAATTAATTGAAGAAAGACGATGTAGATCCGTTTGCCATACTCACAGGGCGTCTCGCCGACTACTGTTTCTTGCTCTTTTCGTAGTTGTTGAGTGCCTTTGTGCCTTCGCTTAGGGCGTGTCTCGCGAGTTCCGCCGGCAGAACAAGACGGGCGGCCGTCTGGATCTCACGAGAAGTCACCGTACGACGATTCGCCGCAGTCGCAAGACGTTCGGCTTCGATGGACAGACGAGTGAAGATGTCGTCGCAGAACGAGTTGAGAACACTCATCGCGTTGCGGGACACTCCCATGTCCTTGTTTGTCTGCAAAAAATGGGAGTTTGGGGAATTCTAGAAATTTCTAGAAAAATCTGGAAAAACCTAGAAAAAACTGGATCAATTTTGCAAATTTTCTAAAAATTTTCAGTTAGCAAAAAATCACGGGAAATGTTAAAACGCTCTAGGACATTCTGGAGAATTCCGGGACAATTTTTAATATTTTCTGAAATTTTTTAGTTTTAAAAAATCAGGGAAAAAGTTAGGGACTTCTAGAAAATTCCAGAATCATCTAGTAAAATCTAGAAAAATTCAGATTATTCTAGAAAAATGTGGAATCATTTTTTGACATTTTCAAAAACTTTTGAAAAATCTGTGGGAATTTTTTTAAAAATTCCAAAAAAAAATTTTTTAAGTTCAGAATTATCTAGAAAAATCTAGAAAATATTCGGAATGTTCTAAATTTTTTTTGGATATTTCTGGAAAATTCTCGAAAAATCTGGAAAATTTTTAAAAATTTTCAACTTTTTTTGTTCAAAAAAAAAAAACAGGGAAACTGTTAGAAAATTCTAAAAAACTCCAGAAAATTGTAGAAGGTTCTGAAAAATTCTGGAAAAATTCCGAAAAATCTGGAATCATTTTTTTGTCGTTCAAAATTATTTCTTGAAAAATCTGTAGAAATCTAAATTCTAGTAAAATCTAGAAAGTTTTAAAAGATTCTGGAAAATTCTGGAAAATTGTGAAAATCTCTAGGAAATTCTGGAAAATCCCAGAACCTTCCCGAAAATTTAAAATTAAAAAAAAAATAAAAGCTGATCTCACATGCTTCAACACACGATACAAGTAGATGTTGTAGGCTCCCCTGGCCCTTTTCTTGGCCGTTTTCTTCACCTTCTTCACTTTTCCGACATCTTTTCCAGCGGCGGTGCGGCTGGGATCCGATCCGTTTCTCGAGACGGATCTTGCCATTTTTCCAAGTTGGAACTGATTTTTATGAAGGGGAGGGCCTATGAAAAGGTCAATTGAGAATAAGGGCAAGGTTGGGTCACGTGATTTTCAGATTTTTTTGTTTTCACGTGAAATTTTACGTGAAAAAGATTAGGAAAAAACGTGAAAAAATAAAAAAAAAAATAAAAATTCAAAAGTCGCTGCGAGACCCAAAAAAAATTTTCGTCAAATTTTATTTTTGAAATTTTGCTTTCAAATACAAAAACGGAAATTTTTCAAAAGTCTATAATTAAAAAAAATTAACTCCTAAAAACTTTAAAAATTCAGAAATTCCGAATATGCTCATTTTCGCTCCGAGACCCAAAAAACACCACTGCTTTTCAGAACATCAATAATTGGAAAATTGAATCCCAAAAATCTAAAAAATTCAAAATTCCCCTAAATTTCATTTTTTTTTTCGCTTCGAGATCCATTTTTGGATTTTTTTTATTAAAAAAACGAAGGTAAATGGTAGAATGAAAAATTCAAAAAAATTCAGAGAAATTCTAGAAAAATCTAGAAAAATCCAGAGAAATCTAGAAGCTTTTTTTTCAGAAAGACGATAATTGAAGAATTCCTAAAAATTCAAAATTTTTCAATTTTTTCCAAATTTTCGTTTTTTCGCTTCGAGACCCAATTCAGAAATTTCAAAATTTCCATAATTGTTCCAGAGCCTTCGACACCCGTTACCCCTGGAAAATCGCTGATCCCCTGGCTTCCCTCAAATTCATCCGAGCTAGCCAAAAGCTCCGCCAACAGAAATTCGAAGCCCTCCTCCAGAACCCGCCTTCAGAAGACGTCAGAATCCGTGAAAAACAGAAGAAGACGTTGGAATGCCTCCAGGAGATCATCTGGTTGATGCACTTCAGAAGACACGACGTCTGGATTCAGAAGGCCGTCGTGACCATGACGAAGAGGTCAATGTTCCATTTTGATGAGCAAGGAGAAGTGGCATTTGTGAGGGAAAATGGGTTATCACTGATAAAGAGTGATTATTTTGATGAGGAAATGTCGGAGATTTTGGAGCAACGGAGACCTGGAGACATGTTGAGACCTGTTTTCATTGGTGAGTTGAAATCGAATTTCTTTGGGTCCCGCCACGATTACAGGAATTTTGAAAAATTTAGAATTGAATTGGAATTCAAAAGTTCCAGAGAAATTCAAAAATTCAAAAAAAAAACAATTTTTTGGAGAAATTTTTTTTTTCGAAAAATTGGAAAATTTTTCAAAATTTTGTTTGGGTCTCGCCACGAATACCGTAAATTTGTAGTTTTGGAAATTTCATGAAAGTCGAGAAAATTTGAAAAAAAAGTGTTTTTTTAAATGAAAAAATTCACAAATTTTCAGAAAAATATTTTTTTTTCAAAATTTTAGGAAAAAATGAATAATTATTTTTCTCACCACGATTACAGTAATCCTAAAATCTTTATGAAAATTAGAAAAACTGTTTTGAAATAAAAGAAAAGATTTTTAAAAATTTAAAAAATTTTTTTTAATTTTTCAAAACAAAAATTTTTTCAAAAACAAATTTGAAATTTTTTCTGGGTTTTACCAGTACAGTACAGTAATCCAGAAAATTTTGTAAAATTTAGAAGATTTATTGAAACAGAAAAAAATTTGAACATTTTCAAAAAAAAATTTTTTTTTCAAAAATTTGAAAAGTTATTTTTTTTTTTGGGTCCCACCACGACTACAGTAATCTGGCAAATTTTATAAAAATTATGAAAAAAAATTTTTCAAAAAATTACTGAACATTTTTTATTTCCAGAAATTTTTTTTTAAAAAATTTGAAAAAAAAATTATATTTTTTTTTGGGGTTCCACCACGACTACAGTAACCAAACAACCTTCCACAAATGTTTTCTATTTTTTTTTTGAATTCAAAAAAAATAATAAAAAAATTTTTTTTGCAGACGGAATCTCGATTCTCACCAACCTAATTCCCAACTTTTCCAAAAATCAGCCGGTAAGCCACGCCCCTTTCCCCCAAATTTTCAAGAATTTTCATTATTTTTTCAGCGAATCCCTATCAAAATCCTTATCAATTTTATCACTCATTTCCTGTTGGACGGACATCAAGTTGCGGTTTTTCTTCCGGATTTTTGTGAAAAATCAGAAAATGTGAGGGATTTTTAAAAAATCAATCAATAATTCCCTTTCACAGGTTGATGATAAGATTGCGTTTGATTTCCTGATAAAAAATCAACTGATAAGATTTATCAGCTCATCAGGACCCAGAGACTTCAGAAAATCAATTCTGGAAGAAGCGGAAAAGGTGAAAATTCAAAATTTCGTTTTTTTCTCAATGGAGCGCATTTTCAGACACGTGGAATTCTGGTGACACATTCAGAAGGCGTCGAGATTCAGAATGCAGTGATATGCCGGCCAGTGATAAACCGATTCACTGATAAGATTGAGGACTTTTTGATTTTGGCGGGTTTCGAGAAGGAATTCGAGGATTCTTCAGAAGACGTGGAGGATTCTGAAGATTCAGATGATGAAGATGATAAGCCAGATGCTTATCAGCTGTATGATAAGAGGGTAAGTGCGCTCTAATCACAAAAATTTTGAATTTGACTTTTTTTCAGTGCCGCATGTATTCAAAGCAAGAAATTGGGGAATTGGGTACTGATAAGGATTATCAGTTGCTGATGAAGGATCAAGTTTTTTTGGTGAGTGATGAGTTATCAGTGATAACAAATTTAATCATTTTCTAATTCAAAAAAATTGGAAAAAAGTGAAAAAAAAATTAAAAAAAAAATTTTTTTTTCAAAATTTTCAAATTTTTGAAAAATCCAATTTTTTTTTGTGAATGATACCTTATCAGTGATAACAAATTCAATTTTTTTCCAAAAAAAAGATTTTTTTTAATTATAAAAAAAAATTTTTTTTGATCAGAAAAACTGAAATTTTTTGTTCAAATTTTAAAATTTTTGAAAAATTTATTTTTTTTTGTGAGTGATATGTTATCAGTGATAACCAAATTTAGGTAATTTTTTTTATAATAAAAAAATTTAAAAAAATTTAAAAAATTTTTTTTTTATTTTTAATTTTTTTAACTTTCAAAACTTTCCAAAAATTCCAAAATTTATTCTTATCACTTCTTATCACCTCCTTATCACCCCCTTACCACCAAAACCCCCATTTTTCAGATTTCCTCGCTCTGCCACCTCACCGATTTCCACTCAAGACCATTCCGCCTTATCAAATCCTTCCTGGTCCTTAGCAATCGATTCGCACCGCAGTTTATACCGGATTTTATGCAAAAATCAGTTGCTTTCGATATCACAGACGCCATGGAGAACATTCGAGAAGACAAAAATCCGGAAATCTGGCCAATTTCTGCCAAATATTGATTCTGTGACGTGTATTTAGAGAATTGTGCTATGTTTTACTAATTTTCATCAATATTCATAGACTTTTATCTATTTATCTATTTTCAATGTTAAAAACGCGTTTTTCCATTCCAATAAACCTATTTCTCACAAAACTCCTCTTTTCAAATTCAAATTCCCTCCAAAAATTCAGTACGACACTCCGTTTCGCCCGCCTTGGCGCTCTCTTTAGCGAAACGAATTTCGCACATTTTCCTCAAGGAAAATTGATTAATTCCAGGATTTTATCAGTTTTTCGTTATTTTTCCGTTATTCTTTTTTCAATTTTTGCTTGATAATTTTGATTTTTCAATGTTTCTACTAAAAACCATCAATTTTCCCTTAAAAATTCGCTGAAAATGTGTGGATTTCGGATTTTTTCGAAATTTTTTGATTTTTCAAGTTTTTAATGAAATTTTAATTGTTCCAAGTGGTTTTTTGTCATGAAATTATGCAAAACTATAAAACCCGCCGTCTTTCTAAAAAATCTGTTCAGTTTACATTCACTTTCCTTGATTTCCGTTCATTTTCCCCAGTTTTCCTCGATTTTATTCAATTTCTTCCAAATTTTCGAATTTTTCCAGATGCTTCGCTCACTAGTGACGTCAGTGAGCACGGGACCAACATCGGAATGGGCGACACGTGTCTTGGTGGCAACCACGGCCCAAATCAACCAACAAAGAGGCCGGCGAAGGACCCTGACGCCGGTTCCGTGGTTGCCACCTGTCAAAGAGCACGTGCCGAGAAGAAGTACTGGCATAAACGAGTCCACGAGGTAAAAATATCGATTTTTCGTTGAAATCAGCAAATTCCAACTTCCAGATCGCTTCTGGAGACAGTCATGGAGAAGGAGGCACAGGCAGCCGAGAAGTTGGCTGCTCAGAACGCCCAGCAAGCCACCGCCACAGTCAAGGACATTCCGGAGACGTCGAGACGAGTTGGACTGGTCGTCAGGAAGATCGGAATGCTGCCACAGTGGACAAATGATGGAACTCGGTGAGTTTTTGGGAATTTGTGAAAAAAAGAAAAAGAACCAAAATTAAAAAAATTAAAAATTAAAAAAACACGAAATTGAGGGTCTTTCAATCTTTATTATCATTATTATCATTAAAATAAATTGAAAATCAATGAAAAAAAATAAAAATTGAACAAAATTTTTTTTTGAATTTTCAAATTCCATAGTTCGACGAATTAGGTGTGTGAGGGGCAGTTTTGATGACGATGGCCTCAGAATTCAATGTGGAGACCGTCCAGAAGTGTGTTGATCCAGGCTCTGTAGAGGAGAAAAGTCCCCACGTGATCGAGCTCAACGCGGGTCCACCTAGCAGTCTTTTCCGGGATCGGTACGCATCTGGTCGGCGCCTGGCTGGCTCCGAGAGCTTGCAAGACAGAGTCCTCGATCGTGCTGACGGCGTTCTTCACCCTCTCCTCCTCGACGATCACCTGGCCCACGCCTTCTCCGATCCTCAGCAGCTCGGCGATCCTCCTGATCTTCCGACTGGCCAGTAACGGTTCCGGCGACCTGCGTGTGTCCTTGATGTGGTCATCTGGCCTACTTGCGTGCCCTTCTCCGACATAAAACACGGAACTCACAAACGCTTCAAACGATTTCGGTGCGTTTGGTGCTCCGTATTTCCGTGGATCCAGGAGCAAATAGGCCAGGTTTCTCCCCTTCCTGGATCCGCACATCGCGGTGAGCCGCTCCTTCTGCTCTCGGTGCCACTCGGTGGATGGAACCTCGGCCATAGCTGCTAGGAGAGCGTCGCATCTGATCGTGGGCCTTCGGGGGCTTGGCTCCTTCTCTTCCAGCCTTCTAATTGCTCTCAGAACGTTAAGGTTCTCTGCGGGCTTGGGCCAATTCTGGATTGCTTTTCGTCCTAGTCGGATGGCCCATGGAAAATCGCCGGAAGTGGAGTAATAATCCATTTTTCGTGGGGCTTGTTGTTTTCGGCCTTTTTGGTCAAGTTGTAGTCATCAGATCGTTAAAAAGCTAGCATTTTTCCTGGAATTTTGTTAAAATTAGACAAAAATGGAATTTTTCCAAAAACTCACAAGTCAAATTGGTCCAAAGAGAAGAAGATGTTGTTCCAGAGCACTGTTTCTAGTGTTTGAATGACCCGTTTTCCCCTTTTAACCAGATGGGCAATGTGACGATCGGTTTTTGAAAATCGAGCGGGATAATAGAGTATCGATGGATATTGTGTTGATGGGAGGGATTTGATTTTCAAAAAAGGTTACTGATGTTACACTGATAACGAGTTCACTATAATGGATCTATTCATGATGTAAAAAAATACATTTTTCCGCATTTTTCGACTTATTCATTTCTGTCGAAAAATGCATTTTTTTACAAAAATCTTTCATTGTTTTCAGCACGAAAAAACCGAAGAAAAATGCAAACGTGGTCTAGACGTGTTCTAGAACAACTTTCAAATAGCATTTCTTTCAAAAAGATAGGAAAGTTAGGAATTTTTTGGAAATGTATTGAAAATTGATGTTTTTAGAGCACGTCTAGGCCACGTTTGCATTTTTCTTCGTTTTTTTCGTGCTGAAAACAATCAAAGATTTTTGTAAAAAAATGCATTTTTCGACAGAAATGAATAAGTCGAAAAATGCGGAAAAATGTATTTTTTTACATCGTGAATAATTCCATAACACTGAGAATCTGGGAAACTTGTTTTGCGAAAAAATTGACAAGAAAGTGGTAAATAGAATCCAATTCGATCTGAAAACTTTGAACAAATCCGGTATCATTCTTTATCAGTATATTTATTATCAGTAATTTTATGCAAAATACAATTTATTGTTGTTCACGGATGATTTGATCATTGATAACATGGAGTTTCGCCTGATATTCTTCATACTCTTCCACCAACTCGAGTCGCTTCTTCTCGCTCCAAACGCACATTCTCAACTCGCGTTTGCACCCGCCAATAATGCTTTTGAACAGTTTTCTAGCACCTTTCAACGGGAATTTATCATTCCAGCAGAAGAACTTGATAACTTTCTTATCAGTGCTTATTTGAAAAGTTCCGATTGCTCCGCGGCTTCTGTAAATGTCTTTTCCATCGGTCAGGTCGTGAAACGTATCAGTTTCCTTTCCGATGCACCTGCAAAATTCTGATGAATTGAAAATCCCGCAATTTCTGAAATCCCTCTAACCGGAATATTCTTCCTCGTTTCTTCGGGTTCCATTCCTTCGTTTCGAGACCCTTCAACACCTTTTCCACATCCAATTCGTGTTCCAAATAACATTCGAAAATCATAATGTTATTTTTCTTCTTTTCAATCCATTTTTTGAAAAATTGATTGAAATCATCAGAAGTCAGCTGACATTTATGCAATTTTCCGCACAAACTATCATATCGGTTCAAAAACATGTCTCCAGTGATCCATCTCGAATCAGAGAATTCGCAAACATGTCCTTTTCTGAGCATTCTTGAATTTCCCTCGAATTCTCCGATTGTTTCCACTTGTATTTGGACGCCTCCTCCAATTTTCCATCCATTAATGATATCAGTCAGTCCTTTGCTATCAATTTGATGATTTCTCTTATCACCTGATAAAATGAAATCACCAAATTTGGCAAGACGCAATTTTTTCAAAAACTCCAAATTGAATCCGAAATCCAAATTCACATGAATCTCCCGGGTATTCACTTCGAACCATGTGCGGATTTTATGAAAAACGGTCAGAATTCGGTTTTCAAAGGCTTCAAAGTCTTTGGAATGACAAATAACTCGGTCTTCGTAATCATCCAGTTCCGTTGAGTTTCTGGCAGCTGATTCCACTGGAAAATCAATAAGAATCTCCCTCATTTCCTCCAAATCAAAATTGGAAACACTCATCTCGACACGATTCGGTTTTGAACGCATCGAAAAATATGTTACGCCCTTCTCGGGTTTTTGACGATATCTTATCGATTCGTCCCAATTTTCCGAAATTGTAAGCGCTTTTATTCTGAAAAAAACATTTAATTAAAATAAATTCTCAATTTTCTGAAAACTCACAAGTCAAAATCGTCCAAATGTTTCGTTATTTCGGCTTTCGGAAGATATGGAAGATTCCCGAAAACTTGAATAAGATGTTGTTCCAGCAGCATTCTGTACGGTTTCTGGTGACTGAATGACCCGTTTCCCCAATTCTGACCAGATGATCGATTTTTTGCAAATCGAACGGGATAATGGAGTGTCGTAGGAGATTGGGGTGGCAGGGGGGAGTTTGATTTTTTTAATGGTTACTGATTTTACACTGACAACACTGATAAAAATTTGGGAAAAAATTTTATAAATTGAAACAAAATTAAAAATTAAAATAGCAAAAAAAAAACGATTTTAATTTTTAAAATTTTTATAAAAATACAAGAAAAAGATTGATAAATACAAGAAAACAATTTTCTGGGAAACAAAAAAAAATTTGATTTTTATTTTCCAAAATCTGCTTGTTTTTCTAATTTTATCAAATTTTTCCATACAAAAATTTCCGAAATCCCAAAAAAATAAAGTCGGTCTCGCCACGAAAATTGTTTCCAGCTGAAATACGGCGCCTAGACAAGGTTTGGACACTTTTTCAAATAAAAACGGGTAAAATAAAGTGAATTCAATCATTTTCAACCAAATTCCAGCAGTTTCCACCTATTTTCAGTGCAATAGCGTCAAAACACCCAGAATTGCATGAGTTTGCACTGAAAATTGGTGGAAACTGCTGGAATCACCTAATTTCACCCTTTTCCATCAGAAAAGTGCCAAAACCTTGTTCAGAAGCTGTATTTGAGCTAGAAATCATTTTCGTGGCGAGACCCAACAGGTGGCACCGGTGAAATAACATGATTCCAGCAGTTTCCACCAATTTTCAGTGCAAAAAATGAAATTTTGGGTATTTTGATGCTTCTGCACTAAAAATCGATGAAAACTGCTGGAATTTTGCTGAAAATCATCCGTTTTTATTGGAAAAAGTTTCAAAACCTTGTTCAGAAGCTGTATTTCAGCCAAAATCATTGAAAATAGCTGTTTTCCACAAGTTTTTGCCAGAAACATTAGCTTATCAACCTTCCGATGACAAATTGCATTGTTTCTTTTCCAGAATCCTGTGCACAATTCTCGAAGTGGCCGAGAATCACGTTGTCAGCCTCACGTCTCCAGAATCCTGGTACAAAGCGTCGGCGGTCGGAAAACGCAAGGCTTTCAACCGCAACGGACCGATGTGGAGAGTGACTGTCGGCGCGTTCAACGATGTTCCGACTCAGTACACACTGGCCTACCGCCGTCAGTTCGTTCGTGCCGGGGTGCCTGTCAAACAGAAGCTCGGATGCTTCCTGGTCACTGAGGATGCTCTTCCGATGGCCGGACAGCCACTTGATGCAAGACATTTTGATGTTGGACAGTACGTCACTGCCACTGGAAAGACTATCGATTGGGGATTTCAGGTGGGTCATTTGAAAAATCAAAATTAAAAAAATGAATGATTTTTAAAAATTTGAAAAATTCGAATAAAAAAAAGAATAAAATTCAAAATTCGAAAAATTCAAATTAAAAAAAAGTCTCTCCTAAAGTTTTAAAAATCAAAATTGATATTTCTAGTGATATTCCCAGTTTTCATTTTTTTTTTTTGGATTTCTAAAAATTTTTAATATTGTTTTTTCAATTTTAAAAAATTTTCCGGATTTTTCCGGAATTTTTAAATCGATAAGCAAATAAATTATCTATCTTGAAAAATAATGGATCAAAATCAGAAAAATAGAGACATTCAAAATTTTCCATTTTTTCTAATTTTTTTGCTAAAAATTCCTGATTTTTTGATTTTATTAACAATTTTTTTTAATTTGGAAAAAATAAATTCTAGAATTTATTTTTTTGATTTTTTCTGAAAATTTTTTATCATTTTTGAAAATTTCCTGTTTTTTGCATCTTTCAAAAAAATTTTTTGTGAATCCTAAAATTTCCTAATGTCAGATTTCCAAATTTCAAAATTTTCTGGAAAGTGTTCAATTTCAAGTTGAAAAAACATTTTTCTATTTTTTTTCAGACTTTCAAAAATAAAATTTCCTGATTTTTAGAAAGAAATTCTAAAATTCGGAAAATCACTCCAGAATTTTCAAAAATTCCTAAAAATCTACTTTCCAAAAAAAAAAAAATTTTTCAAGTTTCTAAATTTTCCAATTTATCGCTTATTTTTTGGCAAAATCTAGACATTTTCCTCTTTTTTCAAAAAAAAAACTTCAATTTCCATAATTTTCAAAACTTTTCGAAAATCTCAAAATTTCCCTATTGCGAAATCCCTTGACTCCGCCCCTTTCCCCAATTTTTCCATTTTAAAGCAATTCTCTCTTTAAATTCTCTAAATTTTTCCATTTTCCTTATTTTTCCAGGGAGGAATGCACAGATGGGGAATGCGTGGTCAGCCGACGCGTCGAACGACCAAATCGCATCGAAGAATCGGATCAGTTGGATCAGTGGGCGATGCGAGAATCTGGCCAGGAAAGAGAATGCCCGGACACATGGGATACGAGTGGAGGACTGTCAGCGGTCTTGAGGTACTGATTAGCACTGTGATAAGACGTGGTTCTGAAGATCTTGAGATTTTTTGAAAAGTTCCTGAAGTTCTAGAATTGATTATCACTGATAAGATGTGATTTTGGGACTCTGGAGATTTTTCAAAAAATTCCTGAATCTCTAGAATTGATTATCACTGATAAGATGTGATTTTACAGAAATGTCCTGAAGCGCTAGAATTGATTATCACTGATAAGATGTGCTTTCGGGAATCTGGATATTTTTTTTAAAAATTCCTGAAGTTCTAGAATTGATTTTTTGGCTTCAGAAGTCTATAGAAGAATTCTGGAACTTTTTGGAAGATTCTGGAAAATCCCAGAAGCTCCATATCACCTTATCACCTCCTATCATTTTTTTTCTCCAGATCATGCGTATCAACATTGACAAACAAGTGATCTACGTGAAAGGATCGGTTCCTGGTGACGTCGGAGAGACACTGCTGCTCAAGGACTGTTTGCAGGAGGAGAAGAGACTCAAGGTGAGCATTTTGTACTGATAATTGATGGAAAGTGATAAGGGGAGGTGATCAGAAGATGGAATTGAGCTTGAGCGAATCTAGATTTTTTCGGAAAAATTATAAAATTATTAGAAAAAAAAATATTTAGGAAAATTCAGAATTTTTTGGAATGTCTAAAAATTGTTTTCAAGATTTTTAGAAATTTTCCAGAAATTAAAAAAATTGAAATTGAAATTTTCAAAGATAAATCATTTTTTTATAATGAAAAAAAAAAATTTTTTTTTGATAATCCAGAGTATTCTAGAATATTCTAAAAATTCAAAACAATTTTCTGAAAGCCCAAAAAATAATTCAACATTTTCTGCTGGTCGGAAAATGCATTTTCCAGAATTTTGGAATCTTGAAAAAAATTAAAAATATTTTGTAAAAACTGTAAATTAAAAAAAATCAGAATTAAAAAAATAATTTTGCGCCCTAAAAATTCATTTTTCAGAATTTTCGAAACCTAAAAATAAAATCTTTTCTGGAAAGTCTGAAAAAAATTTTTCCCAGAATTTTGAAATCCTCAAAAAAATATATAATTTTTTTTATTTTCAAAATTGAAAAAAAATTGCTCCAAATTTTTTAATTTTCAGAAAACAATTTTTTGAAAAAAAAGAACATTTTTGAACAGAATTTTTTCGAAAAAATTCAAAAAGAAATATAAAAACTCCCAATCTCACCTCCCATCTATTTACAGTCCGGCCCATTCCCCACGTGGACTCCATCTCTCGAAACTATCCCCGAAGAAGATCCGGAAGAGACCCGAGAAGGCGCGATTCCGAAAGAGCTGCTGTTCAACGAGAGATTCTCGCCGAAACTGTTCCGATTCACGTCTCCGTCCATCGTTTTCACTGATGCCGATGCCAAGAAAACGGCCGGCAGAGACAAGACCAAGGCCAAGATTGCCAAAGTCAAGAAATAGACCTTTTTCTGATTTTTTAAGATTTTTTGGAGTATTTACGGATTCTTTTTGTTATAGGTAGATTTTTTTTAGATTTCTTATTGTTTTCCCATCGTTTCGTTCTTTTTTTTTGTTTCTTATCAGGTCCCCTTATCACTGGAAAAATATACTTTTTTTTTTGGTCTTTTTAGCATTATTCTGTGCTTTCTCAATGGTTTTCTAGCCATTTTCATACCTTTTCCTTGATTTTTCGTTAATTTTTGCCTTTTTCTCTGATTTTTCTTGATTTTCCCCTATTTCCCCTGATTTCCAGTAATCCATGAGCCCGTGAGGCCCACGGAGGACCCACCAACATGGCCGACGTTCCGGACGAGCAGTGCAATTTGGCACCCTCGACTCCGATGAAAAGCAGTGATCTGGAGGTACATTTACTTGAAATTGAAATGGGAGTTTTGGGATTCTGGGGATTTTGAAGCTCCTAGTACAAAAATTGGGGTTTCTGGATTTTTCCTAGACCTTTTGGTGTTATTCTGAAGCTCGGAAATAGTTTTTTTGCAGTTCTGAAGCATTCTAGAAGACATTTAGAAATTCAAAAATTTTTTCACAATTTTTGGGAAAAATCTGGAGCAATTTTGAAAAGTTCTGAAGTTTTTGGAATTTTTTCAAAGCTTGGGAAAAATTTTTGAAAAATACCGGAGACTTCTAAAACATTCAAGTAGAAAATTAGGGGTTCCTGACATCTTTCTAATGCTTTTTTTGAGATTCTGGAGCATTTTTCAAGAAATCTGAAGCTTCGGGATGTTTTCTGATGCTTGGAACACTATTTTGGGACATTCCGAAGATGTCTGATGTTCGTTGAACTTTTCTGGTGTTTCTTGAAGATTCTGGAGAATTAGCAAAAAATCCGAAGCTTCTAGAATTTTTCTGAGGCTTGGAACGCTATTTTGAGAAATTCCGAAGATGTCTGAACCATTCTAGAAGAAATTTGAGGTTCCTGATATTTTTCTAGAGTTTCTGGAAGAATCTTTTAGATTCTGGAGGATTTGCAAAAAATCTGGAGATTTTAGAAAAAATTTGGAGCCTGTTGAAAATTTTGAATTGATTCCAGAGCTCCCGGGAAATGATCTCGAACTTGTAGAATTTTTCCAAAAAATATTAAAAAATCTAGAGAGCTTCTGGAAGATTCTTGTTCTTCCAGAATATTCTGACACCTTGGAAAAACTCTGATTTTTCCAAAATTTTGTTTTTTTCCGCTTTTCCATATTTTCTCGTTTCATTTTGGTTACCTCAACTTTAAAAATGAATGAAAATTGCAAATCCAAGGAAGCACCTGCTTTTGGAAAGATTCTGAATCATTTGGACGGAGCATCTGAACGGATTCTAAAGCATTTGAACTGGTTCTGCAACCTCTACAACATTTCCAATGCAAACTTTCCCCAAATTCCAGCCCGTGGAAACCCCAGAAGAGCGAAAGACGTCAGAAGCCGAATGCGACGGAGAGGGCAACCCATCGAACACGCCTCCACCAGCCCAACTGGTCCCTCCCGAGGATTCTGCCCCGCCACGTCATCACCGCAGAAGGTCGCCACGTCGACCAGAAGTCTCTGCAGCACGTCTTCCACTGAAGGTGCTGAACCAGATCTTCCAGTACCTTCCACTGTCCGATCTCCGATCCGGCATGCTGACTTGCCACAGCTGGAACAACGCCCTGGCCATGGAAGACTCGGAGATCTGGCAGGCACACATGCTTCGGAAGGTCCCCGATGCCGCCCTATCCGATCCGTTCCTGCTCGGCGAGCTGTCCACTGCTCGGAAGAAGCTGCGTGCTTGGCACTTTGCGTGGAACACCAATGACATCTCCAGGAACAACTACATTCGGACCAATGGATTCACGGTTCATCGGCAGCCGGTGGCACAGTCGACTGATGGAGTTCGAGGAAAACGGGGAGTTCTGCAAGGAGTACATGCCTTTGATATCACGTGGGATGGACCATTGGGCACTGTGGCGGTTGTTGGATTTGCTACAAAGTGAGGGAGTTTTATCACAAGATTTTGAATATTTTTCGAAAATTGAAACTATACAGTTTTACAATTTTTTTTGGAAATTAAAAAAACTGAAAATTCACTGCTAAATGACCAGCTTTTTTGAATTTTGATATTATCGTTGCATCTCAAAATCGGAGTGGGTAGATTTACGGAGTTGAGGCCCCCGCAACGAATGGACGTTTTCGCGGCAAATGTACGGTAGTCGCGCGAAAAATAATTTTGTCTTTTTTCACTAATTTTCGTCATTTTCATCAGTTTTTCAACTTATTTTCGCACATTTTACACGGAAAATACCCTCTTTGTGCTTTTTTCGACGTAAAAAGTACGAAAATCGAGTGAAAAACCGATGAAAATGATGAAAATTAGTGGAAAAAGACAAAATTATTTTTCGCGCGACTACCGTACATTTGCCGCGAAAACGTCCATTCGTTGCGTGAGCCTCAACTCCGTGAATCTACCCACTCCGATTTTGAGATGCAACGATAATAAAAAATTTAATTTTTGAATTTTTAAAAATTATAATTCTCCCGAATTTCCTGAATTTTATGTGCTCATCAAATTCTAAAAAATCCACTGCTAACCAGATTTGTTGAACTTTGCGATTCCTGATTTCGCAAAATTTCGGAGATATTTTTAAAAATTGGAAATTGAAATTAGAAAAAAAATAAATATTTTTTTTGAAAATTCTAAAAATTCCACAAATGATTTCTGGAAATTGATAGGAAAATTCTAATTTTTCTAGAATTGCTAAAAAATATCCAAAATGACAATTCTCTGAACATTAGAGAAAATAAGAATTTTAAAAAAATTTTCGTTTTAAATTTTTTCTTTTCAAACCTTTGATTTTTGAAAATCTGAAACCAAATTTTTTGAAAATCTCATTATTCTGCAATTTTCCGAAATTAAGGGAATTTCTTGTTTCAAGGCTAGTTTATTTTGAAATTCCCAATTCCCCTTCTCTTCAGACACGCTGCTCTTCACTGCGTCGGCTACATTGCGCTTCTCGGCTCCGATGATCAATCGTGGGGATGGAATCTGGTGGACAACGTGCTGATGCACAACGGACAACAACTCGGAGTCTATCCGAAGATGAACAACCCGCCGAAATATGAGGT
Source organism: Caenorhabditis becei (assembly GCA_900536315.3). Taxonomy (NCBI): domain Eukaryota; kingdom Metazoa; phylum Nematoda; class Chromadorea; order Rhabditida; family Rhabditidae; genus Caenorhabditis; species Caenorhabditis becei. The sequence goes on along the minus strand of LR538513.1, from coordinate 170,974 downwards.
TTGTGCGAGAATCCACGGCGTGTTGAAGCGTACCGAGTCAGCAAGTGCGCCCTTGGTTGAGTCGCTACGCAGCGAATTAGGTCTCGCAACGAAAACAAAAACCGTAATCCATTTGTCCCATTTTTTAATTAATTTTTGAAAATCCTACGAAAAGTGTGCATTCTGGCGTCGCGGTGTTTGCGGAGTGCGCACCGTAGTTTGAAAGAAAATAAAAAAATGTCTGAGAAGTAAACCGGGAAAAGCAACAAAACCAGAATATTTTCAAAAAATTTTGAGTTGGGAATATTTCTCAACCGGTCAGGAACAATTTTTCAGAAAAATCCAAACATTTTCATAATTGAAATTTTGAATTGCCGCTAAAAGAAATTTATTAGCGATAGAGCGCGCTAGCTGACTCGGTACGCTTCAACACGCCGTGAGAATCCAAAGAGGGTCTCGACACGAAAATGGTTTACGGCTGAAATACGGCTTCTATACAAGATTTTGACACTTTTTCTCATGAGAAAAAGTCAGAATACACTATTTCAATCGTTTCCTATCAAAATCCATCAGATTCCACCAATTTTTAGTGAGAAATCACTTATTTCGGGGTTTTTCGTGAGTTTCACCTAAAAATTGATGGAAACTGCGGGAATTTGATGGAAAACTTCTGAAATAATGTATTCCTATCAGTTTCCATCAGAAAAAGTGCCAAAAACTTTTCTAGAAGCCGTAGAATCCTTTTCGTGGCGGGACCCACTAGTTTTCGCTAAAAAATCAGTTTATCAAACTCCCTTATCACAATCTCTTATCACTTCCAGATGGGCGAGCGAATCCGACTGGTGATCGACTGTGATAAGCACGTCGGATACTTCGAACGAGGCTCCGAATTCCTCGGAATCGCCTTCAGCCACTTGCCACCGCTCCGACTCTTCCCGGCTGTTTGTGCGGTTTATGGGAACACTGAAGTTTCGATGGTTTATCTGGGAAGTCCGCAAATGGGGTGATTGGGTGATAAGGTGAAAAGAGGAAACATGGTGATAAAAAACATTTTTTTTTTTTCTTGAAATTTTCAAAAATTCTCATTTCTTCTGGGATTTTTTTCTATTTTTCACATGAATTTTACAAAATTTTTGAGAAAATTAAAAAAAAAATTAAATATTCAGAAAAATTGAAAATTGAAAAATAAATTGTTTTTATTAGAAAAATTTTAATTTTTTAATTTAGATTTTCTAAATTATTTTGAAATTATTTTTCTAAGTCCACAAAAACTCTCGAAACAAAAAAGATCAGCCCGAAATTCCCAAAAAAAAATTTTTTTTCGAAAAATTCAAATTTCCCAATCTCCCAACCCCCAATCACTCCTTATCACTATCACCTATCACCAATATATAATTTATTTTATTTATAATTTTTCAACTACTCAATTGTACCTATTCCCCGCTTCTCCCACCCTAAATTGTCCATAAAACCCACCGAAAACCCGTAATTTATCCCCATTGTCCAATGGAGCGCACTTGCTGACCGCCGCCGACAATTCAAATTTTCTCCCCGAATTCTCTCGTTTTTTCGCGCTTTCTTGTCAATTTTCACTAATTTATCGCATTTTCTCACTCTGATCTGATGCTTTCTCACTTCTCACAGTCATTTCCGCTTTTTTCTGTCGATCTCTAGCTGATAATCTGATAATAATCACCCTAAACCATGATTTTCCCATTTTCTAGTCGCCAATGAAGCTTTTTCTCGCTTTTCCCCTATTTTCCCCGTTTTTTCTTGATTTTTCACGGTTTTCAGCCGATTATCTATCTTTTTCATTGATTTTCGCTATTTCTTTGCTATTTTTCACTAGTTTTAGTCATCCGTCGTTCAGAATGATGTACGACGAGGACGATGACATGGCAAACGCGCCGATGGACGAGTTTTACGACGGATCCGAGGAAATCACGTCGGAACAGTGGCAGGAGGCGTGTTGGGTCGTTATCAGTGCGTATTTCGATGAGAAAGTGAGGATTTTTATGAAAATTGGGGGAAAATGGCATTTTTGGGTAAAAATTGAGAAAAAACGGAGAAAATTGAGTTTTTCACTGTTATTTTGACGAATAAAACAGCTAAAATTATAATTTTGGCTAAAAAACGATAAAAAGAGGAATTCTTGAAATTAAAAAAATTTTTTGCTGGAAATTGACAAAAATCTGAAAAAAATCAAAAATAAATCATATGTTTCTTGGAAAAACACCAAAAAATTTCAAAAAAAAATTTTTGTAAAAATTAGAAAATATTCAGAACTTGCAGAATTTTGTTTTGCTGAAATTTGACGAAAATCTGTAATTTTTAAGCCGATTTTTCTATAAAACGACTAAAAACTGCCATTTTGGCTGTAAAAAATTCAAAAAAAAAAATCAGATATTATTTTTTACGCTTCCAGAATCAATTTTCCGTTTTTTCATAGATTCTAATGGCTATCGGAACGCTAAAAAGATCAATTTTAATTTTTTGAAGTTTCTAGACGATTCTGAAGCACTAAAAGTTATTCTGAAGCTTCAAAAAATTTTAGAAATAATTTTTGGAAGCTGTAAAATATAGAATTCTTCCAGAATCCAGTGAGAAATGAATTTTCAACTTTAAAAAAATCAGCGGTGTCTGAACCCAAAAAATCCAAATTTTCTGTTAAAATTCCTCAAAAACCAATATGTTCCAGGGTCTGGTCCGTCAACAACTCGACTCATTCGACGAGTTCGTCCAAATGAACGTGCAACGCATCGTCGAGGACTCACCGCCCGTCGAACTCCAATCCGAGAACCAACACCTCGGAGCGGACCTCGAGAATCCGGCCAAGTTCTCGCTCAAGTTCAACCAGATCTACCTGTCGAAACCGACCCACTGGGAGAAGGACGGAGCGCCGATGCCGATGATGCCCAACGAGGCGAGACTCCGCAATCTGACTTATGCGTCGCCGCTTTACGTTGATATCACCAAGACAGTGACAAGAGATGATAACACCAATGAGAAGGTCTACGAGAAGGTCTTCGTTGGAAAGGTATTGCATTTTATTGAAATATCAAACTGAAACAATTTTTTTTAGAAATTGAGCCAAAAATCTGTGTTCTACATGAAAACTGACAAGAAACACATTTTTTTAATTTAAAGGAATGCTCCACCCTGCGTTTTCGAAATTCAAATTTGAATTTCATAATTTTCGCGCCAATTTGACAAAAATTTTCAAAAATCCACAATTTGCATGTTTTTTCAGTGCCAGATGCTAAATTTAGTCATAAAATACAGTTTTTATGCGTTTCCAGTCGATTTTGCAGCCTGCGCCCTTGCCACGTCGCCAAAAACGAAAACTTTTTTCAAACGCGGTGGTGTTTTCGCGCGCTTTTCTGCACGAGCAGAAAAGCCCGCGCGGTTCAAATTTGAATTTCGGTCGCACAAAAATGCGATTTTTGCCGAAAATAAGGCATTTTTCGCAAAACAAACGATGAAATGGGAATAAGGAAAGCAAAATGAACCCGTTTTTGTGAAAATCAGCTAAACTTTGGAATAGGGTGGAGCATTCCTTTAAAAAATTTAAAAAATCCAGAATTTTCGAAAATTCAAAATCCAAATTTCACAAAAAAAATTTTATTTTTGAAATTCGAAGTTTCGCTGAAATTATTTTTTTTTCTAATTTTTTAAAATTCAGAAGAATTCACTGTTTGATGATTTAAATTTTTTTGTGAATGGAAAAAGTTCTGAAAAATCGAGAAATTTTCAAAATTTTGGGAAAATTGATTTCTGTGAATTTTAAATTATTTTTTCACTTTTGATTTTTTGGAAAAGTTCAAAAAAATATTTGAAAAATTGGCAAAATTTTCGAAAATAAAATATTCAAATTTTTGGCAAAAATCTCCAATTTCTGCTAAAAATCCGGTTTTTGCCAAAATTTGTTAATTTTTTTGGAAAAAAATTAGTAAAAACCCGAAATTTGGTCAAGATAATTTTTTTTTCAATGAATTTGATTTTTCCAACTTTTCAAAAATAAAAAAAAAATTCAGGCTTTTTCCATAGTACTCTCTGATTAATTTTCAATTTTTAAAAAAACTTTTCAAGTTGAAAAAGATTCTGACAAATCAGAAAATTTTTTTGAAACCGTCCAAATCCATTTTTTTTAATTTATAATTTTTTTTTTCAATTTTAAATTTTTCAAATTTTCAAAAACATTGAAAATCCCCGATTCCCCTCAAAACCGTATATTTCAGGTGCCCGTGATGCTGCGAAGTTCGTACTGTATGCTCTCCAACATGACGGACCGAGATCTGACCGAACTGAACGAGTGTCCACTGGATCCCGGCGGCTATTTCGTTATCAACGGCTCGGAGAAAGTGCTGATTGCGCAAGAGAAGATGGCGACGAACACAGTGTACGTGTTCTCGATGAAGGACGGCAAGTACGCGTTCAAGACGGAGTGTCGTTCGTGTCTCGAGAACTCTTCGCGGCCGACGTCGACAATGTGGGTGAACATGTTGGCGAGAGGCGGTGGCGGCGGAAAGAAGACGGCGATGGGCCAGCGGATCATCGGAATCCTTCCCTACATCAAACAGGAGATCCCCATTATGATTGTGTTCCGTGCCCTTGGATTCGTCTCCGATCGAGACATCCTCGGACACATTATTTACGATTTCGAGGATCCCGAGATGATGGAAATGGTCAAACCGTCGCTGGACGAGGCATTCGTCATTCAGGAGCAGAACGTCGCTCTCAACTTTATCGGAGCTCGCGGAGCCAAACCCGGAGTGACTAGGGAACAGAGAATCAAGTACGCTAGGGAGATCCTTCAGAAGGAACTGCTTCCCCATGTTGGAGTCTCCGAACACTGTGAGACTAAGAAGGCGGTGAGTGGGGGATTTTTGAAAATGGGAAACATTTATTAGGATTTTGGAAGATTATTAGCTTGAAAATAGCCTGAAAATAAGCTTGAAAATATTTTTTTTTTCATTTAGAAACATTTTTCCTAAATTTTGTTTGAATGGGAAGATTATTGGGAAGCAGGATTTAAAAAAAAAAAAAAATTATAATCATTGGGAAGCTTGAAATTCTTTTTTTTTTCAGAAATTTGAGAAATTTAATTTTTTTCAAATTGTATTTTCAAAAAATCGCTAAACTTTTTCAAAATTTGCTGGAAATTCTTTGTGAAATTTCAAAAATTAGAAATTGTTTTTTTTTCCAGTATTTTTTTCTACATTTTTCTAGAACTTTTTAAAATTAGAAGCTTTGCAAAACTGTCATTATTCTGTTCCAAACTGGATTTTTAATTTTTTTTTGTATTGCCGTCCCATGACACGTCATCCGGTGGTTTTTAGCTGAAATACGGTTTCTGGGCGAGGTTTTCAGACTATTCCCTATCAAAACGCGTAGAATAACGTAAACTCAATCGTTTCCAGTCAATTTCCAGTAGTTTCCTGTAAGAATTGAAGAAAATTAGGTTTTTTTTGGGAATAGGCATGTTTTTGCACTGGTAATTGGTGGAGTTTGCTGAAATTTGGTTGGAAATGACTAGAATAGTGTCATTTTACCCATTTTCATCTAAAAAAGTGCCAAAACCTTGTCCAGTAGCGGTATTTCAGCCAGTTACCATTTTCGTAGGGAAACCCAATGACAATTGGCTCAAAAATGTTAAATTCAAAGTTTCGATTACTGAATCTCATGTCATTTTGCAGTTCTTCATCGGCTACATGGTTCATCGTCTTCTGCTGGCCGCCCTGGGACGTCGTGAACTCGACGACCGTGATCACATTGGAAACAAGCGATTGGACCTCGCCGGACCACTCCTCGCCTTCCTCTTCCGCGCACTTTTCCGCAATTTGCTCAAGGAGGTCAGTGGGAGCGGGAAATTTGGAATTTGAAAAAATTAGGCGATTTGAAAAATTGATAACCGTAGAAAAACCACAGTTTCATCAGAAATTTGAAATTTAAAAAAAATGTTAATTTTAAATTCAATGGAAAAACATTTGGAAACTTGGAAAGTTTTCAATTCAAAAACTATATTTTTTTAAAATAAAACTTTCAAGAAGTTAGGAAAACGATGAAATTACAATTTTCATTCCAAGATCTGCTAAATTCCCAAAAAATTAGAAAAAAATGAAAACTGTTGAAAAACCACTTTTTCTAAAATTTTAATTTTTTCCAATTTCAAATCTGTAAAATTTAATTAAAAATTCTCAATCTCTCTATTACAATCATATTTTATTTAAAAAAAAAACATTAGGATAATCACAAAGTTCAAATTTTCTAGCAGAAATTTTATAAATTTGCCATTTTTATTTTTTTTAACACAATTTTTAGATTTCCTTCAAAAATTCAGAGTTTCAGGACAAACTTTTCAAAATTTGCATTTTCTAAAAAAATTTCCACATTTTTCAAAAATTTATAAAATTCTGTTTCTCGTGTTGAAACTCTAAATTTCCCAAGAATCATTGTCAAAATCAATAAATCATCCAATTCCAGATGCGAATGACTGCCCAGAAGTACATCAACAAAAACGACGACTTCGCCCTGGACGTCTGCGTCAAAACGTCGACAATCACCCGTGGACTCGCGTATTCCTTGGCCACTGGCAACTGGGGAGATCAGAAAAAGGCGCATCAGTCGAGAGCCGGAGTGTCCCAAGTGCTCAACAGACTCACCTACACGGCCACGTTGTCCCATTTGAGAAGAGCCAATTCGCCGATCGGAAGAGAGGGAAAACTCGCGAAACCGAGACAATTGCACAATACACAGTGGGGAATGGTTAGTTGGTTTGGAACATGGGAAAATGAAATTCTATAGAAAGGAACTGAAAATTTAAAAAAATCACTGAAAAAGTGTCTCTGGAAAATTGAAAAATTAGAAAAATTGTAATTTATGACAAAATCTAAAAAATATATTCATTTTATTTTTACTTTAATTTATGGTTTTGAGAAAATCAAAAATGAGTCAAATTTCTGCAAAAAATTCAAAAAAAGAAATCCTGAAATTTTTTGAAATTATCTTTACGAATTTCAAGATTTCCTTTTGAATTCCAGAAAATCACTGGAAATTTATAACAAATCCCTGTAAAAAATAGGTTCTTCAAAAAATTAGAAAATTCTAAAAATCTTGAAGTTCAAGGAAGTACGCTTTTCTGATCCCCAGGATTTTATGAAAATTCCGGAGAATCACTGTGAAAAAGGTTATTTAGAAAACTGGAAATTAATTTTTCTCAAAAAAAATTAAATTTTATAAAAATACAGAAATGTATAAAATTAAGCTTTTCTGATTTTCAAGATTTTTGAAAATTTCCAGGAAATCTCAATTTTGTCAAAAAATTGTTTTTTTTTTCATTTTTATCAGGAAAAAATTAATTTCAACTTTTTTCTGAGTTTACAGAAAAAATAACGATTTATCTGATTTTTCAATTTCAGTTTTCAAAATCTCCACTTTCCCATTGAATTTCCAAATTCCTATAATTTTTCGATTATCAAAAACATTTTGAAGATGAAAACCTTTTTTTCAGTTTTTCTGAAAATTCATCTATTATCAAGAATCCATTTTCAGGTGTGCCCAGCCGAAACTCCAGAAGGACAAGCCGTAGGTCTCGTCAAGAACCTTGCCCTAATGGCCTACATCTCCGTCGGTTCACTTCCCGAACCAATCCTTGAATTCCTGGAAGAATGGTCCATGGAGACACTGGAAGAAGTGTCGCCCTCGTCCATCGCCCAGGCCACCAAGATCTTTGTGAACGGCGCGTGGGTCGGAGTGCATCGGGAACCCGATCAGTTGATGCTGACACTCAAGAAGCTCCGTCGACAGATGGACATCATCGTGTCGGAAGTGTCGATGGTCAGGGACATCAGGGATCGAGAGATCAGGATCTACACGGACGCCGGAAGGGTCTGCAGACCGCTTCTCATCGTCGAGAATCAGAAGTTGGCACTCAAGAGGAAGCACATAGACTTGTTGAAGGTTTGTGGAGGAAATTGGGCTGGAAACGAATGGAAATGAGCTATTTTGACTCTTTTCAAGGGTTTGGTGATAAGGAGGAGATAAGGAATTATCTAAAGCATTGATAGGGGAAAACTGATGAATTACAGCTATTTTGGCTCATTTCCGTCAAATTCAAGGGTTTTGGTGATAAGGCAGTGATAAGGGACATACCTGATCAATGATAGCGAAAATTGATCAATTTGAGCTGATTTTGAACCATTCCCGTCAATTTTAGAGTTTTTAGTGATAAGGGGAAGATAAGGAATCATCTGGATTACTGCCAGTTGTAACCGATCCATTTTGAACTTCTACTCATTTTTATTCAGATCTGAGATTCTAGTGATAAGTAGGTGATAAAGAATCATCTTGTTAATATTTATGTGAAAACTGATCAATTCGAGCTGATTTTGACTCATTTCTGTCAATTTTAGAGTTTTTTGTGATAATGAGCTGATAGGGAATTATCTGGATCAATTTTATGGAAAATTGAAAAAAAATTGAGCGATTTTGACTCATTTTCATTCAAGTTGAGGGTTTTGGTGATAAGGATGTGATAAGGGGCTTTTCGGATCAGTGATAGGGCAAAATAAATCAATTTGAGCTGATTTTGACCCGTCAATTCTAGAGAGTTTTAGTGATAAGGGTGATGAGAAAAATTTGAATAGGCTGAATTTTATGTTTTCTGTAGATTTTTGAAGATTTCTAAAATAAAAATCATCCACTGATAAGAAAAAGTAGTGATAAGATAAGTCTCCCAGGATTTCTAGAAAGTTCTAAAAATCAAATTGATCCAGGAAAAGGGATCAATTTGAAAAAAAATAATGTGATTATTTGAAAATGACTCTGAATTGGGTGTGATACAATGATAAGGAGTGATAAACCCTTTCTGTTATCAATGCTGATCACTTTTGCAGGACGTCGACGAGGCGAACAAGTACACGTGGTCGGATCTAGTCGGTGGTGGTGTCGTCGAGTTGATAGATTCGATGGAGGAGGAGACTTCGATGATTGCGATGATGCCAGAGGATCTGCGGTCCGGTGGCTACTGTGACAGTCACACGCATTGCGAAATCCATCCTGCGATGATTCTCGGTGTTTGCGCTTCGATTATTCCGTTCCCCGATCACAATCAGTCGCCGCGTAACACTTATCAGGTATGGGAAGGATTCTGTGGATTTTTTAGAAATTGAGACTTCAAAAAATAAGGAAAATTTGATTTGAAACTGGAGAAAGGCGTTTTGCTAAATTCCTGATTTGAAAAAATTCCAGGAACAGGAAAAATTCTGAATTTTTTTTTTGATTTTCGGAATTTTAGAGTTTTATAAAATTCATTTTAAAAAATTTGGTGATTTTTTTGTAATTTTTTAAAATTTCATAATTGAAAATTCAGAAAATTGAGATATTTGAAATTTCCGAAAAATTGAATTTTTTGCCTGAAAATTTCAAACTGTTTTTTTTTTTGAGTTTCCAGAAGTTTCTAGACCGCAAAAACAAAATTTCAAGACGAAAAACAGTGGATTGATAAGCTGATAAGCATAAAAATTTTGAAAATCTGAGAAAACTGATACTATTTTTTGGGGATTTTACAAAAATTTTCAAATTTCTGAGAAAAAAATTTCCTGTTTTTTTTTTGAGTTTTCAGAAGTTTCTGAATCACAAAAAAAAGAATTAAAAGAAAAAATCAGTTCATTGAAAAGCTTATTGATAAGCATCAAATTTCCTATCACTTGGCTGTTTTTATCAAAATTTAAAACAATTGAGAAAATATTGAATCAAAATTGATAAATTGATAAGTTTGATTTTCAATTCTTTCATTTTTCAATTTTCAACTTAAAATAAAACGATTCTAGTGTTGATTTTTCTAAATTCCCCTGTTTTCCCCATTTTTCCCCATTTTTTTAATTTCCCTCCATTTCCAGAGCGCCATGGGAAAACAAGCGATGGGTGTGTACACCACAAACTTCCACGTCCGGATGGACACCCTGGCCCACGTGCTCTACTACCCACAGAAACCACTGGTCACAACCCGATCCATGGAATACCTCCGATTCAACGAACTGCCCGCCGGAATCAACGCCATCGTCGCCATCCTCTCCTATTCTGGCTACAATCAGGAAGATTCCGTTATCATGAACAACTCGGCTATCGATAGAGGCCTGTTCCGTTCCGTCTTCTACAGATCCTACCGTGATAACGAAGCGAACATTGATAACGCCAACGAGGAGCTCATTGAGAAGCCGTCTCGTGATAAGTGCTCAGGAATGCGTCATTCGCTGTATGATAAGCTCGACGAGGACGGCATTATCAGTCCCGGAATGAGAGTGTCTGGTGATGATGTTATCATTGGAAAAACAGTGGCACTGCCTGAAATCGACGATGATCTCGATGCGACTGGAAAGAAGTATCCGAAGAGAGACGCGTCGACGTTCCTCAGAAGTTCCGAGACGGGAATCGTGGATCAGGTGATGTTATCACTGAATTCCGATGGAAACAAGTTCGTGAAGATCCGCATGAGATCAGTGCGCCTTCCACAGATCGGAGACAAGTTCGCTTCGCGACACGGTCAAAAAGGAACCATGGGCATCATGTACCGACAGGAGGACATGCCATTCACTGCCGAGGGACTCACTCCTGATATCATTATCAATCCGCACGCTGTGCCGTCCAGAATGACCATTGGTCACTTGATTGAGTGCTTGCAGGTTAGAAATTCGGGATTTTTTTGGAAATTTCAAATTTTATATTTTTTAAAAATTAAAAATTGGATTGGATTTTTTTGATTTTTTTTTTTAGGAAATCAATTTTTTCTTGAGATTTGGAATTTTTGAAAAATTGAAAAATTGATTTTTTTTTGAAAATTTTTAGAGAGCAGATTTTATTAATTTTTTTCAAATTGAGAAAATTTTTAGATTTTTGATAGATTTTGAATTTAATTTTTTTTTTATTTTTAAATTGACAGGTTTCACTGATTTTTTTTTGGAAATCTAAATTTTTCAAAAAAAAAATTTTGCCAAAAATTTGCAAATTTAGGCGAAAATTAAATTTTGAGATTTTCAAAAATATTTTTTATTCTAGAAAATTTCCAAGATTTTTAGAGATTTGAAATTTTCGAAGTTCAGATTTTTCTAATTTGAAAAACTATTTTTTGGAAAAATAAGTGACAGAATTTTTTTTACAAAAATAAATTGAAAAATGAAAATTTATTTTTTCTTTCATTTTTTATTTAAAAGAAACGGAAAATTTCCTTTTTTCCAATTTACCATTTTTCGATATCACCACTGCTTATCAAATAATCAGTGAGATTCTGAACTTGGCTGCATCAAGTTCAGAATTTCACTGATAACATGATAAGGAGCAGAGATATCGAAAAGTGGACAACTGAAAAGTTGTAGAGAAGGACATTTTAAATTGAATGGTAGTATTGAATTCTGATTTGCATGAAAATTGTATTTTCTATTTTTTTCCAATTTCCATTTGTTCTTTTCCAGGGCAAACTATCCGCCAACAAGGGAGAAATCGGAGACGCGACGCCGTTCAACGACACCGTCAACGTGCAGAAGATCTCGGGATTATTGTGCGAGTACGGCTATCATTTGCGTGGAAACGAAGTGATGTACAACGGACACACGGGCAACAAACTCACCACGCAGATCTTCTTCGGACCAACTTATTATCAGCGGTTGAAGCATATGGTCGATGATAAGATCCACTCGAGAGCCAGAGGTCCAATTCAGGTAGGGTTTTAGGGAGATATTGATAAGAGTAGTGATAAGAAAAATTGAGAAAATCTGAAAGTTTGAAAATCCAAGAAATATAAAATTTTTTCAAATTTTTTCAAATTTGAAAGTTGATTTTCTGATTTTTTGAAAACTGGTGAAAACTGATAAGAGAAAATGATAAAATAAATAAATTCAAAAATTTTTTTCTGAAAATCGAGATTTTTGAAAAAAGAAAAAAGGAATTGGATTTGAAATGATTTTTTTTAATTATTTGTGTGAAAAATGAATTGTTCAGAAAATTCTGAATTTTTAAAAACAAATTCTGATTAGCTGATTAGCTGATTTTTCAAAAATTGGTTTTTTAAGTTTGAAAAAATTGAATTTTAGAATTTATTTTTAAAAGCAAAAATTTTTTTATGAATTTAAAATCCTAGAAAAAATAATTAAATTTGAAAAAAAAATTCTTTTGGAATTTTTGAAAATTATTATTTTCAATTTCAGTTTTTACAAAATTTCGTTGATTTTCTCGTTTTCATGCGCTGATAACCCTCTTATCACTTCTTATCACCTCTATCTCTTTTTCAGATGATGAACCGTCAACCCATGGAAGGAAGAGCTCGTGACGGAGGTCTTCGTTTCGGAGAAATGGAACGGGACTGTCAGATTTCGCACGGAGCGACGCAATTCCTTCGCGAGAGACTGTTCGAGGTGTCCGATCCGTACCACGTGTACGTGTGCAACAACTGCGGACTCATCGTCGTCGCCAACCTACGAACCAACAGTTTTGAGTGCAAGGTGAGCAATTTGGGAGATTTTGGAAAATCTTGGTGAAATGGGAAAATAAGGAAAATTTTAAAACAAAATTTGGAAATTTGGGAAATTGGAAAAACGATGGAAAATTGAAACCAAAAATTTGGGAAGTTGATATTATCGTTGTATTTCAAACTGAGAGTGCGGCGCACTTTTTCCGAACGACACTCCGCGATATCTCGCCACGAACGAAAGCGCCTTTCGGGCGGGATACTGTAATTTTTTAGTGCGAATTTTCACTTTTTTCATTGATTTGCTTCCGATATACATCGGAAATATCATATTTTGTGATTTTTATGCAAAAAATTGCGGAAAAACGGGAGAAATCAATGAAAAAAGAGAAAATTCGCAATAAAAATTACAGTATCCCGCCCGAAAGGCGCTTTCGCTCGTGGCGAGATATCGCGGAGTGTCGTTCGGAAAAAAGTGCGCCGCACTCTCTGTTTGAAATACAACGATAATAAAGAAAAATTGAAAACAATGTTGTCAACATTTTTGGGAAATTTAAAAAAATTTGAAAAATCCGAAATTTTGGAATCTATTTTTTTTTTTTGAAAAATTAGGGAACATTCGAAGAATTTGGAATTTTATTTTCAAAGAAGCACTGAAAATAGAGATTCATAAGAAAAATCTAGAAATTCAGAAGAATAAAAATAATTTGTTTTTAATCGAATGAATTTTTGAGAAATTTGAAATTTGGAAAATTTGGAGAATTTTTCAAAAATTTGAAAATGTAAAAATAAACTTGAAATGTTTTTTTTTCTGATTTTTTTGTTTTTTAATAAGAACGTTACTGTGCTCCAAAACATGAAAATTGAAAGATGGGGAAATTCAGAAAAAATATTTTTCAAATTAAAAATTCATTTTCTTTAAATTTCCGATTTTCAAATTTTCGGAAAAATTGAAAATTTTTTTTCTATTTTTTTTTTGTTGATAATCTGGTAAATACTGTTTTTCTAAACGTTCACTTTTCCAAGTTTCCCCGATTATTTTCGATAATTCTTCTGTGCATTTTAAATTGGAGAAAACTGAATTTTTCCAAAATTGAAAAAAAAATTGGAAAAAAATTTTTTTTTTTTCCAAATATTTTTTTTTTCAATTTTCTAATTTTTCAATAAATCCGTTACTGTACTCTTATTCAAAAACATTTGAAAATTTGAGAAATTAAAAAAATTTTTTTTTTCAAATGAAAATTCAATTTTTCCTTATTTTGGTGATATTTGAAATTCCAGAATTTCAGAAAAATGCAAATCTGTTCAATTCCCAATAATTCCTATTTTCCAGGCGTGTCGCAACAAGACACAAGTCTCAGCTGTCCGCATTCCATACGCCTGCAAACTTCTCTTCCAAGAGCTCATGTCCATGTCGATTGCTCCTCGTCTAATGGTCCGCCCGAATGCTCCGAAACGGGCCAGGGCCCAGACTGAAGCCTAAAAAGGCCTGAAAAGCCTGAAAATCCCGCCGGAAAATCATTATTTCATTTTATTTCAACTAAAAACGGACCATTTTCCCTCCGGTTTTCATTTTTCTGATGGTCTCCAATTTCTGTCCCTTTCGCCCCGTTTTGTTATCAATTATTTATCAGTTTCCCCTTTTTTTTATCACATTAATTCGAAATCTTGAAATCTCCTGTTTATTTTATTTTATTCCATTTTATTTCATCTCATTTTTTGAATTCCCACCCAATTTCTTAATTTATATCAGCGTTTTCTTTTCTAATTTTACAACAATTTCTGAACTATTGATTATCACTGATTATCACTCTCTTATCTCTCTTTCGACCGTTCTCTCTCTCTTTTCTCCCCTGAACCGGTCTAAATGTGTTGTTGAAATATATAAGGCAATGAATTTGTTCTTTCTGCTGGGCGGCGCTGTTTTGCCAATTTTTATTGATTTTTCGGTTGATTTCCCGGTTTTCTTTTTACTTTTTATCACTTCTTATCAGTTCTCCTTCGTTTTTTCTCTCCTTTTTTCGCTCTAAATCTAGTGAAAATCCTCGTTCTCCTCCAGTAATCCATACTGAACTGCTAAAGAATTTCCCGCGTTGTCCGAGAGGACTACACGGCCGAGGTTTTCTAGCATGGCCTAACTTTTCTCTCGCGAATTTCTTCCGTTTCTCGTCGCTTTTCCTCCAATTTTTTGCCTTTTCAACAGAATTTTCCCAGTTTTTCGCTGTTTTTTTCCATCGTCTCACATGTTTTTTCCTGATCATTTTGAGTGCCGAACCAAATTTATTATTAGTGAATAGGTGAATTATGAGTGAATCGGTTCATGAGTTTAGCATAAAATATGTTCGATTGTATCGATAAGGTTATAATTAGTGATTAGTGTTAGATCAATGCTTCTTTCTCTTGTTCTCTGCGCTTGGCGACAGTCGCAGTGGATGCTGACGCTTCCGTTGCTCCTCCTTCTGCCCTTGAAGTACACCTGAGTGCTTGAGTTCCTGCGACTGTCGCTTCCGCTCCTTCCGCTTCTTCCCTTGCTCTCTCCGTTTCCGCGCCGCCTCCGCCACCTTCTCTTCCTTCGCCTTCTTTTCCTTCCTCGTCCGAACAATTTCCTCCTCCTCCTCCCAATCAATCGTCGTTGTCTCCTTGAACTTGTCTCTTGAAATTTCGATGACGTGGCCTTTCCACGCACTAAAAACAGTAAACATATTGTTGAAAAGGGCGAGGTCAGCTTACTCGACAAGTCGATCGACGCCGACTGTTTCGATCATCTCATCTGACCAGTTCGGTCGCTCCTCCTTCTTGTTCCTCCCATAATCCTGATCCCTGCCGTTCTTCTTGTTGATTTTTGGCATCTGTTCCAGTTTTGCGTTTGTCAGGGTTTCGAGACCCATTGTTCTCAAAACTGAGCACTCAAAGGCCAGAGCTAAATCGGACTTCACTCCGATGTTGGATCGGACAATTCCGATCGAGTGGCGAGGGGAGTCCAGAAGGTGCCGAAGCTTCTGAAGTTTCCTGCTCTGAAACTTCAGCTCGTTTGGAGGGACTGCGAGCGCTTTGTCGGCGTGGTCACGTGCCCGTTGTTTCGTCCCCTTCCCTACATACACAATACTGGAGATGAAGGTTCTGAATGATGGGTCCGACTCTAGAATGTCCATGTCCAGTAGAAAATAGATGTAGAAATGCGGGTTTCCTGTACTGCTGGCGTACGCGCGCTTCATTATTCCAAGAGGACGTCCCCATTTCCTACAAAATGCTTCTGCTCCCGAGTTGATGAACTCGTTCAGGATACGAGATCTCGTGGATCTTCTGGCTCTACAAATTCTGATTTCTTGCTCGTAATGGTCAAAATCATCAAATCCTCGAGTTTCGACGTTCCACTCCTCTAGTAACGCATTGAAAAGGCTTTTGGCATGATCGACGTCTCCAATGCTCAGAAGGTTGCGGATGCGCCCTAGAAATGACTCATTTTTCTATCAGTCTCCCATTTTTTTTCGCCATTGATCACTTTTCTCTCAATTCTCTCCTACTTCAATCATTTTCCAAAAAAGTTTCAATTTTGCATAATTCATATTTCAAAAACTTGTCTTGAAACGTTTCCTTAAATTTTTCAAAATTTTTTTTTTCAAAAATTGAGCTAAATACTCAATCTTCAAAATCCACAAAATATTCGAAAAGATTTGATATGAAAAATTTCTTATTCAAAAAATTCTGGAAATTGATTTTATTCAGAGTAAAATGTCATCTACAATGATCACAAATGTCCAGAAAAATTGATTAATATTTATTTTGAATTGAAATTTGGAAAAATTTTCTAAAAGCACAATAAAAAGAACAGTTCACCGATCTCATGCAACTGAAGCCTTGAAAACATATCCATTCTCTCAAACAATTTACAATCATTCTCTCGGAGCGGAATCACGGTTTCTGAAGTTTTTCTAGTCAAAGATGATCTAAATGATGTCCAAATTTTTTTCAGATTTGATAAAACCCTAATTTTGCAGAAATTCTGTTCTCACGACTTCAGTTGCATGATTCTGTCAAACAATTTTTTATAATCAAAAAAAGCGATATGATTATGATTAGAAGAATAGGAGATGATCCCAGCAGTCTCGTGAAGTTTCCATCAGCAAAATCATACCAAAGGTGTCCGTGATGATGGTTGAGGCGTCCGACATGGTGTCTGTGCGGTTGATCAGGAAGCGGGGGTCGGGAGACCTGGAAATTTGTCAATTTTTAAATAAATTCAACGGCAAATTAGGAAAAAACAGAAATTCGCTGAAAATTTGTTTTTTTTTGCAATTCCGAAATTGACCTACCGACTGTCCGGGATTTTTCAAACTTGGTCGCGAGTCATAGAATTTCATATTTTTTTTTCAAACTTTCACGCATTTTTAGTTGTTTTCAAATTTCAGCTAGTTCTTTTCGATTGTTGCTGGTTCCACTCATTTTTCTCACAATTCTTTTCTGATTTCTTGATTCTTCGAGCTCCATCTCTTCATATTTTCTTATCTCTTCCTCATTTGATATTCTTGATTTTTCATCTAAATTTTGAATTGGCTTCCTTTTTTTTTAATGATTTTTTCAAGTTCTAAAATTATTCTTCTGACCTCCTCAATGTTTTTCGCTCTTTCATTCTTCTCGGATTCGCCGATGATCCTTTAATTTTATTTTTTGAAATCTTCCGAATTTTTCTCCGTCAATCTCCCCTCGTTTCCTTCCAATTTTTCAGAAATATTGCTTTTTTCCAGACCATACGGACAACTCCACCACACCACCACTCCATCGGCCACAAGACGACGACCGTAAGTGATACGGTAAGCATTCCGAAGCTAGAATCTGCTGAATTTTAGTCTTGTGGAAATTTTTGGGAAATTTTGAATGTATTTTTAGAGATTTTTGGCATTTTTAAAAATTTTGGAAAATTGTGAATGTATTTTTAGAGATTTTTGACATTTTTAAAAATTTTGGAAAATTTCGAATGTATTTTTAGAGATTTTTAGCATTTTTGGAAATTTTGGGAATTATTGAATTTATTTTTTAGAGATTTTCGGCATTTTTGGAAATTCAGGGAATTTTTGGGAGTTTTAAAGGATTTTTGAGCATTTTGAGCATTATTGAGAATTTTTAGGAATTTCTGGAAGTTTCTGGGATTTTTTGGAAATTTTGGGAAATCTTGAATGTATTTTTTTTGACATTTTTTACGAATTTTGGGAATGTTCGAGAGTTTTTAGAAAGTCTTTCGAAATTTTTGAAAAATCTCGGAAATTTTTAGACATTTTTGGGAATTTTTGAAATTTTTTGGTTTTTTTGGTATTTTCTGACATTTTTAAAGAATTTTTAGGAATTTTTAGCTGCGAATCGCCAAGATTTGTAATTCTCCTCATTTTTCCCGTACTCTCTCTTTTTTTCCTGTACTGATTCGTTCCACTTTTTCTTCCAATCTTCTCGATTTCTATCGTGTTTTCCCTTCTCATTTCTTCATAACATTCGGTACGATGAGCATTCCGAAGCTAGAATCTGCTGAATTTTAGTCTTGTGTGAAAAGGAGAGCAGAAAACTAGGGTTTTTTCTTGGAAAAATATGAGGGTAATAGAAGGAGAAGCATTGCCAGAAGCGCCCGGCTTCTGAGGATTCAGATGAAGGGGCCCGAAGCGCTTTTCATCCTCTTCAATGGCTTGATGCCCCCATAATCCACTCCTTGGGTTGCATGAGATTCAGACGCCGTCATCCTCGTCTTCCAACTGTTCTCTCCGATCACCCGAAGCTCCCAGAATCCTATAGGGTTTCATCGGAATCTCACGAGATTCCATGGGATTCAGACGCCATTCCCTTCAACTTCTTCATCCTCCAGCGCCTCCGCGACCAGCCCGTTCCTCTAGAATCTGTTCCCAATGTACCCACACGTCAGTGGATATCATCAGAGCCGCCAGAACTTCCCCAATTTTTACATGAATCCAGCCTGCAACTATCAGAATCAGCAAAAATTTATTCTGACAGCTCAAGCCAGAATCGTCCAGGTCAACTGGGGTTCAAGAGAATTCATGAATTTACAGAACTGATAATCAATAGAGAATCTGAATCGGAGCATGCATTTTATTTATCTCGAAACACGTTTTCAATTGTTCACACATAAAAAAGGCAGTTGTATCATTGGTTCTTCTTTAGCGCTTCACGAACCATTTGAATTCTTCGCAGGCGTTCTGTCTTTCTCTTTTCGAAGTACTCCCGATCCAAATCGTTCAAATGATTCATCTTCAGCACTCCATTCACGTTTTCCAGCGAATCCATATACCGTTTTTTCAAAGCCTTGAATGGGAATAGATTTCCACTTTTCCAGACGTGAAATCGCACAGTTTTTTGGTTTCCTGAGACAAAAACAGTTCCCAGTGTGCCATTCGCATCCCGAATGTCCAGTCCTTCAGCCAAATCATAGATTCCGTAAAGTTCGTCGACGTCATGATTTTCCCTGAAATTTCCAATATGTTGGTGTAAATTGATTGATTTCTCTCACTCTTTCCGCCGTGATCTCAATTTCGGATCCCAATTTCTCGCTTCGAGATCATCCATCACTTCGACTTTATCAATAGGTAGTTCTAGTTGAAACTCTAGAAACATCACTCTCTTTTTTGCTCCGGTCTTCCAGATTCTCAAAAATTTATTCAATTCCTGACTGGATAGCCGGCATTTCTTGAAATATCCGTATTTACAGTCAAACAGTGCATTCAGTGCTCCGCCAGTCACCCATCTAGAATCTTCCAGTTCAATTTGAATTCTTCTTCCGAGATAGTATGCTCCGCCCCTCATTCGCCGAATTGTTTCAATGTTGTATCGCAATCTGGACACATCGATGTCTTCTAGTACTCTATCCAGCTCAGCACCACAAATTCTAGTGGTTTTTGCTTTCAAAACAAGATCGAACACTTCTCCGACGTTCAGAGATCCTAAAAATTTAGCTGAAAATCCGAAATCGAAATTCCAATTGATTTTCCAGAAAAGAAGCGAGTGCATAACTGGTTTCAAACGGTTGACCATGTCCAGTAGTCGTTTTTGTAAAATTTCGAAATTCTCGCATTTCCAAACAATCGATTGATCCGTTGTCAGCACCAAATCTCTATCACTGGCTCCCGGTTCCGATATCATCCGAATCCATAATCTTTCTTTGATTCCCCAAATGAGAATTGTCGCGTAGTTCTCTCCGGTGGTGAGATACATGTGTATCATTAGGTCCATTTGATCCCGAGGAATTCTGATTTCTCTGGACCAATTTCCCGATATGGCAGCGAGTTTCAGGCTGAAAAAATCGGTTTTGCAATTTTTGAAAATTAGAAACATGTTTAGGAATCTAAAAAACAGCAGAAATTGAGAGATATTGGTTGGGGAACTCAATTGAAAATTCTAGAATTTCAAAAACAAATTTCTCGATTTTCCAAAGTTTTCTATTCAAAAGGGCCATTTTTTAGAATTTTGTTTGAAAATCATAGAATACTTACATTTGAAAGTGGCTCAAGTGTTTGACGATTTCCATCATTGGAAGATAGGGAAGATTCCCGAATAATTGGGCGAGATGCTGTTCCAACAGCATTTTTGGGGAGGGGTGGGATGAATGAATGAGAGGGGGGTCACATCAATTAGCCAATTGGATTACCATCGAGAGAGACAAGTGCGCTCCGTTGAGAATTTGTTGATTTTGAAAAAAAAAACAATTTTAGAAATTGAAAACCTTATCACTGATTAAAATTTAGTGATAAAACTATAATCTAATCATTTTTCCAGATTATATTTTTCAGATTCCCCCAAAGCCAATTTTTTTACTTTTTTTATTTTTATGATTATTTTTTCAAATAAATGTTTTTCAATTTTTCTCTATTCCATACGGTTTGTCAATTCCGATTTTTATCTCTTTGGAATGATTTTATATTTTTTTCTCTTTGTCTTCATTTTTTTCATTTTTCCCATCTTTTCCCCCATTTTCAGAAAAAAAATGGATTTTTTGAAAATCAATTTTTTCTCAAAGTTCAATTTCAAAAAATTATCTTTCAATTGTTCTCTATTTAAAATAAACAAAAAAAAATCCTTTTTCTCTCCAATTTTTCCCGTTCTTTTTCGCCCAAATTGATTGATTTTTCAAAATTTTCTCTGATTTCCGCCAATTTCTCTTCTTTCTTTTTCTTCGTTTTCCGTCAATTCCCGCTCTCTTCTCGTCCATTTTCCCCAAAAATCCATTAATTCCTTATCGATTACAGGCCAATGAACATGCTCGACGCCCGTGCTTCTCCGGCCACTCAGGCCCAG
>LR538513.1:94391-141957 GCA_900536315.3 Caenorhabditis becei | reverse complement strand
ATGTCGATCTTCTTGACATCTTCGAGTTTCATTGACCATGTTTCGCACCCGTAGAGGAACCCGGGTACTACGCAGGCCATGAAAAAATAATAATATTTCAAAAATTTGGAAAAAATGAAAATTTCAAATTGCAAATTTGAGAAAAAAATTGGAGAGAAAAAATTGAGAAAATTTACAGAAAAATTCTAGATAAAAAAAAATTTTCAAATCAAAAAAGTTTGAATTTAAATATACTAAAATTTTGAAGATTGGAAAATTTACGCAAAAACTTAGAAAAATCAGAAAACTAAAAATTGGAGAGGGAATTTGGAAAATTTACACACATTTTTTCAAATAAAGCAAAATTTGAAATACAATATCCCTGAAATTTTGAAAAATTGGAAATTTTACGCAAAAATTTGTAGCATTTGGAATTTTCAGAAAGAATAAGCATTGAAACTTGGAATTCATAAGAAAAATCTAGAAATTCAGAAGAATAAAAATAATTTGTTTTCAATTGAACGAATTTTCAAAAAATTTGAAATTTGGAAAAAATTAATTTTTCAAAAATTTGAAAATTTAAAAATAAATTTGAACGTTGTCATTTCAATTTTTTAATTTTTTCAATAAGAAAGTTACTGTTCTCTACACATAAAAATTGAAAAATTCAGAAATTCAGAAAAATATTTTTTAATTGAAAATTCAATTTACCTTTTTTTGAAATTTCAAAATTTTAGAATTTTAGAAATATCGAAAATATTTTTTTAGTTTTTTTCAAAAATCTAAACACTGTTTTTCTAAATTTGTACTTTTCTAAGTTTCCCCGATTATTTTAGATAATTCTTTTGTGCACTTGAAATTGGGAAAACTGAAATTTTCTAAAACTGAAGAAAAAATTGAAAAAAAATTGTTTTACTTTTTTTTAAAATTATTTTCAACAAAATGTTCAAATTGAAACGGTTACTGTACTCTAATACATAACATTTTAAAAAAATTTGAGAATTTGAGGAAATAATTTTTTTTTTGAAACTGAAAATTAAATTTTCCCTTATTTTGCTTCAAATTTTTGGTTTTTTTTGGAAGTTTTGGAATTCTTGAAGTTTCAGAATTTCGTAAAAAATGCAATTCTGCTCAATTCCCAATAATTCCTATTTTTCAGGCCTGTCGCAACAAGACACAAGTCTCAGCCGTCCGCATTCCATACGCCTGCAAACTTCTCTTCCAAGAGCTCATGTCAATGTCGATTGCTCCCCGTCTAATGGTCCGTCCGAATGCTCCAAAACGGGCCAGGGCCCAGACTGAAGCCTAAAAAGGCCTGAAAAGCCTGAAAATCCCGAAAAGCCTGCCGGAAAATCATTATTTCATTTTATTTCAACTAAAAACGGACCATTTTCCCTCCGGTTTTCATTTTTCTGATGGTCTCCAATTTCTGTCCCTTTCGCCCCGTTTTGTTATCAATTATTTATCAGTTTCGCCTCTTTTTTATCACATTAATTTGAAATCTCGAAATCTCCTGCTTATTTTATTTTATTTTATTTCTTTTCATTTTTTGAATTCCCACCCTATTCCTTAATTTATATCAGCGTTTTCTTTTCTAATTTTACAACAATTTCTGAACTATTGATTATCACTGATTATCACTCTCTTATCTCTCTTTCGACCGTTCTCTCTCTTTTCTCCCCTGAACCGGTCTAAATGTGTTGTTGAAATATATAAGGCAATGAATTTGTTCTTTCTGTTGGGGGCGGTGCTGTTTTTCCTGTTTTTATTGATTTTTCGGTTGATTTCCCGGGTTTTTTACTTTTTTATCACTCTTTATCAGTTCTCCTTCACTTTTTCTCTCCTTTTTTTGCTCTAAATCCAATGAAAATCCTCTTTCTCCTCCAGTAATCCGTACTGAACTGCTAAAGAATTTCCCGCGTTGTCCGAGAGGACTACACGGCCGAGGTTTTCTAGCGTGGCCTAACTTTTCTCTCGTGAATTTCTTCCGTTTCTCGTCGCTTTTCCTCCACTTTTCTGCCGTTTTGAGCGCAATTTCCAGTTTTTCACTGCTTTTTTTGTTCCCATCATCTCACATAATTTTTCTTGATCATTTTAAGTGCCGCACCCGATTTATTATTAGTGAATAGGTGAATTATGAGTGAATCGGGTAATGTGAGTTTAGAATAAAATAGGTTCGATTACATCGATAAGGTTATAATTAGTGATTAGTGTTATCTTTAGTGCTTCTTTTTCTTGTTTTCGGCCGCAGGGAACTGGCGTGGTGGTCGTTGACGTTTCCGGTCTTGCTCCTTTTGCGTCGCGCCAACTCTCCCCCGTTTCAGCTCCTCCGACAGCCGCTTCCTATTCTTCTCCTTCGCCGTTTTCCTCTCCGCCTCCTTTTTCTTTTTCCGCTCCTCCCGTTCCTCTTCCCGCTCCTCCCGTTTCTTTTTCCGCGCCTGCCGCTCCTTCTGTTGCGCATCTGGTCCTTTCCTCTTCACCGTCTCCTCTTCCTCCTCTCCTTCTTTCTCCACCTCTTCGTCGTCCAGCCAGATCGGCAGCCTGTTCATTATCGTTTCTAGGGCAACCTCCACCACTGGACTTCTCCACGCGCTGAAATCAATAGAAAATACAGAAAAGTTGGCTAGGAAAGCTTACTCCACGAGGCGATCCACTCCGATCACCTCGATCTCCGCTTGTGTCCAGAGTGGTGATTCCCTTTCCTCCTTCTCCTCATCCTCATATGATTCGTCTCCGGAGTCATTCTCCGGTTTTGGCATCTTTTCTTCTCGCACGTTTGTCAACGCGGCAAAGCCCATCGCGCAGATCATTGAACATTCGTAGGCGAGTGCCTCCTTTTCCCGGCTGCGAATGTTGGTCCGGACGATTCCTATGGCCTTTTGCGTGTCCAGAATACGTCGGATCCTCTGAATCTTCCGGCTATGGAAACGGAGATCGTCTACTGGGACGTCGAGAGCTTCTTGGCCATGGTCGCGTGGACGTTGCCCGCATCCCTTCCCTATATATAGAACACTTTTCAAAAAAGTCAGGAATTCGGGTGGGTCATTTGGGCCGGTCTTCTTTCTCTTCAGAGTCTTCAGATCAATAATCAAATAAGTAAAAAACTTGCTGTGTCCGTTCCCATCTTCACATCCCCCATACATTCTTTTCACTCGCCGGATCAATCGTTTCATATTCGTCTCAACTTCTTCTGTTGGCCCGGAAGTGAGGAACGACGTGAGATGCACTGATGGTACTGATCGCAGCAGTTTCTTGTCTATTCCGCTTCTGATCTTGCTTGAATAGTCCGGAAAGAGGGGATGTTTACGAGTCGCTTCGTTCCAACGGCTCGAAAGAGCTTTCATCAGTGAATCAGCGTGGATAAAATCTTGAATCCTGATGAGTTGTCTGATCCTTCCTAGAATTGCCACTTTTTTCTATCAATCACCGCAAAACTTTTTCAGTTTTATCACTTATTTAGTAATACTTTTTCATTCTTCAAAAACATAATTTTTACCCAGGAAACTTTGAAAAGTACACTGCAAAACAGGTATTTTTCACTATTTTTCTCTCCAAAACGAGTATTTTTCAATTTTTAAAATTTATTGTCCTTTTTTCACTTGACTGCTGGAAATTTTCCTCCTCAAATTCCCATGTTTTTATTTATTTTTTCTCAAGCAAAGTGAATGAAAAGCAAAACTGGTAAATTTTTATTGAATTTCAAAAACTATGGACAGCTTAATTTTTCAAAATTCAACGTAATCATGCAATTGGAGCCTTGAAAAATTGAAAAAAAATTCACATTTCTTCAGCTCAAATCGTCTCAAGAAGAGTTGGGAACAGGCTTGGTGAATTTTTTTTTCAAACTTTGCAATTTTATTCTGATTAGAAAGAGAAAATTCATTCAGAAATTGAAAAAAATAATTTACAAAAAAATTTTTTTTTCAAAATGGTAAATTCGCTCCATTGAAAATTTCAAAAAAAAATTGATGCTAATTTTTTTTCCAATTTTTTGGCAATTTTTCTTTTTTACAGCAGGTTCGCTTCATTGAAATTTCGACAGAATAAAAACATGTTAATTTTTTAAAAAAATATTCTGAAAACTCGCTCTGAAAATTTCAAAAAAATTGAAAAAAAATGTTTCTCAATTTTTGAACATTCACCCAGATACATAGCAAATCCGCCTTATTCAAAAATTGAAAATAACAACGTTTTTTTTTTCAATTTTGACGTTTTCCTGTATAATAAAAGTTTACTCCATTGTGAATTTTTGAAAATCGAAAAAAAAACTTCAATTTTTTGAATTTGAAAATTTAGAAAAATTTTCCTATTTTCAGCGTTTTCGCCCCTCATTTTGGGTTCTTTTTTTGTGAAATTAGTAGCCCCTAACTTCGGTTTTGTTTTTTGGCATGAGAAACTCAAAAATTTAGCCACTCCTGAAAAAATTTTACAAATTTCGAACAAAATTTCAAAAAGTTTCTGATTTCTGAATAGACGAATTTCTATAAAATTTTAAGCCTTGCTGAAAAAGTCTTTTCTCTCTTTATCTTTGAAGCTCAAACATTAAAAAATGAACAACTTTTGTAGGTACAGTTTATATGGCTCCAGTTGCATGAGAAACAAACACAATCCTCTAGAATCACAACAAAACACACAAAATCATGATCAGAAAAGTTCCCAGCAGTCTTGTGTAGTTTCGAGCACCAAAATCATACCGAAAGTCTCCGCGAACAGCGTCTCGTCCATCTTGATCTCTGGGAGTCACGTCTCGTCGGAGCGGAGGACGTTGGAACCTGAAAATTTGCTCATTAGTTATAAACTTTTGGAAAAATTCTGAAAAAAACAAAATTTGGGCTGAAAATTGTTTTTTTTTTTAATTTCTGAAATTGACCTACCTCAGCGTGGGTTTCTCCATTTTTCACCGCGAAGCATCAAAATTCAAATTTTTTGTGCAATTTCTTCATTTTTCCTGGTTTTTTTTTTCGAAAATCCTGCTGTTTTCGTCTGATCGATGATGAATTGGAGAAAATCATGATTTTCTCTTCTCTCCCGCTTGATTTCTGCTCAATCCCTTGTATTTTCTAAACTATTCCGAATTTATTGTGTTTTTATCATTACGTTTTGTTAAAAAATTTCAAATTTTCCGTCAATTTCCGCTCGTTTTCTTTTTCATAATTTTCTGGAAATTCATTGATTCTTTTGCAGACAAGGAGGCGCTTCTGCTGGCTAACAAACCGCCAATTGGTCCACGAAAAGGAAAAAAACAGGTTTGGTGTTTAAGAAACACTTTTTTGCAAAACACAAAAAAAAATAATTTTCCAAAATTTCGTTCTATTTGAATTTATTTGAATGTATTATTTTTTTGTTTTGAAATTTTTGAAAGAAAGAATGAAAGAAAAAGAAAGAAAAAATTTTCAAATTTCAAAAATAAATTGAAAAAATAGGTTTTTTTTCTTTAATTTTTAAAATTCTCAATGAACCGGCCTTCCACCGAGCGAATTCCACATTTTGAAAAACAAATTGTTCTTAATTATTCTTAATTTGTAAATAAAACGAATTTGGCCATATGAGAGTAAAATTGAAGATTTTTGAAAAACATTTTTTTCTTCAATCCTGAATACTGGTGAAAACAAAACTTCCGAATTTCGAAGAACAATTTCTGACTTGAAATTCCCGGAAAATGTTCAGAACTCGTGAGAAATAGTAAAAATTCCAACAGATCCGCCAATTTTCCATAAAAATCGAAGATCATTTAAATCAAAAGAATTTTTACTTTTTTTTAACATTTATATATAGAGAAGATGGAATTTGAAACATTATTCATTATCGATTGATTTTCAATGCTTCCCGGACCATCCGAAGCTTCATCACACTTTCTGTCTTCCTCTTTTTGTAGTATTCCCTATCCAAATCGCTCAAATCCTTCATTTCCAAGAATTCTTCCTCACTTTCGACCATAAACGCACACCATTCTCGCAGTTCCTTCAGCGGAAACGCTTCTCCGACTCTCCAGACATGAAACCGGACAATTTTCTGATTTTCTGCCACAAAAACGGTTCCCAAAGAGCCTTTCTCATTCCGAATATCGAGTCCATCCGCCAAATCGTAGATTTTGAAAAGTTCCATCACATTGTAGTTTTCTCTGTAAAAATTTCTACATTTTTCTAGAAATGATCAGTTTTCCTTACTCTTTCCGTCGGGATCTCAATTTCGGATCCCATTTCTTCGCTTCGAGACCCTTAATCACTTCGGTTTTATCAATAGGTTGTTCTAGTTGAAACTCTAGGAACACAACTCCTTTTTTTACTCCAGTCTTCCAAATTTTCAAAAATTCATTCAAATCCTGACTGGATAGTCTGCATTTCTTGAAATACCCGTATTGGCAATCGAAATGCTCATTCAGAGCTCTGCCAGTCACCCATCTCGAGTCCTCCAGTTCAATTTGTACGCTTCTCTGAAGATAATAGGCCCCGCCCCTCATTCGCCGAATAGTTTCCACGTTAAATCTCAATCTGGATACCTTAATGTCTTTTAGTACTCTATCCAGCTCAGCACCACAAATTCTAGTGGTTTTTGCTTTAAACGTGAGATTGAACACTTCTCCGACGTTCAGAGATGCCAAAAGTTTAGCTGAAAATCCGAAATCGAAGTTCCAATTGATATCCCAAAAGAGAAGCGAGTGCATAACTGGTTTCAAACGGTTCAAAACGTCCAGTAGTCTTTTTTGTGAAGTTTCGAAATTCTCGCATTTCCAAACAATCGATTGATCCGTTGTCAGCACCAAATCATTATCACTGGTTCCCGGCTCCACAACTATTCGAATCCACAGTTTTTTTACTTCGTGAATTAGAATCTCCGCGTAGTTCTCTCCGGTGGTAAGATACATGTGTATCAATAGGTCCATTTGATCCCGAGGAATTCTGATTTCTCTGGACCAATTTCCCGATATGGCAGCGAGTTTCAGGCTGAAAAAATAGTTTTCGCAATATTTGAAAATTTGAAACTTGTTTTGGAATCTAGAAAAGAGCAGGAATTCAGGAAAATAAATTGAGGAACCTAGTAGAACAAGGTTTTTCGAAAATTTGCAATTCAATTGAGCCACATTTTGAAAAAGTTAAACTGAAAATCATAGAAAACTTACATTTGAAAATGGCTCAAGTGTTTGACGATTTCCATCATTGGAAGATAGGGAAGATTCCCGAATAATTGGGCGAGATGCTGTTCCAACAGCATTTTTGGGGAAGGGTTGGATGAATGAATGAAGGGGTGTCACATCAATTAGCCAATTGGATTACCATCGAGAGAGACAAGTGCGCTCTGTTGAGAATTTGTTGATTTTGAAACAAATAAAAATTTTAAAAATTGAAAAGCTTATCACTGAAATTTAGAAATAAAAATATCATCTAATCATTTTTCCAGATTATATTTTTCAGATTCCCCCAAAGCCAATTTTTTTACTTTTTTTATTTTTATGATTATTTTTTCAAATAAATGTTTTTCAATTTTTCTCTATTCCATACGGTTTATCAATACCGATTTTTATCTCTTTGGAATGATTTTATATTTTTTTAAATTCAGCTTCACTTTTTTTCATTTTCCCCATCCATTTTCCCCAATTTTCAAAAAAAAAATTGGACTTTTTGAAAATTCTATATTTTCAATTTTTTTCTATTTGAAACAAACAAAAAATGTCCTCTTCCTCTCCAATTTTTCCCGTTCTTTTCCGCCCAAATTGATTGATTTTTCAAAATTTTCTCTGATTCCCGCCAATTTCTCTTTTCCCTTTTCTTTTTCTTAGTTTTCCGTCAATTCCCGCTCTCTTCTCGTCCGTTTCCCCCAAAAATCCATTAATTCCTTATCGATTACAGGCCAATGAACATGCTCGACGCCCGTGCTTCTCCGGCCACTCAGGCCCAGCAAACCGCTGCACCATCGGCTACGAATCTCGAAATCAACACGTAAGGAAATTTTTTTTATTTGAAAAAGTTAAAAAAATGTTCTGGAAAAGTTTGAAAAAAATACTGATAAAATAAAGTGATTTTTCTGGAAAATTTCAATTTTTTAATTAAAAAATGCTGATAAAAATCAATTTGATTTGATTTTCAAAATTTATTCGTTGTTTTTTTAAAATTATCTTTAAATTTGATTTATTATTTTTTTTTAGAATTAAGAAAAATCTTGGTAAAATTGATGTTTTTTTTTCGAAAAGAAACCTTTTTTATTAAAAAAAAATTATAATTCTTTTTTTTTTGAAAAATATCAAAACTTTTCAAAAATTCCGAACTTTTCTCAATTTCCAGTGACGAGATCATGCAGTGGATCATCGACCTGCGGGATCCATCGAAACGCGAGACGGCTCTTCTGGAGCTGAGCAAGAAGCGCGACAGTGTGCCGGATCTGCCACTCTGGCTCTGGCACTCGTTCGGAACCATGTCCGCACTTCTTCAGGAGGTACGCAATCAGCAGGAAATTGGGAAATTGGAAGAAATAATATTTTAAAAAGTTGGAAAAAATTGAAATTGCAAATTCCAAATTTGACAACAAAAAATGAAAGAGTGAATAAAATTTACAAAAAAAATGAAAAAACTTCACATTTTTTCGAATTCTCCAAATATTTGTTATCAAGAAAAATTTAAAATACAATTTCACTAAAATTTGAAAAAATTGGAAAATTTACACAACATTTTGAAAAATCAAAAATCGCCAAAAAAAATCATTTTTTTTGGAAGCTGATTTTTTTTGAAAACAAAAATTGCAAAAATTAGCAACACGAGAAATTTTTTCAAAAAATTGATAAAAATTGATAACCTGAAATTCTCCTTTCAGCTGCAAAAATTTTCTTCGAAAACAATAAAAATTGAGAAAAATCACCCAAAAAAGATTTATTTCCACTCCAAAGATTCCTAAATTCATTAAAAAATTGTCAAAAGTTCAGTTGATTGGTCTCGCAGCGAAAGCGCTGGTTTTTTGGGATTTTCTAGCTTTGGAAAATCGTTTAATCAGATCGAGAAGCCTTTTTTTCAAATTTGAAGTCTCCAGAATCCCTAGAATCACTAGAATCCCTGTTTTCTTGGGATATCCGAGTTCTGGGAATCAGGAAATCAGTTCAAAAGTCTCCAGAATCCCTAGAATCCCCAGAATAAATTCCATTTCATTGCAGGTCGTCGCCATCTACCCGGCCATCATGCCCGCCAACCTGACCGCCGTCCAGTCGAATCGTGTCTGCAATGCACTGGCCCTGATGCAGTGCGTCGCTTCGCATCGCGACACCCGTGGACCGTTCCTGCACGCGCACATCCCGCTCTACCTGTACCCGTTCCTGCACACCACCAAAGTGTCCCGCTCCT
Source organism: Caenorhabditis becei (assembly GCA_900536315.3). Taxonomy (NCBI): domain Eukaryota; kingdom Metazoa; phylum Nematoda; class Chromadorea; order Rhabditida; family Rhabditidae; genus Caenorhabditis; species Caenorhabditis becei. The sequence goes on along the minus strand of LR538513.1, from coordinate 132,652 downwards.
TCGAATACCTTCGACTCACCTCGCTCGGAGTCATCGGAGCACTCGTCAAGACCGAGGATAAAGAGGTTAGCAATGGGGCGAACTTGCAGAACTGAGAAGATTGGTGGTAGGGCGAACTTGCAGCATTCCAGAAAAGCAGACGATTAGCAATTGAGCACACTTGTATTTCCAACGAAAAACAATAATTCCGAATTTGACATTAGGGCACACTTTTGTGAGATTGGCAGTAGAGCGAACTTTCTTGAGATTGGCATTGGGGCGAGCTTGCTGCTTTCCAAATAACCATGAGATTAGCACTAGAGCGAGCTTCCAACTTTGAAAATTCGTTAGTGATAAAGCTTGATTGATTAGCAATAGAGCAGGCAGAGTTGAGGAAATTGGCAGTAGGGCGCACTTTGTACGCTAGCTTGGCATCGGGGCAAACTTGCAACTCGTGTTTGTTAGATTGATTAGCCATAGAGCGAATTCTCATTAGAGTTCATTGGAGCGAGTTTGACATTACAATTGGGAGGATTAACAATAGAGCGAACTTGCTGATTCTATGTTTTTTGCAAGTTCTGATTAGAGCGCACTTGCAGCTAGTTGAATCACCAATAGATTGTCACTAGAGCACAATTACTTCATGATGAAAGCTGGGATTACTGTAACATGTCACTAGAGCGAGCTTGCATTCTCGAATTCGCATTAGAGCGCATTTTCAAAGCCGCTGACGTTGAAAAGCTTCTATTAGCCGTAGAGCGCACTTGCGGCTAACCCCAGATGTTCGAGATAGAGCGTACTTGCAGCTCCATAAAATGAAATTGTCACTAGAGCGAGCTTGCATTCTCGAATTCGCATTAGAGCGCATTTGAGCTCCAGATTACTTCAGATTATCAATAGAGCGGACTTTCATTCCCTTCCCCAACTTTTCCATTTCCAGCAACTCCTGGTCGTCATCAACTTCCTGCTCTCCACCGAGATCATCCCACTCTGCCTTCGCATCATGGAACAAGGCACGGAGCTCTCCAAGACCGTCGCCACCTTCATCCTCCAGAAGATCCTTCTCGACGACACCGGCCTCCTCTACATCTGTCAGACGTACGAACGATACAGCCACGTGGCCATGATCCTCTCCAAGATGGTCATGAAGTTGGCTCGCGAACCGTCCAGTCGGCTTCTGAAGCACGTCGTCAGATGCTACAGCCGGTTGAGCGACAATCCGGGGTGAGCATTTCACACTGTTTTTGGAGAAAATGTGGGAATTCTGAATAGTCCTGAAACCCCCGAAATCTTCTAAATCGGATTCCGAAGCCCGAACGTCTTCTAGATACCAAACCTGAGTTCCTACGTCCCCTCTAGATTCTGAATCCAGTTTTTATGAATCCCCAAGGTTTCTAACGTCTTCTGAAATCTCTATTGTCTTCAGGACTCTGACTATTTCTGAATCTCCGACGTCTTCAAGATTCTGAATACATCTCTTCTAAACCCTAACATCTTCTGAACCCCAAGCGTCTTCTGAATCTTTTACGCCTTCTGAATCCTTTACGTCTTCTGGATTCTGAACCATAGCCTCTTCTGAATTCTAACATCTTCTGTGTCGTTAAAGTCTTCTGAATCCCAATAGCCCTGACGTCTTCTGAATTCTTGAGATCTTCTGAAATCTCTATGTCTTCTGAGTCCATTTCTTCTGAACCCCTGACGTCTTCTGAATCCCAAGGACCCTAACGTCTTCTGAATTCTCTAGTTTTTCTGAATCCATCTCTTCTGAATCTCCGACTTCTGGACCGTAGCCTCTTCTGAATCCCAATAGCCCTAACGTCTTCTGAATGCTCCATGTCTTCTGATTCTCTGACGTCTTCTGAATTCTGCACCCTAGCCTCTCCTGAACCCTAAGGGTCCTAACGTCTTTTGGATTCTCCATGTCTTCTGAATACATCTCTTCTGAACCCTAGCGTCCCCTGGACCCCCAGCGTCTTCTGAATCCTTGACGTCTTCTAGCTTCTGAATCCCCCCTAATTTCCGGGAACTTTCAGCTGCCCCACCCCAAATTTTCCACCACATCTCTCCAAAACCGTCGAACAAATCCACCAGTACTTTCAGCCTCACCCTGGACTCTCGCGCCGCACCCGGCCAGACTGTGAAAGTGCGTGCCCAGCACGCTCTGAAACAGTGCATGCCCGAGTGCATGCGTGATCTCACGTTCAAATCGCAGCTCAAAGAGGACCCGAGCACCATGAACTGGCTCCGTCAACTGCTGCAGAATCTCGAAATGGACGGTGCCATCCTGCACGACGAGGAACTCATGCCAAAGTAGTCCCCCCTGAATCCGATCCCTCCAGAATCCTTTGGAAAAGCATTGTAATCTAATTTGTAATCTAGACTCCCCCTAGTATCACACTTCATCAGTTCAATGGGTACCCCCTTCTTCCTCCTTCTTTTAACCCCCTTCTTTCATTCCCCCTATTTTGGTTTCTTTTCGTATTTTGTCATTAGAGCGCACTTTCCCCCTCCTCGAATTGTTCATTTTCCCCCTTTCACCAAAGAGTTTTCCTTTTGTATAATCGATTCCCCCCGCCTCTCGACATCACACCACTCCTCTTCCGAATCTCTCTTCGTTTTTCTTTTCCCCTGCAAATAAAATAAACATTGGAAATTTCAAATGATAATGATTAGAACTGATTAATTGATTGTAAGCTTGTATTTTCTTGATTTTTATCAATTTGATTCAATTAAGCGGGGAATTGGGTGGGAAAGGTAACAAGAGAATCGGTATCATTGATAAGGAAGATAAGATCCAACATTGGGTCTAGGGTCTTATCAAAAGAGAAATGGGCTGATAACAAGTGATTATGATTAGATTGATATCTTATCAATGAATTTTTGGGATGAAGCATTCCTTTTATCAGTTTGATAAAAATTGATAAAGTGATAAATTTACATGATAAAAACATGAAATTGTACAGAATAAGTTGGTTACAAAATAATTACAAGGCTATTTACCTAAGTTAAAAAATTATCAGTTAGTATGATAAAACTTGGTCATTCCTCAAATTGTGCATCTTCTTCGCCGCCTTCTTGCTCTTTCCATTCGTCGCTTATCAGCCTTCTTATCAGCTTATCAGCTTTGTGCTGTTGCGGTTGAAAGGGCTCTCGGCTCCAAAATTCTGAAAAACGAGAGCTCTGATTGGAATCATTTTTCAAAAATCAAGCTTTTTATTATCGTTGTATCTCACATTCAAAATTTGAAATTGGCGCTCACGATATCTCGCAGCGAAAACTACAGTAAGATTTGCATTGTTCAATGATTTTGTTTTTTCGTTTTTTTTTTCACTCAAAAATAGTCGGAAAAGCTGTAAAACAGCCGAAAACCACTGAAAAATGCAAATCTTACTGTAGTTTTCGCTGCGAGATATCGTGAGCGCCAATTTCGAAATTTTAAATGGGAGAAGAAGTCATTGAGATGATACATCGATAATACTGCTCACCGGTTCCACGAAGTCCTCGTCCGATCCTCTTTCTTCTTGTTGTCGCTGTCCAAGTTGGTGAGGGCCGCCTTGCCCATCGCCCCAATCATGCTTCGCTCGTAGAGCAATGACTTGGCTTCTGATGAGCAGGGATTCAGAAGTCGGATCTCCAGGTCTCCAGATGAAGGGGCTTTTCGGATGTGCGAGAGGTCTCTTTCCAATATAAAAAGTACTGTTGAGGAACTCTTGGAAGTCGCTTGTGTCGACCCGGAGATCATACAACAAGTAGTTGTAGAAGCCGTTCACGACTTCCTCCTCCCCACGGACCCACAACTTGGCGACGGCATCTTCCCGCTACGCCATATCCTCCGCCGTCTCCCTTCCCTCCAGAATCTTCCGCATTGGTTCCTTCGGACCATCCTCCTTCTTGCCCTCTTTGTCTGCTTCCAGCGCTTTATCAGTGATGAGTTATCCCTCCTTTCTTGAAACGTATTCTTGTTAGTGGGCGCGGGAAATCGTTGGACCATAGGACCACTTCTTCCGAATCTCCGATTAGTAGGTTTAAGTAGAGAGTTGCCTGCAAAATTGGTGATATTTATATTTATAGCATGTTTTTTCATTTGAAATAGGTAATGGAGCGATTTTTCGTCAGCGGGTCTCGCAGCGAAAATCAGAAAAATCGTGTTGCGCCTTTAAAGTGAACTACGGTATTTCAGGCATTTCGAAGATGGCCACCGTAATTTTTTAAAGGCGCATTACGATTTTTGTGGTTTTTCGTTGCGAGACCCGCTGACAAAATCCAAAAATATAAAAATTTGAAAGAAAAAGTGAGCAATTCGGAGAAAAAGAGAGGGGGATTGCCCAAGCAGCATTGCAAATATGGCAAATGGGTGGGACAATAAGGGACGTAAGGGCGAGGATAAGGGGCGTGGTTTTGATGTATTGGTTTTTTTTTATTTTGGGTCTCGACACGAAATTACGGTACATTTTCAAAAAACGATGTGATTTATTTTAGAAAAAAAACCAAAGTTCATTGGTAACAATTTTTTCAAATTTTTTAGAAAAATCTGGAATTTTCGTGATTTTTTGGAGTTTTTTTTTTGGAAAAATGAATAAAAATAAAATTTTTTATTTTAATTTCAATAAAAAAAACAAGTCTATTATTTATCAATCATCAAATTATCAGTGTTATCTTCGTTATCAGCTTTCCTTCAATTCCTCCTCAATCAATTCAATTTCAGCATTCAATCTTTCAATTTCCATCTTTTTGCACATTTTCCTTTTCTCCGTTTCATTTTCCGATAATCGATACATTTCCAGCCAATCAATACAACTTTTTCGATTATTTCTCAAGCATTTCCTAAGCTTTCGCAATGGAAATTTGTCATCTTTCCACATACGGATTTGAAGGGTTTTCCGGTTTTCTGATAAGCAAACTGTTATCAGTTTTTGAGATTTCGTTCGGAAATCCCATCCATTTGCTAGATCGACTATTCGGAGAGGTTTCGACATGGGGACACTGAAAAATTTTAATTTTTTGAATTTTTGGGTTTGGGTCTCGCCACGAAAAGGAATTTTTCGAAAAACTCACTCTTTCTTCCTGGACCTGACCGCCGGATCCCATGGTTTCGCATCAAGACCTCTTATCACCTTATCAATATCCAATGCCTTCTCCGATTGAAATTCCATCACTTGAACACCCTTCTTATCGTCTTTCAACTTTATCAGAAGTTGGTTGTAGTCCTTATCAGTAAATCGACAATTCCGGAAGATTCCAGTGTGCGAATTGAACTTCTCCACCAACATTTCCCCAGTTACCCATCGCGAATCTTCCAGAATTATTGATTGATTCAGAAGATGTTCTCCCCCTTTGAAATTCCGAATCGACTTCATTTGCAGCTCCAGTTTACCTCGAATTTCCATTTTTTCTAGAATTTTCTCCAGCTCAGCCCCATTAATTATCGCTTTTTCCGACTCCAAAATCAAGAAAAAAACACTTTTTACGTTCAAGAAATCGAAAAATTTCAGAGAATATCCGTAATCGAAATTCACATGAATCGTATGAAAACCGATTTGATAAAATGAATAGAATAAATCGATAATCGATAAAAGTCTCAATTCACGGGTTTTGATGTCTTTGGAGAGAATTGCTATTGATTCGTCGTCACTGAAAATTAGAAAAAAAATAATTAAATATAAATTTTGAAAAATTTTTTTAAAAACATTTTGCAAAAATGGGGAGTTTTGAATTGATCACTTGGTGGGTCTTGCCACGAAAATAAACATTTTTTTAATTTTTAAAAATTAAAGAAAAAATTTTTTTTTGGAAAAAATTTTGTCGCGGATATTCGAAATTTTGAATAAATGGGTCTCGCAACGAAATTTTTTTTTTCCAATTTTCAAAAATGTTCAAAGACATTTTTTCCTACTATCGTAACATCTGAAAACTGCCCCTTGCATTCAAAATTTTGAAAATGGCGCGCACGATATCTCGCCACGAAAACTACAGTAAGATTTGCATTTTTCAGTGATTTTGGGCCATTTGTGTGTTATTCGGCTATTTTTGAATGAATTATTGCATTTTTCGCCCAAAATCACTGAAAAATGCGAATCTTACTGTAGTTTTCGCTGCGAGATATCGTTGGCGCCTATTTAAAACTCTAAACGGGTAAAATGACACTATTACAGTCATTTTCAGTCAATTCCAGCCAAATTTCAGCATTTTTCAAAGGTTTTTAGTGAAAAAATATGATTTTATGCTTTTTTGGCGCCTTTTTGCGAAAAATCAGTGAAAACTACTGGAATTTGACTGGAAATGACTGAATTCACTTCATTTTACCCGTTTTCATCGGAAAAGTTTCTAAAATTTTGTTTAGACCATTTTCGTGGCGAGACCCATCATATTTTTCTTTTTTCTTTTTTCAATTCGTTATCTCTCACCAAAACACAACTTTTTCCGTTGATCCCAAAAAGAATTCAATCGATAATTCAACATCTTCATTCCTCCACGTCATGAAACAAATTTCAATTTTTGCCGCTTTTCGAAAAGTTTTCAGTTGAATATTTATCCGATCGCCTTTCTTTTTCAATTGACATTTGGCGGCTTTTGTCCAGTTTTCCGAGATTATTCCTACTTGGATTCTGCAAAAAATTATTTCGAAAAAAAATTAAAATTTTTTTTTTCGAGGCGAGACCCTTTTATTTAGAAACTTACAGTAAATGGTTAACAAAATGCTTAGCCACTTCAATTTTCGAAAGAAAAGGAAGATTTGCAAAGAATTCGACGAGATGTTGGGTGAGTAGCATTGCGAATATGGCGAATGGATGGGATAATGGACAAGGACCAGGTGTTAGTGCATTGATTTTTTGGGTCTCGACACGAAAAAGGTACATTTTTTGAATAGAAAAATTTTCCAAAAAAAATAAAAACAAAAAAATTATCAAAATAATCTTGAATTTTCGTGATTTTTTGGTGTTTTTTATTCTGAAAAATTTGAAAAATAATTTTGAAAAAATTTGAAAAATTGAATTTCAATAACAAAACAAGTCCATTATTTATCAATTATCAATCCGGAATTATCAGTGGTTCGTTATCAGTAATCCATAATTTCCTCGTTGATAAGTTCAATTTCAAAATTTTGGGTCTCGACACGAAAAAAGGTACATTTTTTTGAATAAAAAAAACAATGTGATTTTTTTTAAATCAGAATTCATTGAAAAAAAACATTTTTTTGTTCAATTTTTTTTTTTAGAAAAATCAATAAAATTTTATTTATTATAAAAAAAATCAATATTCAAAAATCAATTATTTCATTTTTATTTTAATCCCCAAAAATCGGCGGAGTATTCAGTAAAATCTCATCTTTTCCCATTTCTTCCTTCTCACAATCCATCACATCTGGAAAAAAATCAATAATCAAAAATCAAAAAATCAATACTCACTAGTCGGCATACACTGGGTATTGATAAGCGGCACGTGGCTCAGGGATACTGTATTTTCCTCTTTTTCCAGTAATAAAAGCCGGCGAGCCAGGAAATGGAAGCAACGACGAATACGGGCCTGGAAATCGATAAATCGATAAATCAATAAATCAATAATTGAATCAATAGATTAATACCTGACAAAAATAAAATATCTGATTTGATAACACATCGGAAACCAGAAAAAACACCGAATATCCCAAAAACCAAGCCAAATTATCCGGAACGATATCACCGATTCCTATCAGTGACATTGTGATAATTCCGAAATACACCGATGGCCAAAAATCGATCGATTCGGTGGCGGAGAACAAGAAACTTGAGGAAATTAGGGAAATCGAGCAGAAAAATAGGGAGAAAATGAAGATTAGACGGTCCTTTTGGAGATTTGTCAGTGGGGACGGCGGATTGCGAAATCTGAATTTTGAAAAAATATATTATCGATTTTTTTTAAATTAAAATGGTTAAAATGGCTGAGAAAGTGCGCTCTATTGCTAAATTTCAATTGAACACATTTTTTTTTCAATTTCTGTGAGTTCGCTCTATTGATAATTTTATTTTGAAAATTTTAATTTTTTTGAAAAGTTTTTTTTTTGATATTGAAAAATTCAATTCAAATGTGCTCTACTGATAAATTATTGATTTTTTTAAAATTGGATATCTCGCAGCGAAAAGTACAGTAAGATCGCATCGATTTTTGTTGAAAATTTCTGAAAAATGCGCTACAAGCGCCAATTTCAAAATTTTGAATTTAAACTTTATTATTTCGGTGGAGCGCATTTGCAAAATGTGAAATTTCAGAATCCCAAAAAAGCAAGTGCGCTCTACCGTACTGAATTTTTTTAATTTTTCAAATGCCAGCGCCAATTTTGAAATTTTGAAAAAAAAACTGGCAAAAAAATTTTTTTTTAATTTTTCAAATTCCCACCTATTCCTCATCTTCTTCCCAATTTCATCAACCATTTTCAGCAAAAACTCGGCTAGAATAGTTCCAAACTCGAATTTGAATGCAATATAGACAGGAATCATTAGTAGGGAGTAAGCAGCTGCTGAGAATCTCCCGAATGGTGTGTGGGGGAACTGAAAAATAGGAATTTGAAATTTTGCATTGGAGCGCACTTCCAACAGTTCTGGGAAAAATTTGAATTTTTAAAATGTACGGTAGAGCGCACTTGCTTTTTTGGTATTATGAAATGTAACATTTTGCAAGTGCGCTCCGACGAAATAATAAAAATTACATTTAAAATTTCAAAATTGGCGCGTGATATCTCACAGCGAAAACTACAGTAAGATTTTGCGTATCTTACTGTAGTTTTCGCTGCGCGCGCCAAATTCGAATTTTTGAGTGCAAACTTTATTATTTTTTATTTCAATAGAGCGCACTTTCAATATTCAAAAAATTCCCAAAATTTGAGAGAGCTATGCAAATGCGCTCCACCGATTTTTTTTCAATTTTCCTTTTTTTTCAAAAATTTAAAAAAAAAACCCCATTTCGCTCACCAAATTCCCATATCCAACAGTCGAATAAAGTGTCCACGAGAAAAAGAAAGCTTTCCCAAAATTATCGATTTTCGAGTGATTTTTCAGACAATTTTCCAGATTTTTCCGAGTTTCCAAAGTGATCCGACTGCCCACTGATAACTCGGAAATGCACTGATATTCCGGAAAATCAATAACTTCATTCGATCGATTTTCGATGAGAAAAAAGAGAAAAGCTCCGAGAAAATTGAGAATTAGAAGGGTGATAGCGGATGATAAGCAAACGATTAAATTGATTTTTTTTCGGAAATCTGGAAAAAATTGAAAATTTAGAATTTCCAAAAAAAAAATTTTCAAAGTTGAAAAAAAAATTGGAGATTTTTTAGAAATCAATAAAAAATCGATAATCCAATTTTTCTCATTGGAGCGCATTTTCGTTTTTTTCAAAATTAAAAAAATTATAAAAATCAATAATCTGGATTATCGATTTTTTTCCAATCAAACGAATTTGAATTTTCAAAAAAGTTCAGAGATTTGAAAATTCGTGAATTTTAATTATTGATTATTTTCACTAGAATTTAAAAATTCTCAATAGAGCGCATTTTCCTTTTTTCCAAAAAAATTCAAAATTTTTTCTAAAAATCAATGAAAAATCATTAATCTTGATTATCAATTTTTCCCAACCGAGCGAAATTTGATTTTTGAAAAAAAATTTCAGAATTCAGAAAATTCGTTAATTTGCATTATTGATTATTTTCACTGAAATACAAAAATTCTCAATAGAGCGCATTTTATTTTTTTTCCTATGTGAGAAAAATTTCTAAAATCAATAATCATGATTATCGATTTTTTTTTCAATAAAAAAATTCTTGAATTTTGAAAAATCGTGAATTCGAATTATTGATTATTTTCATTAAAATTGAAAAATTCTCATTAGAGCGCATTTTCGTTTTTTTTTCAAAATTTAAGAATTCTAAAATCAATAATCATGATTATCGATTTTTTTCAATTGAGTGAATTTTTGAAAAATTTAAATTTTCAAAAAAAAAATTTCAGAATTCAGAAAATTCGTCATTGAATATATTTGAATATTGATTTTTTCACTAGAATAAAAAAAATTTTCTAAAAATCAATAATCCAATTTTTTCTCATTAGAGCGCACTTCTCCTAGTCATCGGACTCATCCTCCTCAAAGTGCTCCCTTCGTCAGAATCCTCTTCAATCTCCTCCGTATACATTGACATTTTTCAATTTTTCACTAGAAATGAACATTCTTGTCACATTTTTTCTGTCACTTACAAAAAATAAAAATACATAGAAAAATTCGAGGGGGAAATCAATAAATCAATAAATCAATAATACATCATGCAATCTAATTTCTTGATTTCGATTATATTTGTCAGTGAAAATGAAATACGAGATCGATATGTACAAGGAACGAGTGTTTTATGGTGATTCGCGAGATGAGCACCTCGTCAGTGTACGGATCCGTGCGCCACTCGTCTACCGTACCCATTTTGTGCCACGTGTCCATCAGAATGTCGTGTGGACGACGCAGGAACACGTCACAGCTTCTGGAGAGGGGATTCGTGCGCCAGGACTGCAAAGAAATTGGAAATTGGAATTCAAATTCAAAATTTTCAAATTGGCGCGCACTGAAAAATTGGAATTTGAAAATTTTGAAAAATTCAGTGCGGTAGAGCGCACTTGTTTTTTTGGAATTATGGAATTCAACAATTCGCAAGTGCGCTACACCGAAATATTAGAGTTTGAATTCCAAATTTCGAAATTGGCGGGTAGGATATCTCGCAGCGAAAACTACAGTAAGATTTGGGTTTTTCATTGTTTTCGAATGAAGAAAAATGCAAATCTTACTGTAGTTTTCGCTGCGAGATATCATACGCGCCAATTTTGAAATTTTGAAAACATTTTCTATTTTTTATTTAATCTTTTTTTTTCCAGGATTGAAATTGAAAAAATGAGGATTTTTTTGAAAATTCGCAGATTTTTTACACACTTTTTTTTGAAAACTCGAATTTTGGCTTATAAAAATGGGTCAAACAGGATCAAACTTGAAAAGTGATTTTTTAATTGAAAAATTATTTTTGTTTCATAAAAACTTCATTTATTTAGCGAAAAATCATCCAAAAACATTTTTTTTTAATTTATCAATTTTTTTTTTGAAATATTTGAGGTATTTGAAAATTCGATTTATAAAAAGAAAATTTTTCCAACATACCGTAATCTCCTGTGAGATTTCCTCAAATCCGAATCTCAACGGCGGCCGTTCGTAGACGATTCCGAAACTCGACAACAGGGAAATCATTCCGAGGATGCGCGGTGCGTGTATTTTGAAAATTCTGGAATTTATTGGAATTTTTGAAATTCAAAAAATGTTTGCTTGAAAATTTGATAAATTCTGATATTTTAGGTTTTGAAAATTGGAGGAAATTTTCGAAAAATGGAAAAATAAATATTTTGAAAAAAATTTTATTTTTTATTTTTTCTCAATTTTGCAATTTTTCAATTTTTTTCAGCTTCAAAATTTCGTGAATTTGAATCCCTATTCCAGAAAAAATTTGAAAAAAAAACAATTTTTATTCCAAAAAAATCAGCGCTCACCTCGAGGTGGACAACTGAACTTCCTGAAGATGTGGTTGTAGTTGTTGGACGAATTCGATGAATTCCTCTTCGGAAACACTCCTCAAATCAGCCCCATTCAACTGATTTCCCTTTGTCAGTGCACCGCCCGTGAACACGAGACTCAACGGAATCAGACGGTTCTCCGAGTGCAATTCGACGATTTCGTCGAGCCAGTCGGTCACGAAGACGGTCGTTTCGAATGTGATCTAGAGAAAATTAGGTGATAAGGGAAGTGATAAAAACAAGTGATAAGGTGATAAGGGATTTTTGGAAAATTGGAAATCGAAAAATATAAAGTTTGATTTTTTTAATCTTGGAAAATTGAAAATATTGATTTTTCAGATTTTTTAAAATTTTGTTATAAAATTCAGAAAAACGTTTTTTTCGAAAATTGAATATTTTCAATTATTTAGAATTGTTTTTCAAATTTCTCAAAAATTTTGAATTTTCGAAAATTTCGGAAAATTATTTTTTTTTCTTCAATTTTTTTTAAAATTTGAATTTTTGGATTTTCGTTTTTCGTAATTTTTTTGCTAATTTTCGAAAATAGAATTTTTCTTAAATTTCTCATTGATTTCTAAAATTTCCTATCGTTATGTGATTTTTTTTGAAAATTGGCTCAATTTTCAAATTCTCCTTTTTCTAGCTCAAAATCCCAAAAATACCTTGGTCAGAGCCCTGGAGAAGGGCGCCAAGCAGTTTCTGATGTTATCACTTGTGAATTTCGCATCATTTCGTGTCCGTTCTCTCTTCAGAAGTCGTACTTCGGTTCGGCGACGGATTTGGTTGAATGAGATGATTATTTCGTGAGAGGTGACCTGGAAAATAAGAGAATTTGTGGTGGGACCCATTTTTTGAAAATATTATTGTTTTCCTATTATCATTGCAACTCAAAACTTTATCTCGCATTCAAATTTTTCGAAATTGGCGCGCAAGATATCTCGCAGCGAAAACTACAGTAAGATTTGCATTTTTCAAATGAATTCTTGGAATTTTCATGTTTTTCAATAAAAATTAATTCGAAAACTATTGGAAAAGCCGGAAATCACTGAAAAATGCTAGTCTTGCTGCGAGATATCTTGCGCGTCAATTTCGAAATTTTGAATGCGAAATGAAGTTTTGAGATGATAACAGAAATATAAAATATAGAAAAACCCAATTCTTTTCGCTTTGAGACCACAAAACCCACATCTCTTTTCCCGAAATTCGCCTCTTGTCGGTGACACAACCCTCGCATTCTCTGGCACGTTTGCGATAATTTCAGCAGAGATTCGGCTGAAAAATTGTGGATTTTATTGATTTTTAGAAGGTGCTCACGATCCAGAAATTGCATAATCTCCTGAATGTCCGTGTTGGAGAGCTCCAGAAATTCCACGTTTTTCGTCAGTTGCTTCTCGATTTTGAAGAGGAGATTTGGCGAGGAGAAGTGCGATGGGGTGAGAGCGCCTGGAAGGGAAAATGGGGAAATATAAGGGAATTTATGGGAAAAATAGTGAAATTTTAAGATTCAGAAAAGGAAATTGTGTAAAACAGCTGGAAAAATGAAATTTTGAAAAAAAATTTCAATTTTTCTAAAAAAAAATTTTTTGTTGTTTTGGATTTTTCTGGAATTGCCAGAAATTTATTTGAAAAATTTATCAAATTATGACCAATTTTTTCAATTTTTTAAACTCACCGAAAAGTGGATAAAGAGCGAAGGAGGAGAGCTCGGCGCAGAGTTGAGCATTCCGTTTGGAGCATTTTCGAGAGGTGCTGGAAGAAATGGAAATTTAGGGAATATTGATTTTTGCGAAATTTGCGGCAGAGCGATTTGCAAATTTATGTTTTATTTAAAAAAAAATAATTTAAAAAAAATTTTAAGTTAAATTTTTTTATTTTTGAAAAAATTGAAAATAATTTTTTTTTTTGAAATTTTTCATTTTTGCTAAATTCAGTTTTGAATATTTTTTAAAAATTTAATTGTTTTAAAACTTTTTTTTTCAAACACAAATTTTCGCTTTGGGCTAAATAATGTTCCAATTTTTTAAAAATCTGCAAAAAATCATTTTCTCCTTAAATGTTCTCCCCACCTCTGCGTGCTGCCCGGCGACTCATCCAAATCAAAATCTCCTCCACACGTGGATTTTCGAACAACTTCTGGAGATCCTCTCGGCGAAATGTGAAGGCTTCTTCTAAAAAAAATTGACATTTTTTCAAAAAAAAAAAAATGCAAATTCACCTCAATTTCAGCGTCGCCTTGTTGAATTCAAAAGCCACCGTACTGGCCATTTTGGCGATTTTTTTGACGTTGCTGGCTTCTGAAAATTGAAATTTTTAAAAAATTTTGCGAAAAATTTAAATATAAATTCTAGAGTGTCAAACATCTCATTTTTCATTTTATTTTATATTCTCAATTTTTCCCCGAGACTTGTGACATAAATATTCCAAAAACGTGAGAAAATGATGTACTACGTGAGAACTCGACACCTAATACTAATGCGAATTACACGAGAAATTCCGGAAAAAATGGAGGAAATAGGGGAGAAATTCTGATGAAGGTGACCCGAGGAGGATGTATAATAAATTGAATAAATTGAATATTTATAAGATGAAAAGGAATTTTTTATAAGGATTTTCAGCTTTTCTCGAGTTTTCTAGGGCTTCTTTTAGGTCTTCAAAAAATGTAAAATTAGATTTTTATTAAAAAAGTACAAAATTTTGGTTCACTTTCAAAGTCCATTTTTTGGTAAATTTTTTTGGCAAAAATAGCGCTTTTTGAGATATTTGTCATTTAAAAAAATGGGTCACGCATGAGAAATTTTCCAATTTTTCGTTGAGAAGCCAATTTAAAAAATGCATCCATTTCCGCTGGTAATTGGCTTGTTTTTGCGGTTTTTGAACGGGAAAATTTGCAAAAATGGTTTTTTTTTTTGAAAAAAAAAATTTTCAAGAAAACTTGAAAACCCGGATAATCCATCCTCTCATAATGACGGCATCATTCGAAAAATTCGAAAAACGCGGAAAAAATGCAAATGAGCCGGAAATTGAGTCGCCGGATTAGACGAGATTCGCATTTTCCGGCGGAAATTGAAATTTCTTTCATTTCTTTTTCTAGGTCAGAGATTTTATCTCTTTTTCGCGGATTAACACGAATTTCTTTGACTTTGACGAGGAAATGACGTGGATTCGTGGGATTTTCAGCGAAAAACCCGTTTTCAATGAATTTTCTTGGAATGTTTTGCATTTTTCAGGTTTAAAAGTGAAAATTCTTACGAGAATCGACGATAGTGAGTCCTTTCCGTGTCTGTGTCATTCTGGAAGCCGCCGCCGCACCTGGAAACTCGATTTTCGTGGAAAATCAGACGGAAAATTGGAAAACGCAATTTATTGGGTGCACGGGGAGTGTAATAGAGGTTATTTGATTTCTAGAGGTGAAAAACACGATGAATAATCATTGTTAGGCAAGAAAACAGTGAAAAATGGGCGAAATCAAGGGAAAATCGAGTAAAATCGAGAAAAATTGCTGAAAAACAACAAAATGACGAAATGTCGTCAAATCTGGTGCATTCTGTGCAGCATTGTCTACCGTAACCCAGTTCAAAGGTGCACGCTAAAAACGGAATAAAACAGTAGTTTTTCAACGAATTTGAGTGGAAAAAGGGGATTTATGTCAGAATTAGCCGAAAAATTTACAAATTAAAAAAAGAAGCGTGTTACTCCAGATTGAATAAATATTTTCACGTAACACGCGTCTCGCAATCAGTTCCAGTTCCACCTATCGTGCAAAATATCAAAAATAATTCCTTGTGAAGAAACCCATGTGGCTGGAACGCATCAAATGGATTCTGGCTAACATCGGCTGGCCAGCAGCCTTCGTCTTCTGGTTCCAAATCATCGTCGTCTTGTACACGTCGACTGGACACATTTCGCAATCCGCACTGGCATATTTCCATTTTCTCTGGACTATCATCGTTTGTTCGTTCTTCTCGGCGAGTTTCACACCTCCAGAAGACTGCCGGAAGAGTAATAATCAGGTGAATCAAATTTTTGAAAATTGAAAAAAAAACACTGTTTTGAAAATTTGACTCGACCAAAAACCGTCAAAAAAAATTATTTTAGTCTTGAAATAAATTTTTTCAAATAGATAAAGGTGTAAATAACAAGTTTGTAGTTGAACAAAAATTTTGAAAAAAATTTTGAAATGCCGAAAAAAATCGTTGAAACTTGATGATAATGGGGTGAAGTACGGTACTTTTTACATGGTTGTAACATCTCGAATAGATTTTTTAAAATTCCCAAATAAATTTTTCCAAATAGATGAAGATGTAAATAACTAGTTCGTAGTTGAGCAAAATTTTTGAAAAATTTTTTGAAGGTACGAAAAAAATCGATGAAAAATTGGAATTCTTGAATTTTGGTAAAATTCATTTTTTTTTTCAGGAAAAATCAGAATCCGACGATTTCTGTGAAAAATGCAACTACAAAAAGCCAAAACGCTGGCACCATTGCCGTCGATGCAATCGGTGCATTCATCGGATGGACCATCACTGCCCGATTTTACAGGTTAGTGCAATGGGGCGCAATTGCAGAGGAAAAAAATGAATTTGAAAAATTGCTGAAAAAATCAATAAAAAAATTCTCCACTATTTTTTTGAGAATTACGAAAATTCGGTAGAGCGCACTTGCGGAGCTAGGAAAATGGAATTTAAAAATTTTCTGAAAAAAATTTTTTTTTCGGAAAATCGATTTTTACAAAAACTTTTTGAAAAATCAATAAATCAATAAATTGAATTTTTCACAGCTTTGCATCCACAGTGGCAATCACAAATTCTTCCTTTTATTCCTTCTCTGGCCCCTTCAACTCGCCATTTTCACCGTTTTCCACGGCTATTTTGATCTTTGGAAGGCAAGTTCCCCCAAAAAATCAATAATCCCTCTTATCACTTTCTTATCAGATGATCCGTTCCATTTACACCTCCGAGCATCTGACCAACTCGGAACAGCTCAAAGGAACGGGCGTTTCGAATGCCGTGATGGTCGGATTCGCCGCGATTTACCTGTTGAAAGATCAGATTCCGAATTTGTTGCGAAATCAGACACTTATCGAGGAGGCCCGTGACACTGTCGACTACGATCTTGGGTCTCGAAGCGAAAATGTCAAAGAGGTGATGGGAGAGTGGAAGTGGGCGTGGCTTCCGGTGGGTCTCGAAGCGAAGAAGAAAAAGGAGTGATGGGGACTTGATTTTTTCCGTTTTTTGTGGGAATAAAGAACGTTTTGGATTGTTATAGTGATTTGTGTTTGGTCATCTGTTGGGTCTCGCCACGACAATGGTTTCTGGCTGAAAATTGGCCTTTGGACAAGGTTTTGACACTTTTTCTGATGAAAAAGGGCACAAAGGCATGTCTCCAACCATTTCCAGCCAAATTCTAGCAGTTTTCACCAATTTTAAGTGCAGAAACATGGTATTTTTGGTATTTTGACGTATTCTACCAAAAATAACAGATTTTTTCGCGATCTGTTGGTGGAAATTGCTGGAAAATGATCGATTCCATGTTATTTGACTCATTTTCATTAGGAAAAGTGACAAAACGGGGTCCGCGAGCCAGAACTAACCATTTTCGTGGCGAGACCCAACAGGTGACACGCCGGAGTTCGTTGGCAAGTTTTCAGAGACATTAGCAGAAAAAGATGAAAAATCAATACTGACAAACAAACAAAATACAGTGAAAACTAGAGTTCAGAGTTCAAATTTATGTGAAGGTTGTCCGGAAATTATGGTCGAATCGGTCGTCTGGTCCAGAAGATCCAAATAATATGGTCGGTACATGAAAAGAAGGTAGTGTTAGACAAGGTTTTCATTTTTTTTTTCAGTCTTTTAGTCAGAAATGACCTCAACGATTCGCCAAGCGTCGGCATGATCCAGAGTTCCAATAACATGATCTCACCGCTTCAGTAAGCACCGACTCTTCGGAATTCTGAATTTTCTGGAAGGAAAGAAACAAACTCACATTTAAATTCAAGAATCCATTGTGGCTTCAGAAAACCAGCTCCAGATGGCCAGTGTTGATCGTTCGAATAGCAGGAATCGCAGGAATTCGCTTCTTGAATCAATCCAACAGATTCGTGACAGTGAAGTTGAGAAGATGTGGTTAGTTGAAGGTGATCCAGCAGTTTTCCCGGTACCATCCCCTTTTGAAGTCGTTGCCGATCCCAGAAGTTCCAAAAGCTTGAACCCGTCATGAAGATGTCGATTTGGAGGTGTCGATACATGAAAAGAAGTAGTATTAGACAAAATTGTTATCATTTTTTCAGTTCTTGAGGCACTAATGACCTCAACGATTCGCCAAGCGTCGGCAATATCCAAAATCCCGTCAGCATGATCTCACCGCTTCGGTAAGCACCGACTTTTCAGAATTTTGGATTTTTGGAAGAAAACAAGCTCACTCACATCTTCTGAATCCAAGAATCCAATTTGACTTCAGAATCCTTCCGAATCTATCCTGAAACCGCTCCAAAAGTTGTGGTGTTCCGGTGTGCACAGTTGAGAAGTCATCGCCGATCCGAGAAGGTGTCCAAAAGTTGAACTTGATCCTTTAGGTTCCAATGACTCCACGGCTTCCAGGTGATGGTCGGTACATGTAAAAGGGTAGTGTTAGACAAGGTTTTATCATTTTTCAAATTTTTGAGTCACTAATGACCTCAACGATTCGCCAAGCGTCGGCAAAACCCAAAATCCCGTCAGTATGATCTCACCGCTTCGGTAAGCACCGACTATACGGAACTTTGGATAGTCTGGATGAAAAGAAGCAAACTCACATCAATAGAATTGAAGAATCCATTGTGGTTTCTGAATCCTTCTAACTCCTCCGAATCCATCCTCGACCGTTCGAATTCCAGACATCCATCCGTGGTTCAGTTTATCGATCCAAGTTGAGAAGATGTGTCGGTGTGTTCAATTGAGAAGTCGTTGCCAATCCAAAAAAGTCAAACTTGATTCTCCAGGTTCCAATGACTCCAGTGGCTTCCAGTTGACGGTCGGTACATGAAAGAAGGTAGTGTTAGACAAAGTTGTTATCATTTTTTCAGTTTTCGAGTCAATAATGACCTCAACGATTTGCCAAGCGTCGGCAATATCCAAAATCCCGTCAGCATGATCTCACCGCTTCGGTAAGCACCGACTGTAGCGGAACTCTGGATGAAAACGCGATTCTGAATCAAACTCACATCATCTGAATCCAAGAAACCATTGTGGCTTCAAAATCCTTGACCATCCAGGAAAATGGAAAAATCCGCCGATTTTCAATTTTCGACTTTGAAGAAATGATCCTCCTTGGGTCTGATTCCCCTTTTATATGGAATTTCTTATCAGTGTCCTTGATCTTCACGTAATAACTGATAACGTGAAAATAGCCTAGTTTTCGGGGGATTATCATCATTTTGATAAGGTTACGGTCACGTAATTATTGATTTTCAAAACTTTGTCGTCAAATCCAGTGTTTCAGGACTGATTGGCTGGCTGATAAGAAGGACGTCACTGATTACCTATTAACAAGACTGACCTCTTTTCCTTCAGAATTTGAGCTCAAATTTAGGAAAATCACCTAGACATTTATCTGCCAGCTATTGACAGTTGCATTAAAGATTTTTTGGGAGAATGATAACAAGTGATAATGATAAAGTGTTCCGTAAACCCATCATAGCCGTCGATATCTCAAAAAGGTCATTCAAAAACCCTCTTCTCCCCCACACACAAAGGCCCAGTGGGTCATTCTCCCCTCTCTCTCTGTGTCTCCTTCTCAAACACACTCTCTCACCTGCATTGTGGCAAACAGGCGAGAGAGGGATCGATAAATAACACAGGGAAATCAATGCACATTGGACCATTGGACCATTGTCCCGCTGCCCGGTGCCGCCGCCTCCCTCGTCGCCTGCCCCGTCTGCCCTTGTGAAGATAGAACGTGAGTTGTGTTTCAACTGGAAAACCCTACAAAAGCCTAAAAGTTAATCAGTTCAAAATTTCTGTTGAGATCCATTAGATGACTTTATCAATCACTCAAAACAACATTATCAATAGTGATAAGCGATCAGTTCAACTGAACCTTTGAAAGCTGGGGAAGACCGGCCAGAGCCTTGCGAAATTGGTTACAATAGGTGACCACCCTTATCAGCTCTGCTGATAATAATCTTAAAATTGGCGAAAGCTGGTAAGAGCCTGTGCGAAATTGTCGTTAGACGACCCATTAATCAGTTGAACAACCACTTTACTTTATCACATTATCAGTAGTGATAAGCAATTAGCCGTTTATTAGTTCAACTGAACCTTTAAATGCCGGAGAAGACCGGTCCGAGCCTGGCGAAATTGGTCATAATAGGTGGCCACCCTTATCAGCTGATAATCAGCTGATAACCCTCTTAAAATCGACTTTTTACAGTTGGTAAGAGCCTGTGCGAAATTGTCGTTAGACGACTTATTTATCAGTTGAACAACCCACTTATATCAGTACGAGAACTCGCCTTATTTGGCGGACTGGCGGAGACCAGGTATTGGTTTTTTTTCTCGTCTTTCATTTTTTTTTCTTTTTATCAACTTATCAGAGATATCAGTTCATCAGTTAGTGATAAGTAGTAGGAAGTAGTGAGATCATCTCGGGTTTTTCCATGATCAATGGTAATTCGAGGTGTCCCTTGCTACTTTTATAAGTTAGGTCATCTGAGGTTATCATATCAGTTTATCAGTTGGGTAGAGACTTTTCGGAATCTAGAGTCTTGGCTCTATTCTGAGAAACATTCGGAGTTGTTCAGTGGACTTCTGAACGTAGCTCACTTCTTTCTTCACGTACTTCATCCAAAACAATCTTTATCAATTTATCAGTTTATCAGTTTATCAGTAATCAATGAGTGAAGGTTAAACCTCTGACCTATAGAAATTGTGAGATCATTTCGTGTTTTTCCATGATCGATGAAGCTTTTATATTTTCACCAGAGTTTGTGGTTGATAGTCCTTATCACCTTATCATCGATCAACGTTCAACTGAACCTTTAAATGCCGGAGAAGACCGGTCCGAGCCTGGCGAAATTGGTCACAATAGGTGGTCACCCTTATCAGTTCTGCTGATAACCCTCTTAAAATCGACTTTTTACAGTTGGTAAGAGCCTGTGCGAAATTGTCGTTAGACGGCTTACTTATCAGTTGAACAATCACTTATCACTTTATCAGTAGTTGTAAAAATTGTTTGCCAGCAACACCACCCTATCAGTAACTTATCAGTTTATCAGTTAGTTATCAGTAGTAGTTGTTGCGAAAGCTCTAGTGATGTATGGAAGTAGCGGGGCCATCTCGGGTTTTTCCATGATTGATGGTAATCCAGGATGTCCCTTGCTTCTTTTGTATTGTACCTAGAGTTAGGATTTGATTTCAAATGTCATCTGCGGATAAGAAATTGGGTGTATCATATCAGTTTATCAGTAGAGAAGATTGAAGTTGTATGGACAACTTCCCGTCACTTGCAAAGGCATCCTACACACGAAATTTCAGTCAATCGCACCTGGCTCTTCCAGTCTTTTGTGCTGCACACGCCCGATGTGACTGGCTGGATTCGTGTGGCAGCGATTTGGTCTGCAAGGACGGATGAAGTGCTGGGAAATGAGTATAACTTTAGAAATGATTCCCTATTCATCAGAAGTAGTTTTTCCAACCCTCTCTCGTCGTGTCGTCAACAAAATCGATAAAACCGGGGGAAATTGATAAATATTGCGGGGGGATCTTTGGGCACAGATCGTCTCACCGATGCACAACGACTTCTGGAGATGGACGACTTCGGAGAAGGGAACAAATAGAGGTGAGTGGAGGGGAAATTGGTAGTTGTTGTAACCACACTATCACTGATCAGTAGCCACACTCTTATTAGGCATTCCAGTTGTATGACCATCTCGGATTCTTGAGTCCTCTCACAACGAGACATTGATTGATAGCTTATCACCTTATCACCCTATCACTAAAATCAGAAGACAGAATGTTGTTTCCCGAGATTTAGCTACCATATAGGTACAGTAGCGGTCAGAATTTCATATACCATCACAAAAACTTGAATTACTCGGCTCAAAATGGTCCGTTTGAGCTCAGCGTTGGATATGTTGTACCTGAGTGGACTAGAAAAACGCCCGCCCAAAATTTTTGGTAAGGATTGATAGAAATTCAGATGAGGGACGTCATCTGGAATTCTGAATACCAAAAAATCGAACTGAACAAAACTTTTCTGATTTTTTTCGGAGGTTCTGAATTTTTTAGTATTCAGAATTCTAGATGACGTCCCTCATCTGAATTTCTATCAATCCTTACCAAAAATTTTGGGCGCTTTTCTAGTTCACTCAGGTACAACATATCCAATGCTGAGCTCAAACGGACCATTTTGAGCCGAGTTATTCAAGTTTTTGTGATGGTATATGAAATTCTGACCGCTACTGTATTGATTTTTCCAAATATTCATGCAATTCTTCCAGGACCTCGGATGTCACGACCGGAGCAACGCCCAGCCTTTCCAACCTTGTGTGTATTCTGAAGCGTGAGTTGTTTTTGTTTCCATGCCCTCTGAAAACACACCGAGTACAAATGGAACCTTTCGTACAGGGTATGGTAGAATGCTTCTGGGCCGGGCGGCATGAATTCACATCTCTCTCTTGAGTGAGATGATAGTAAATAAAAATAAGAAAAGCAGGTGCTACACAATCTAAATGGCTTCTTTTCATGTGATCCACGTCTGGGACAACGACGACATGGGCATCTTCTCGTCTCGTCTTCGGATCGTAATAGGACAAAAGTGGTCAGTGGGACAAAAACTCTATGGTCCATGGAACTCAAGCTTCCTTTCCAGAGTTAGGCCACGATGAGTGCAACTACGAGAAGTCACCGACTCTCTTCAAATCTCAAGTGGATTCTGCGGATTCTGAACTTTTGCAAGGATCACTTGGTTTCTTAAAGAAGATATCGAGGTTGGTGAGGGCTAACCAGTAGACTGACTGATTCCCCTGAGCATCTATGACACTGATAAGGTGATAAGAATACAGTTTGACAACCAAGTTGACTTACATGGGCCAGCTACAATCGGAAATAACTATTTGCTTATTTGGATTTTATAGATTTGATAGTTTTGAGACTGACTGATAAGAATGGATTGTTAGGATAGATAGACAAGTTTTGAACTCCGTGGTTTGGGATTCTGATGAATCTAGTATGTGAAAGTAAAATTAGAACCCCATCGCTTCATCTTTGCTGGGAAGCAACAACTCCCCACACTATTATGCGTTCCCCAGTTTCTGACGTTTGGCCATACTTCTGGCAGGCTGTTTGATCCCTTTGATTTCAGGCTTTGAGGTCAACATTTCTGTTGGATCTGAAAGCCTGAAATCACTGCGAGACCGGCCCCGCGCAAGTATTCCCAAGTGGTATAAACTGCGGAAGGCATAACATTAAACGAACGCTTATCAGTTGATCATGGTTGAATCAACCGTTTCAGTTGCCACTCTTTAGCAGATCAGAACAATAGATGTCACTCGTTAATTAAAGAAGACTAGAGGTTGGTGAAAATAACGTTTTCAGTTCTGATCTAGAGCCTGTGGATATGTAGAGAAGAATCGAGGTTGGTTCAAGTGGCTCCGGGACATCTCGCAGCAGCCGAAAC
Source organism: Caenorhabditis becei (assembly GCA_900536315.3). NCBI lineage: Eukaryota > Metazoa > Nematoda > Chromadorea > Rhabditida > Rhabditidae > Caenorhabditis > Caenorhabditis becei. The sequence goes on along the minus strand of LR538513.1, from coordinate 109,448 downwards.
GAGCACTGTATCGCTAGGTTTTCCGGGCGTAGTATCTGAATTTCACTTCTGAATTCATTTTACTAGACGTCTGTACGGTTTTGAATTATGCCCAGTCCCCGAAAAACCTAATAATACAGTGCTCGTTTCAGCTGCTGCGAGATGTCTCGGAGCCGTCCAAGAAACATTTCCAGTCGTCACTCTTTTTGGTGGATCTCTGCGTTTGAGCAGAGACATAAAGAACAACTGAAGTTTGTGAAGATTCCCGTGGCTAGGTCCTTGGTTTGTCTTCTAACCAGTCGGTCGAATCAGTTTGGATTCTTGGCCTGAAGAAGCAGTAAGGTTTGTGAATCCTTCATTTTTCTGTTATCAATGTCTTGCTTATCATTCTCCAATGGTGACCTTAAAAGCGTCATCGGCGACTTTTTCAGTCTGCCAGGATCTTAAAAGCATCCACTTGATTTATCGATTGTGAATTTCTGGGTGATGAGTACAGCAGCACGTGAAAGATATCAGTGATGAGTGCAGAAGTATTCAGTGTTTGATAATATTGATAATCAGTGATAGTGAGAAGTTCCCCTCAGAGTTTGATAACTTCTAGGAAACAGGAATTCCGAAGCTGATAATGATAAGAAATTTGAATGATCCTTGTATTTCGGATGAGATATTCTGTGCACTTTTACCTCATTCATTTATTGATTTTTTATTAAAATTCCATGAAAGAAACAATGGAAAAAAGACCGAGAAAGACATGTGAAAAACACAAAAAACCCGTTGGGGAAAGGGAAATATGACTAGATTTTACTATGGGTCTACTGGAACAAGGAAAAAAATCGATAATTGAAGAAATTTCTCAATTATCGATTGATTTTTCGCAAAAATGCAATACTAATCACAAAGTGTCCACCAAGTCTTGACATCTTCAAACTGTTTCTCATGTGACATTTGCATATCACCGTGATGCTGATAATCAAACGAAGGCCTTCTTATCTCTCCATCAGTATCTTCGTCTTCTTCGACTTCTTCCAGTTCATCATATGTGCCCATTTGCATTTGTCGTAGAGTTCCACGTCGTTCTTTTATCTTATCAGCTCCTCGTTTTACTGATTTCTTGGCCGCTTCTGTGGCGATCTGGAAAAATCGATATTTCAAAAAAAATCTGCAAAAAAATCAATAAATTCCTCACTTCCGTGATAGAATTCCCCCTTTGCGCCTTCTTTTTTCCACTTCCGATACTCTTATCACCCATTTTATCATCTTCTTCTGGAGATGGCTCCGTGAGCACAACTCCTTTGGTGAGCACCTCTTGGGATTGTGGAAAAGCGAATGTCGAGCCGATGGAGCTCATTTTTCCGAGGGTCTGAAAAAAATTTATTTGAATTTTTCAAGCAGTGAAATAAATTTTTTTAGTTAGATAAAAGTGTCAAAAACAAGTTTGTAGTTAAGCAAATTTTCAAAAAAAATTTTTGAAGGTACGAAAAAAATCGTTAAAATTTTTTTGAAAAATTTTTAAAATTGGTGTTTTTTCTCTTGTTGGAAAACTGCTCAAAAATATTTTTCTAGCTTTGAAAAAAATTGTTTACTTAAGAAAAAGATATCAGAAACAAGTTTGTAGTTAAACAATATTTTTGAAAATTTTTTTGAAAGTACGAAAAAATCGTTCAACATTTTTTTGAAAATTTTTGAAATTGGTGTTTTTCTAGTGATACTAAACCACTTGAGAATGATTTTTCTAGCTTTAAAATAAATTTTTTATCAAAGAAAAATATGTCAAAAACATTTTTGCAATTGAACAAAATTTTTGAAAAAATTTTTGAAAGTACGAAAAAAATCGTTGAAAATTGATGAAAATGAGGTGAAGTACGGTACTTTTTACAAGATCGTAACGTCTCAAATGGGATTTTTCTATTCTCAAATAAATTTTTTCAATCAGCTAAAATGGTGTAAAACAAGTTTGTAGTTAATCAAAATTTCTGAAAAAATTTTTAAAACTACGAAAGAAATCGTTGAAAAAATCAAATCACCAAAATTTTTGAATTTTTGTAAAAATCAATAATCCTCACATTATTCTGCTTTGCCTTGATATTTTTGAGACAATTCTCGAGCCAAGTCCTAATCGTATGTTTCGCAACTTCCTCCTCAATCACATATTCCAATTCTTCTCTTTGTAAAAGTTCTTCGAGTTGAAGACTTTTTCGAATGTCGACAGAACGGTAGGAGAGCATGCTGAAAAGGCGCTCCATTGAGAAAATTGAAAAAACTAAACAAAAATCACCAAAAACCACCAAAAACAAAAAAAAATTCAAAAAAAAAATTTTTTTTTCAAATTTTTTAAAATTTTCAAATTCCCGCCATCAAAAAACTAACTTTAGCACATCATGAAACGAAACATCATCTCCATTATGCAATCGTTCCATTTCATGACACATATGCTTAAAAAGCAGTCCATCCTTCTCATCATCAACTTCCAGCCTTCCCTTCAACAGTCTCAACAGAAATTTGACTCTTCTCACAGGTATCGATCGTTTTTGTTCGATATCAACCATATTCCAGACGAGTTGGAAGTTTCTGATATCAGCATATGATAAGAGAGCGTCTTCTTCGGAAGAGTAGAACAGCGAGAAGTTCTCCATGATGATAGCTGAAAGGTCCATGTTTAGAGGAGTGTAACTCCGGAGTGTCGTAGCGAAAATGGTCAGGTTAGGGTAGCAATCGATAGGAAATGTTCTCCTTATCACTTTATCAGTTGATCACTTTTCACTATCTCCACTAGTTCTTGAGATAAAGGCTGATAACTGCAGCCCTCTCCAAAAAATTTTGTGATAGCTCTGACTTTAGTGAATCGTAATTTCGGAGTGTCGTTATGAAAATAGTCAAGTAAGGGTAGCAATAGATAGGGAATTTTCTCCTTATCATTTTATCAGTTGGCAACTATTTGGGAAACCCTTTGGTTTTCAAGATACAAAAGAAAAACTAAAGACCACCCAAAAAAAATCTAAAAACCCTTTTTTCCCACTCACCGACAAGTAAATTGAGCACAATATAGGTGATAATCAGGTAGAAAGAGCAAAAATAAACAATTGCTCCGAAATAGTTGCCACAATCAGTTTGCCAATAGCTGAGTCCCGGGTGCCAATTGCAAAAGGGCGGAGCTCGCATGCAATCGTGCATTATATCGTTCCAGTCCTCTCCCGTAACTGATCGGAACAATACTACAAGAGCTTCTCGTCCGTTTCGGAAGTTTACGTGTCTGAAAATCGATAATTGCTTTTTTCGAAAATTGCAACTCTCCCCCCAGCTGCGGCGAGCGCCCTTCATGTCTACGCCCTGGCGACCTACTCTTTCACTCTCCGTTGTGGTCTAGTGGTTAGGATTTATGGCTCTCACCCATAAGGCCGGGGTTCGATTCCCCGCAACGGAAGAACTTTTTTGCACTTACTTTCCAACAGCTTGACCATATTTGACCATTCCAAAGAGCACAACTCCAGCATTTGCATAGAAAAGTACCAAGAGGAACATGGCAGCGATAATGAACGAGGATCGAACCATTGACATGACAACAGTGAGCATGAGCATTTTGAGTGTGGATTTACGGCCGGCAATGGTGAAGAATCGGAGGATGACGACGAGGTAGCCGTAGGTGTAAGTGAGACGTTTCCATTCGGATATACCACCGGCAAAGTAGGCGGGTACTGGAAAATTTTCAAAATTCTGGTTTTTCTTGTATTTTTGCTGCTCGAAATTTTGGAGAATTTTAAAAATTTAAAAATCTAGGTCAAGCTACAGTAACCCAGGTACACCGAAATTGACGCGCAAAATGGAAAAAAAGTGGTTTTCAAGTTTTTTATAGTGGAGTTTGCATTCAAAAATTCAAAATTGGCGCGTATGATATCTCGCAGAGAAAACTACAGTAAGATTTTCATGTTTTGTGCCTTGCACTATATGTACTGTTGTTTTCGCTGTGAGATATCGCTCGCGCCAATTTCAAAATTTTGATTGCAAAATCCAATTTTTGAGATCCCAAAAAACTTGAGAACCATTTTTTTCCATTTTGCGCGTCAAATTTGGTGTATTCTTGGTTTGGGTTACTGTAGCTTGACCTAGACCAATTTCGAAATTGTGACAACTTTTTTGATTTTCAAAAATTGAAAAAATTTTTAGAACTGTAACTGAAAAAATGCGGATTTTTGAGAATTCGCAGATTTTTTAGAAATGTCGCGCGCGCCAATTTCAAAATTTTGAGCTCTTAGGATTTTTTTAGAAAGTAAAAAAAAATAATAAAAAATCTGAAAATTTGAAAAAAAAATTTTGAAAAAAAAAAATGAAAAATTTTCTTTTTGAAAATCCTAAAAAACTCACATTGAAACAAAAAGTGAAAAACGATCCAATTAATGCCAAGTATAGTGATGATAAAGTCAATTCGATTTCTTCTCGACTGCCAGAAACCAGAAATGGTAAAAGCGATCATTTTCAGCAAACATTCCAGAGTGAAAAGAATGTTGCAAATGGCCGAAATGACCGTAAGACTCAATAGAAGTGTCTTCCGATCTTGTTCTTCACTGACATTCCAAGGAATTACCAAAGTGAAGCTGTTGAGGACTACCAAGGCAGCAAAGAGCTGTTTGAACCATCGAGAAGTTGTCAAATCGTAGAGGTAACATCTCAATTTGGCACTTTCCGGTGGTTTCGGAGGCACGTGAAGGGGTTGGGCCATCTTCAACCGGGCTTTTAGGTCATGCCATCTTCTCTGATCAACTGTTAGAAGGGCGGTTCCACGGTTTTCGGTGTAATTTGCGACGACGACTCCGACGAATAGGGTTAGACCGATCATGCAGCCGATGAACACGTAGATGTGGATGAACAGCACGGCCCACTGGAAAAGATAAAATGATAATGATTTTATCAGTTTTGACAAAACTTTGAGAAAATTGAAAGCCCCGTTATTTCAGAGTGTCGTTTGGGAATTTTTGAAAATTATCAATTTTTTGTCAATTTTTTTCTACTGATAAAATTGATAAAGTATGATTTTTTGAAAATAGCAAATAAAGGAAAAAAAATCAAAACCAGGAAAAAATGGAATTTTTCCTATTTTTTCAAATTGGTTTAACTCCGGAGTGTCGTACTGAAAATGGTCAGGTTAGGGTAGCAATCGATAGGAAATTTTCTCCTTATCATTTCATCAGTTGATCACTTTTCACTAGCTCCGAGAGTTTTTGAGATAAAGGCGGATTACTGAAACGGAAAGTTTTGTAATAGGTCTGACTTTAGTGAAACGTAATTCTGGAGTGTCGTAACAAAAGTTGGCAAGTAAGGGTATCAATCGATAGGAAATTTTCTCCTTATCATTTTATCAGTTGATAATTTCCCCCTATCTTCAAAGCTATTCAACTCACCGCTCCATGTCTCAAATACAGTATATCCCTGACAACATTCCATCCTTTATAACTCAACGTCTCAAAAAGAGCCAACATTGCGTTTCCGATATGATCGAAGTTGAAATTCCTCGGATTAGTCCAGACCCTCGGTACAATTATGGACGGATGCATTGCATTGTCATGCTTTCCGAACACTTCCATTCTCGTCACAAACAGCTTCACGTCATAGAGTCCGGTGCAGTTTTCACGTGATGTGATCATCGGATCGTTGCACGAGGCGAGTTTGCCACCGACGAGTTGGACACCGAAACTCGCGAAGATGAACATTAAAACGACGAGGAGGATGGTGACCTGGAAGAAATGGATGGGTTACTGTAGGTACGCAAGTTTGCGTGGGGGTCAATGCACAGAAATAAAGCTACCGTAACCCTCAAAAATTCAAAATCTAATGTTAAAGGTGAAGGTTAAACTTTTAACTCTAGGTTAACAAAGTTATTAATCTTGAGGTCAAGACCAAAGTTTCAGGTTGAAGTTCGAGGTCAATTTGTAAGGTAAAACTACCAGTATTTGGTGGCTACCGTAATCCTCAAAGGTTCAAAATCTCTAGGTTAACTATGAGGTCACGCTTAATCTCAAGGTCAAGGTCAATGTGACAGAAAAGTCAAAACTGTCATGGTTATTCTTGAGGTCAAGGTTAAAGTTCACGGTCTAATTCAAAGTTCCCAGTTAACCCCCAACCTCCCAGTTAACCATGACCTCTAACTCACCAACAAAATCTCCCTAAATCCTCTGCACAACTCCACGACAACCCTCCGAATGTGCGGAATCAGTGCATAAACTCTTAGCGGTCTCATAGCTCGGCAAATCATCAGAAGCTGGGCCCAACTGTTGATTTCAATGTGTGTTGGCATCCACATTACAAATGTTAGGCTGGTCTGAAAAAAATTGGATAGAAAATCGATAATTTGAAAAAAAAAAATTTTTTTGAAAATTTTTTTTTTGAATTTTATTTTTTTTTAAATGTTTGTTTTACTAACTCCAATTCCCCCTTATTTGCACTAGAGCGCACTTACAATATATATAAAAATCGTAAGAATATCTCCGACATCCGTGACCAATGCTTTTGGTGTGAAAAATAAACCATTGGCGATGCATTTGACGATGAGTTCGAAGCTCATGACAAGTACGAATATGTACTCGGCGACCTGAAAGAAATTCGATAAATTTGGGGTGTTGGAAGTGCGCTCCATTGAGAAACGGCCATTTTTCATGAAATTTCGAGGAAAATCCATCAATTTTGGGTCATTTTCGTCAACATTTGGGTCATTTTCGACATTTTTGACCCACCTGAAGATAAAAATTGTTGAAAATCAGGTTCTCCCCAGTTGTTGGCCATGGTGACTCCCAGAGCATACTACAACATGATAAAGTTGTGACCAGCACCATTGCCCAGTCCAAATAGGTCATGATGGCTAGGAAATCACTGAAAAAAGAGAGTGATTTTTGGAAAATCCTAAAAAATCAATTATTGCTTGAAAAATCGATGTAAAAAAGCCAATCGATAGAAAATTATCTGCTTATCATTTTATCAGTCGACAACTTTTTTCTATCTCTATTCCTTATCAAGTTATCACTAAAAGAACATTTTCACAATTTTTTTTTAGAGAGTATGTGATTTTCACTGATAACTTGATAAGGAGTAGAGATAGCAAAAACTAGTCAACTGCAAAGTTGTAGAGGAGCAAATTTGCTATCGATTCGTTTTTTTACTTTTATTTTTTAACCCACAATTGATTTTTTATGATTTTCGAAAAAATGTAAACAAAAAAAATTTCAAAAAAAAAAAAAGATTTTCCAAAACAATTTTTTTTCATTTTTTTGGACTCACTGAAACTGCTTATACTTATTAGAATGTTTCCTGTGTTGTCCTCCATTTTGATCATAAGAATGTCTCGAATGAGCAATCAATTGACACATTCTTCTCAAAGAACTTTCTCGACCAACTAGAAAAAGTGGCCGGTCGAACATTGGATGATTCTCGCGCATTTCTTCTTCGATTCGATTTCTGGAAAAATCGATTGATTATTGATTATTGATTTTTCGAGAATCGAAATAAAAAAGTTTAAAATAAAAATTCAAAAAAACAAATTTTTTTTGATTTTCAAAAAATTGTGAAATATTGATTTTTGAAATTTTGAAAAATTCAAAAAACCAAAAATTAATTTTTTCTGATTTTTTATTGATTTTTTTGGAATCCCAAAAAGAGAGGAATTCAGAAAAAAAATTCAAAATGTCAAAAAAAAAATTTATTTGACTGATTTTTTGAAAATTTTGAAAAGTTCAAAGAATCAAAAGTTCATTTTTTCTATTATATTTTTATTGCTTACAAAATATCGATTATTGATTTTTTGGGAATCCCAGAAAAAAAGAAATTCAGAAAAAAAGGGAAATTCAAAATTTAAAAAAAAAATTTTTGAGTAATTTTTTGAAAATTTTGAAAAATTAAAAAAAATTCAATTTTTAATCAATTTTTTAAAAAACATTGATTATTGATTATTGATTTTTGAAAGATTAAAAAAAAAATTAACAACAATTTTTTTTTGAAAATATGAATTTTTAAAATTTTTTTTCAAAAATCTCTCAATTTTTCAAAGTTATTTTCTAAAAATTCCCAAACCCACCTCGTAATTTCGGCATGTGCCCTTTTCATCTGCAGTGCCTTGAAATCAATTTCCCCATGTTTTTCCACCTTCCTAGCAGTATCTTCCGGCCGTAAATCCCCATTTTCCTTGAATCCCTCCACCATATTTTTCCCTTTCAACGAAGCCAATCCACGTGTTCGTGACCTCGAATTCGTCGACAATGTCCCACTTTTTCCGTGTTTCGATGAAGTGTTGGATCGTGTCAAACTGGCCAAATGTTGGTTTGACTCCGAGAAAAGAGCCCTGTTTCGATTGGATTCGTTGAGCATCGAGTTAAGGATTGTTTTGTTGCTGAGCTGGCCCACGTGGCGGATTGTAGTGGTCACACGTGTTTCTTTAGAGGGTCCCTTCCCGGAGAGCATCGAACGCACTTTCAGGCCAATTTCCTGAAAAAAATTTTTTTTTCAATTTTTTCAAAAAATCATAAAAAATTCAATGTTGCTCAAGAAATTAATGTAAATAGCCAATAGATAGGAAATTGTCCGCTCTACAACTTTGTAGTTGATAACTTTTGTCTATCTCTTTTCCTTATCAAGTTATCACTAAAAATCCGAACAGTGAGGACAAAAACTTAATTTTTTTCAATGTTTTTTTTTTCAAAAAATCATAAAAAATCAATTTTTGTTCAAAAAATAAATGTAAAAGCCAATCAATAGGGAATTGTTCGCTCTACAACTTTGTAGTTGATCAAAAATTTTTATCCCTTTTCCTTATCAAGTTATCACTGAAAATCCCAGGATTTTCCAAAATTTTTGTAATTTAGAGAACCTTTCGGGGTTTTTAGTGATAACTTGATAAGGAGTGAAGATATCAAAAAGTGATCAACTACAAACTTGTAGAGCAGACAATTTTCTATCGATTCGTTTTTTTACTTCAATTTTTAAATCAATTATTGATTTTTTATGATTTTTTCAAAGCACTAACCTGCATAACCTCATCTCCAGTCTCCACAAACTCATCGGCAAACTGTCTAGTAAATGAATCCCGAATCTTTGGAAGCGGGAATTCAGAAGACACCTTCTTCATCGTCACCATCGTCGGAGCAGTCGGAAATCGATTGAAGATCCGAAGCCGCATCGGAAGAGTCGTTTTGATCGTATCTTGCTCTCGGGCTTTCAGCTGTTTCACTTTTTTGAGCTCTTCGTCCATTTCCAAGTTATCAAGGATGACAGCGACGAAGAGTGATAAGACAAACTGATAAGGGATTAATTGATTGATAAGGAACCTTATCACTTACCAGAGTAACCAACAAGTGATAAGCCACAAAGTAGATAGCGACAAATGGAACGGCTTGCTCATTACAAGCTCTCAAGATTTCGATGACAACGTCGGTCCAGCCTTCTTGAGTGATTATTTGGAACATGGACATGAAAGCCTGAAGGGAACTGATAAGGATAACTGATAAGGAACCTACCACTGCAAAATTAGTGAACTTGTTGAGTTTTGGGACGTAGCAGAACAACTGAAGTGATATCGCCGAGGTGATAATCAGTAAGATTCCAGTGAATATCACAAGACCGCCCAATTTCTTTCCAGGTCCGAAAATCTTATAAACAAAATCTTCAAGCATCGGGGAGGCTTTGATAAGACGGGCGATTCGGAAAACTTGGAAATACGTGAAGATGTTGGTCTCGTAGAGCACCCAGATGGCATTGAGACTTGATCCTATCAATTGGTAAAGTTTCTGCTTATCAGTGATGCCTTATCACTTACCAATACACAAGAGCAAGTCGAATTTGTGTTGGCCCCTTCCGATATAGGCTTTCCAGCCGAATGCATAGATTTTGATGACGACTTCAGTGTTGAAGAGTATTGTGAAGCCGACTTCCACGTAGTAGTACCAGATTTTTCGGATTTGATCCGATTCATCGTGATAGTAGACGAAGGTGGCGTGGAAAATGGCATTGGCCAGGATTAGAAGTTGCATGACGGTTTGGAAGGCAAGGGAGGTGACAATCTGGAGTGGTGATAAGTGATAAGGATGCAGAATTCGGTGAGGAACAAATTATCAGTTGATCACTTTGAGCTAGGACTGATAAGAGCCGAGTTACACGGAGAAAACTGAAGGAGACTTTGACTCTGCGGTATTTCGGAGTGTCGTAGTGAAAATTGGCAAGTTGGTGTAGCAATCAATAGGAAATTTTCTGCTTATCATTTTATCAGTTGATCACTTTTCACTAGCTCCACAAGTTTTTGAGATAAAGGCTGAAAACTGCAGCCCTTCTCAAACTTTTGAGATAGGTCTGAGTTTGCTAGCGTTATTTCGAAGTGTCGTCACAAAAACAAAAATTGGCAGGTAAGGGTAGCAATCGATAGGGAATTTCTTCCTTATCATTTTATCAGTTGATCACTTCAAGCTAGGACTGATAAGAACAGAGTTATCACTGGAAGAAAGATCTAACCCCCGAGCTTCGAACAGCGGAATTTTGTAGTGTCGTACTAAGTGATGATGCTATAATCTTATAAACTGATCACTATCCTTTATCAGTGATCCCTTATCACTAACCGTATGCAAGAACAACGAATTGTTGGAGTGTGCTCTATTGTACTTGTCCACTTCCACCAATTTCCATCCATCTTCGTCTTTTTCGAGTTTTTGTGTGTACACGTGATCCGATGTGGTTTCTCGTGTCTGCCACATCTCACTGAACTGCACACGAATCTCGGCGAATGTTTCGGTGATGACGGCGATGAAGACGTTCTGGAAGAATCAATGATATCTCGAGAAGGAGGGGAGATAGGGAATAGGTGTCAATTGATGAAATGTAGTAAATTGTGTGCTGATAAAGTTTGTAGTTGATTACTTTCCCGGAAAATCGCTAGATTTTGAGATATGAGAGCTAGAAAACGCACGATTTAGACTTGATCTTCAGAGTGCTCTGTGTTTAGGGCATCGTAATTTTGGAGTGTCGTAACAAAAATAGGCAAGTAAGGGTAGCAATCGATAGCTAATTTTCTCCTTATCATCTTATCAGTTGATCACTTTTCTCTAGCTTCGATAGTTTTTTATATAAAGGCTGAAAACTATAGCTCCTCTGAAATTTTTTTGATAGCTCTGACTTTAGCGCACCGTAAGTCTGGAGTGTCGTAACAAAAATAGGCAAGTAAGGGTATCAATCGATAGGTAATTGTCTCCTTATCATTTTATCAGTTGATCACTTAATCAAATAAACGCCCCTTTTCAAGAAAACCTCCAAAAACCGAAAACAACTCACTTTAACCAACCAAGCCAAGAAGAAGATGAGTGTGACAAAGTAGAAGAAAGCCAGAAAAGACGGAAGGGAGTCAAGGCAATCATATAGGACATAGACCCATCCTTCTTGACTAGCGGCCAGGTAAACTGTGAAAAGTGAGCTTGCAAAGTCACTAAACTGTCCATAGAAGCCTTCTTCTTGCGGTTTCAGCTGCAACCTCATGCACACCATGTTCCCGGGACACTCATAACCACCGGCTCCTTTCTGAGAGCACATTGTGTCAGGAATGGCCAGATCGGCGATGGTGACATTGTTGGGGTCGGTTCCGTTGACAACGCAGTGATAATTGAGTCGGCCGAACAGTTGGACACCCATTATGGCGTAGGAAAAGACGAAGAACATGAAGAAGATGGTGACGTTTTGGATTTGTTGAGAGGAACGTCTGGGGTGTGATAAGAGGTGATAAGATGATATCACTGATAAGGAAACTCACTTCATGATAAGCTTGATTCGGTTTTTGGGAAGTTTGAATCGAACTATTGATCGGATGAATCGAAGGAAGATGAAGGGGCGGGGCGAGCGAAGGGCGCCAAGCCAGGGGTAGTACTGGAAAAAAGATGGGATCAAGAAAAGCGTCAGGGATCCAGAAAGGCGCCAAGGAGTCTTGAAATGCGCCAAGGAATCGAAAAACGCGTCAGGGATCGAGAAAAGCGCCAAGGCTCTAGAATTGCGCAAAGGAACCTTGAAATGCGCTAGAGATCCATGAATGCGCCAAGAAATCAAGAAAGGCAGGATTCTAGGAATGCGCCAGCAAGTCAGAATTGCGCCAGAGATCCAGAATTGCGTCAAGGAATCAAGAAAAGCGTCAGGGATCCAGAATTGCGCAAAAAATCGATAAGTGCGCCAATAAATCCAGAAATGCGCATAGGAATCGAGAAAAGCGCCAGGGATCCAGAAAGGCGCCAAAGCTCTAGAATTGCGCCAAGGATCCAGAAATGCACCTTGATATTCAGAATTGCGCTAGGGATCCAGAAATGCGCCAAGGTTCGAGAATGACGCCAGGGCCCCAAACTTGCGCCAACCCCAACTCACCACCAAATTCAACGAGGGAAACCATATTGCTGCCAGCTCATAGACATGTATCACACAAGATAACACGTGATTGATAAGAAGAAAAAACTCGAACTGATACCATCGATCCCTGAGATAAGAGTTGGGATTGTCGAGAAGTCCGTTCTGATTAGCAGTGACAATGGCTTCGGCGATGAAGATCAACGTGACAATCACATCGTTGGCGAGGATTATATAGTTCAGCGGCGGCCACATTTTGATGGTTTCCGGAGTGTGAAGACACACTGATATCATTGATAAGAGACACGCGGCACGGACCATATCGCGGAGGAAGCGCTCGTGGAAGAGTTCTGAAAAAAAATTTGGGAAAAAATCTAGGTCACGTGGAAAAAAATCTAGGTCACGTGAAAGAAAATCTAGGTCACGTGAAAAAAATCTAGGTCACGTGAAAAAAATCTGGGTCACGTGAAAAAAAAAATCTAGGTTACGTGGAAATAAATGTAGGTCACGTGGAAAAAATCTGGGTCACGTGAAAACAATCTGGGTCACGTGAAAAAAAAATCTAGGTTACGTGGAAATAAATGTAGGTCACGTGAATAAAATCTGGGTCACGTGAAAACAATCTAGGTCACGTGAAAAAAATCTAGGTCACGTGAAAAAAATCTATGTCACGTGAAAAAAATCTAGGTCACGTGAAAAAAATCTAGGTCACGTGAAAAAAATCTGGGTCACGTGAAAACAATCTGGGTCACGTGAAAACAATCTGGGTCACGTGAAAAAAAAATCTAGGTTACGTGGAAATAAATGTAGGTCACGTGAATAAAATCTGGGTCACGTGAAAACAATCTAGGTCATGTAAAAAAAAATCTAGGTCACGTGAAAAAAATCTAAGTCACGTGAAAAAATCTAGGTCACGTAAAAAAAAATCTAGGTCACGTGAAAAAATCTAGGTCACGTGGAAAAAATTTGGAACACGTGAAAAAAAACTGGGTCACGTGAAAAAAATCTAGGTCACGTGGGAAATTTTTTTTTTCTGAATTTTTCAAAATTTAAATTTTTTTCTATCACTCCGAATCAATTTCGCTGCGTAGCGACTCAATATCCAACTCAAACTTTTTCCAAAAAACTATAAATAAAACCTAAAACCCAGACGAAAAAGTAGAAAGTTTGTGTCGGTTTTTGCGCACTTTTGCCGCCTCGTTTGTTGCAAATTTGGCACCGCGAATAACCAATGTTCAATTTAACGGCTGGCTCCGGAAGAATTTTGCTATTTCTTGAGGCCACGCCCATATTTGGCGCACTTTGCGAATTTCCGGTATGTGGACTTTTTTGATGTTACGGAAAAAACGAAAAAAATGTGCAAGTTGGAAGTGCGCTCTATTACAAATTTTCGAAGCTTTTTGAAATTTGTTCCATAGAGCGCACTTGCAACATGAAAAAAAATTTTGAATTTTTTTTGTTTTTGCAAGTGCGCTCTATTGAGACTTTCCTGTTTTTTTTGCGATTATCGGTGGGGCGCAATTGCATATAACTGTTTTTTCTCATTTTCTCAATAGAGCACACTTACCTGTCGACTTATTGATAATGCTGGTCGGCTCGATGTTAATCATATCAGTGAACGCGCCGCCGATCGATTCGCCACGTCGGCGGCGCTCCGATTTGGTGCCTTCGATGGACGATTTGCGACGCGTCAGCATTGTCGTCGACAATGCGGCCGCACGGCACGCTGACAGGCCTGAAAAAGGTCAAGAATACAGTGCCGGCCCGAAACATATTCACAAAACGTAATTCGAGCCTAATTTCCGTTTTAGGGGTCGGATCGACCTGAAATTTTTTTGACATATGTACAGTAGTCAAAGACACATTTTTGAAATATAGATAGAGTTAGATTTGAAAAAATTAAAATTTGAAAAAATTTTTTCTGATTTTGGTGAAAACCCGATTTTGGATTTTTTTGCTTCAAAAATTTTTGTGAGCAGGGATGATAAGATTCTCACTCACTCTTGTTGAAAACTTGTTTTTGACCATGTAAGACGTACAGGAAAAAAATTTGGTGCCTCTCGGTCCTCTTTTGACCCCACCCCATGATCCCAAAGATCATGTACTGATCGTCGACTGCCAGCACAGCTTCAGAGCACGGCAGGGCCGAATTTCAGAGTTTTGTTGGTTACCATTAGTCAGAATACGTTTATTGGACCTAAGTAAAGTTATTTCAACAATCTGGACCCGACTAACAATCAAAATCCGGCTCTGGAGTCAGGTTTCGCACTACTGACATGCTGACTGATCCACCCTCTGATGACGTTTCGACGTGACCACTGCGGAGAAAAGGTGAATTCAGATGACTACTCGGTCAGAAAATGTGTCCAAAGTAGTTGGTAACAAGTTCCAATCATAGTCTGTGTCACTAAAGTTCTGCCCGGTGCACCACAGGGGCTGGAACATCAGATATTCAAGTGAAAAGTTCAAGAAATCAGAACATCAGACCTTTTCGGACCCTAAGTTCATCGGAGGTTACGAATTTTGTCATTCTAAACTATATTCAAACTTTTCTGATACACCTCTAACCTTTCATGTTAGTCCTTGTACTTTTTCGGGCTTCAGATCCCTTTTCTTCCAAACTTTGGGTTCTGATGGTGTTGCTCTAGGACAAATCTGATGTTCCAGCCCCTGTGGTGCACCGGGCAGAACTTTAGTGACACAGACTATGATTGGAACTTGTTACCAACTACCTTG
>LR538513.1:71502-94042 GCA_900536315.3 Caenorhabditis becei | reverse complement strand
TTAATTTTTTCAAATCTAACTCTATCTATATTTCAAAAATGTGTCTTTGACTACTGTACATATGTCAAAAAAATTTCAGGTCGCTCCGACCCCTAAAACGGAAATTAGGCTCGAATTACGTTTTGTGAATATGTTTCGGGCCGGCACTGTAGTTGGGGAATATTTCAAGGTTAATGTCAAGGTTGGAGGTTTTGTCAACTTTCAGAAGACGTAACTCATCTCAATTTTCTAGAATCTTCTAGAAAATTCTGGAGCGTATTTTAGAGCTTTTCAGCTACAAAATATCTTGAGATGGGCAAAATCCATCAATTTTGAAAAAAGTTATGAAAATTTGAAAATTTTTGAAAAAAAAATATTCGAAAAATTTTCAAAAAAATTTTTTTTTTTGAAAAATTGAAAAACCAAAAGCGATGTATTCACTAAACGTATTTTTTGTTCAAAAACTAATAAAAACCAAAAAAATTGAGTATTTAGTACTAAATAGTGAAAAAAGAACAGATGTTAGGTGAAGAGGGGGAGAAGTGTTCCTCTGGGGGGAACAAGCAGGAAAAAGGAAGGAAATTCATGATGATGTGAAGGGAATGGCTTTTCTTTTGGGACGAGCGGTCTTCGGGGACTACTGGAGAATACCTTGGAATAAGGAGAGGGAATTTGGGAAATTTGGAAAAATAATTTTTTCGCATTTTCAGAATTTATTCAGTGCTAACAATCAATATTCAGCAAAAATATATTTCAAAAATAGAATTCATATTTGTGAAAAAAGGGAAAAAAAATTCGAAAAAAAATTTGTTCTGGAAATCATTATGATTTTTTTCTAGAAATTTTTTTTCAGCTTTTTTTTCTGGAATTTTAACATTTTTCTTAGCTGGAAAATTGATATTCAGCAGAATGCTACTTATGGAAAAAAATGGAATTTTGGAAAAATTTAGAAAAAAAAAATTTTTTTTTAATTTTTATCAATTTTTTTCTGAATTTTTTCTGTGCCAGTAAATTTTTTTGCCAGAAGAAAAAATCAATATTCAGCAAAAATTCCAAAAAAATGTTTTTTTTTCCAAAATCCGTAAGACACTGAAAAAACACACACACAATCATCATTCTTCGTTTCGGACCCCTCGTTGGTAATCTCTTTTTCTTCTTTTTTCCGACGCCAGGGGCTCCTGTTTTTTGTGTCGAAAAAAGGACCGCCGTGTCTTTTTTTTAGAAAAAAAGGAAGATTACTGATTTTTGGGATTTTTGAAATTTTTGAAAAAAAATTTCAAAACAATTATTTTTTGTGATTTTCAAAAAAAAAATCAGATCCGAGAAATTTTCATCGAAAAATGTTGAAAACAATTTTTTCAACTATGGAAATTGCGCTCTACTGCAAAATCCAAATTAGATTTTTTTCCGAAAAATCTGATTTTTTTAGAAAAATTTTATTCAAGGCAAGTGCGCTCTACTGAAAAATTTCAGCTTTGAAAAAAATAATTTCTGAAAAATAAAAATTTTAAAAAATTTTCTCATTCTGGAAAACGCGCTCTAATGCAAAATGCAAGTCTAATTTTTTTTCAATCTTTTCAAATTTTTCAAAAATCAACAAAAAAAATTCTAAAACTTCCAAAAGTTAGAAAATGCGCTCTACTGTAAATTCCAAAAATCCAAAAAATCCCAGAAAAAAAAAGTTTTGGTGGTGTAGAACCAGCTATTTCTGCTCATCAAAGAGTCAAATTACATCATCGAAAAGTGGGAAGCGGCTCGTAAAAGTATGGCTCTGGGGGTGTGGTTGAAAAGGGGGGAGGAATAATGAAAAGTAAGAGTAAAGTGATGGATGAGAAGAAGGAGAAGCTGAAGGAAAAAGAAAACAAACATTGGAAAGGAAGGGGAGTGCCTAATTGGTCCTGTGGCACATCATCATCTTCATCAGAAGAGCGTCTTCTGAAGGCGACAAGTGTTGACGACACACGTGCCAAGGAGAGGAAAAAGAGGGCTTAATGAGATGCAAACGATGGGTCCTGAAGCGAAAAGAGAGAAAAAGTGTTTAGTGGATTCTGAAGGCGGCTCTTCCGAAAGAAGTACCCCCTGAGGCAACAGATTAGCTTGTTTTTCCAACAAAGAATTCATTAATGATTTTTTGGCTATTTTTAGGGGAAAATTTGGTGAAATTAAAAAAAAAATTTTTTTTTCAAAAATTGGCGTAAAGTTTGGTGCATTTGGTGTCGGGTTACTGTAGCTTTACCTAGATTTTTCAATTTTTTTAAATTCGAGCGTAAAATACATTTTTTATTTTTTTTTTGCATATTTTTAGCGAATATTTTCTTGAAATTCACAACAACAAAAAATTCTGAAAATTTGGCGTAAAATTGGGTGCATTAGGTGTAAGTATTTTTTAGGATTACTGTAGGTGATTTGAACTTTTTTGGAAAATAGATACGGTAGTTGAGAACTATTTTATTGTGAGTTGCGCGTCAAATTAGGTGTATCTGGGTTACTGTAGCTTGACCTAGATTTTTTGAATTTTTAAATTTCACAAATTTGCGCGTAAAATCGGGTGCATTGTCTGAATCGGAAAATTGCAGAATTTCTGGGAGTTTTTTGAAAAAAACTATCAAAAAATTCGGGAAAAAAACGAAATTTGAAACAATTTTTCAAAAAGTCAAAAAATTTGAATTTGCGCGTCAATTATGGTGTATTGACCCAAAAATGCACCAAAACCAAATTTCAATTTTTTGTTATTTTTAGGAAAAATTATAGCGAAAATGCTAAAAATATGTAATTGCTAAAATTCCAATTTTTCTGAAAATCCAAAATTTTGAGACTTGCGCGTCAATTTCGTTGTATTGACGCAAAAATTCACAAAATTCAAAATCAAATTTTTTGAATTTTTTTCTGATGATTTACAGCGAAAAAATCAACCTAGAAATCAGTTTTTCTGGAAAATGTTCAAAAAAATTTTAGAAATTCGAAATAGAAAATAGTAAAAGCGTACTCTTCAGAAGACATTCCGGAGATGTCTTCTGAAGGCGCAAGAATCAGAATTCAGATGAGCGGAGAGATAGAGGACGAGACGAAAAGAGTGGGAAATCTAATAATCGGAAAGAAGAAGAGACGGAGGAGCTTCTTTTGCATTCTGGACCAAATTTTTTTAAGAAAATATTTTTTAAAAATTTAAAAATGACTTTTGAATTAAAAAAAAATGTTTAAACTTGCTGAAAAATCTAGAAAAATCTAGAAAAAAATTCAAAATTTTCAAAAAAAAATTAGTTTCCAAAAAAAGCCTCTTTTTCTCGAGAATCTAGTTGTTTTCCAGAAGGTGCCTTCAGAATAACGAATATCTCCAGAAGGATATATACGGAATTAACTAATGCTCTCCCTCTCTCCTCGCCTATTTTCTCTCAGTTTCCACACTGGAATTTGAGACATCACGCATTTCCGTTCCGATGTGTGCAATGAGAAGAGGAGCCGCCCGTTTTTTACAGAGATGTTTTTAGTTGGGGGACTAGGATATGACTCGTTTGGGTTTCTAGGCCATCAAATGTTTGGTGGCCTAGAATCCCAGTAATTTGGGGTTCTAGGCCATCAAATTTTTGAAGGCCTAGAAATCGTAAAGCTTGGGATTCTAGGCCACCAAGACAAATTCTGTTTAATGGCCTAGAATCCGAGTGTTTTGAGTTTCTAGGCCATCAAATTTTTGGTGGTCTAGAAATCGTGAAGCTTGGAAATCTAGGTCATTGAAAAGTTGCATATGGCCTAAAACAGTGAATTTTGGCTTTCTAGGCCACCATGACAAATTCAGTTCACTGGCCTAGAATCCTTGTGGTTTGGGTTTCTAGGCCATGAAAAACTTGGTGGCCTAGGATCCGATTTGTTCGGGTTTCTAGGCCATCCAACTTTTGGTGGCCTAGGAATCGGGAAGCTGGAGATTCTAGGCCATTGAAAAGTTAAAGATGGCTTGAAAACAGTGAAGTTTGGCTTTCTAGGCCATCGTGAGAAAATTTTGTTAAGTGGCCCAGAAACCGACTTATTTGGCTTTCTAGGCCACCAACTTCCTTATGGCCTAGAACTCCACTAATTTTTGTTTCTAGGCCACCAAATCAATGATGGCCTAGCATTCCACTAATTTGGGATTCTAGGTCATAATTCTCTTTTTTATTTAAATTTTTTGAAAAACTGTCCAAAACTCACCCAACAACTTCGCCGTCGTCGTCGTCATTTTCGTGTCGAGACCCAACTGCCACTTCTACCGTAATCCCCGAGTTTTTCGCATTTTTCTGGTGGATTCTGAAGTTTTTCAGTGTAGGAAAAGGTGAAATTGAGCTGAATATACATAGAAATGGAAGAATTTTCGAAAATTTTCCGGCGGTAAATTGAATTTTCGGGAATTTTGAAATGTTATCCATTTTTATTGGGTGGTGGAATTGAAATAAATTGAAATTTCTATATTCTAGAAAATTCCCTAAAAATAAGAAAAATAAGGAGAATGTCCTGAACAAAAAAAAAACAGAAAAACCGGAGAAAATCGGGAAAAATGAGTGAATATTTTCCCTGGGGAATTCAGAAACTTCTCGAAAATCTCGAACTTTTTGGGTGAAAATAGGGGAGAAATGTGCACTTTTTGAGATTGAAAAATATTGATTTTTAGGGAAAAAAATTGGAAAAAAATTTTTTTTCAAATAATTCCGTAAATTGTCGTAAAATCCAGTGTACTCTTTTTTGGGAAAAAACCGTTAAAAAAAACCGTGTTTTCTACGCAAATTCCCATAATATTCACTAAAAAAATCACAGAAAACTACTGTAACAACATTTCTGTGCATTTGCGCGTCAATTCAAGTGCATTCACCAAAAAACTCAAAATTAACCTAAAAATCGCGGGAAAAAGAGAGAAAACCCGGCCAAAACACAAAAATCTTCGGAAATCGAAAAAAAATAGAAACGGAAATTTCATTCAAAGGTGCCAATTATCTATTTTCAACCGGAGAAAAATGACGGGGTTGGGAAGAAGAAAAATCGGTTTTTTGGCTTTTTAAAATTTGAATTTGAAAAAAGTCAACTGGAAATGGAAAGTTTTAAAAAAATCAGCTGAAAAACCGGAAAATTTGAAAAAAAATTTTTTTTTTGAATTTTTCTTTTGAATTTTCAAAAAATGCATAAAATTGCGTACAAAACATTGTATCTTACGAAAGTCTGAAAAACCACCTAAAATCACACAAAATTTCAAAAATGCGCTTCAAAAATCTAGTAAAAGATGCCTATATTTATGTGTGAATATCAGTCGGTCTGCCATAAAAGATTGCTCAGTAAACACACCGAAATTAGTGGAAAAAAGAGAAAAAGAAGCTATAGATATATATATATGGGTGGGGGGAGTGGAAGGGGTAATCCAATTAGACCGGTGTGAATTGTCGGAGGATTTAGTGCATTTCTACGAATCTCCAGGGAATTACTGATTACGGGGCACTTTGAGAACTTATTTTGCACGGGGAAATTGAAATTTCAAAGGGATAGTCGTAAAATGCGGTGTTTCATACGCAAAGTCCGTGATTTGTCGTGAAATTTGGTGCATTACAGTAATTTGTGCAAATTCTCGTCAATTGCGGTGTTTTTTACGTGGTTTGTCGTGAAAGTTGGGGTAGTACCGTAAATCCGGAGCGTTTTTTGGGTAATTTGCCATTTTTCCAGAGAAGTACGTGACTTTTCGTAAAATTCGGTGCAATACAGTAATTTTTGTAAATTTTCGTCAATTGCGTTGTTTTGTACGTGATTTGTCGTGAAAGTTGGCGAAGTACCGTAATTTTGGAGCGTTTTTGTGTAATTTGCCATTTTTTCAGGGAAGTACGTGATTTTTCGTCAAGTTTGGTGCAAATTTCAAATTTCTGATAAAGAAAGCTGTAGAAACACCGAATTTGACGAAAAATTGCAGAATTGTTTCAAAAATGATGCTTTCAACTCTAAAAACACTAAAATTGACGAAAATCTACACTGAAAATAGGTAAATCGTGAAATTCGGTGCAATACTGTAATTTGTGCAAATTGTCGTCGAATAAAGTGTTTTGTACGTGATTTGTTGTGGAAGTTGGCAATGTACCGTAATTTCTAACCGTTTTCTGTGTAATTTGCCATTTTTCCAGGAAGTACGTGATTTTTCGTCAAATTTGGTGCAAATTACGAATTTACGGTGAAGAAAGGTGTAAAAACACCGAATTTGACGAAAATTCACACTAAAAATTAGGAAATTCAAGTTTTCTTCGAATAAATCCGCAATTTTCGAGAGAAAATCAATGAAAAAGTTAGTAATGCATGAAAAATGTCCGTTGAGAAAAAGGTAAAAAGGTCACAAAACTTGGGCTTGGAAAACAAAGAAACCTCCGGGAAATTTGGGGCTTTCAAGGAGTCATAACTCATAAAAGAAGGGGGTCGGAGGGGCGTAAGAAACAAGAGAAAAAGTTTGTCGAAAAAGAAGTCAAAGGTTTTTTTTTGAAAAAAAGGAGGGAAAGTGGATGGGGAAAGGCATAAAGGAACCCGAAATATGTTCGACTCGTTGTTTTTTTTGTGCTGGCCGACTTGTCATTCATTTTTGGACAAGTTGAACGGAAGTGGGCCTCTTTGAGTAGGTTTTATTGTTTTTCCTGGAGAAATATGGATTAACTTGTCATTTTTCGGTGAAATTTGAATTCTGTGCAGTTTTGCGGCAATTCAGGTGTTTATGTTCTAATTTGCCAAATTCCTCGTGCATTGTCCCATCTTCTTGGTGTTTTTCAGTGTTTTCCAACAGAATAACCTGAAAATAGAAAAAAAAACATTGTTTTCACAGTTTTCAATAAATAACAATAAAAAAAACAAATTGTTTTTTTTATCATGGAAAATTGCTAAAATCAGCTGGAAATCCTTATTATTTGCATTATTTTTTTATATTATCACATTAATTGTGTTTTTAATTCATCTAATTTCCCTGAATTTCTGCTCTTTTACTCTTCATTTTTCAATTTCCCCCCATTTTCGCCAAATTTCCCTAATGCGCCAGCACTCTCCATTGACGCATTCCCGGTGCTGGCGCATTTCTCGTTTTTCATTTTTTTGCAAGTCTACCCGCTGTTTCACATCGATTTTTCGATGAAAACGCCCGTTTTTTGCGCCGTTTTTTCACTTTTAGCAAGTTTTTCATTTGCAGAAGAGGTAAGAGTATTGATTTTTCTGTGAAAAGCTGTATAAAATTGAATTTTTGATTGCAGAATGGCGGATGGCTGACAGAAGAGAAAGATGTGGTGGCACAGAAGCCAAAGTGCAATATCGAAAGGCACGATGCCAGGGAATTGACTCAGAAAGAGTTTCTGAAAAGGTAAGTATTGATTTTTTCAAAAAATTCCAAGAAAAACCCAAAAAATCCCAGAAAAATCCATTTTTCCCCAAATTTTTCCCAATTTCCACTAAAAAACTCAATTTTTCATTTTTTCTTATCAATTCCCTTATCAGATACGCCTACTCCGAGCCCGTCATCATCTACAACATTGACAACGAGGAATTCTCGAAATTAACTGGAAAATCGGAAATGTTGGAGACATGGCGGGATGTGGATGTGACACTGAACTCTGCGAACACTTATAGTTATACTAGGGTGAGGAAATTTGAAACTTTCATTAAAAATCTACTAAAAATCATAAAAACAAGCCAAAAACCAGGAAAAATTCGAAAATTTCCAGGTTCCGACAACATTCGGCAAGTACATCGAGGAAAAGATGAAGCCGCAGAATCTGGAGATGATGGGAAACGAGACACTTTATCTTTTCGGAGATATTGATCAGAAGTGAGTGAGAAAAGCGTAATATTGAGAAAAATTTTTTTTGAAAATAAGCGAAAAATGCGGAAAATGGCGAAAATCCGGTGAAAATCGTTTAAAATTGCGAAATTCATTGTTTTTCATGAGAATTCCAAAAAAAATAAATATTCAAATTATTTGATTGGCAAAACGAAATAAAAATAAGCGAAAACACACCAGAATTGTTCGAAAATCATGAAATTTGTGAAAAAAATTCAAGTTGAAATTCAAAATTTCCAAAACTTGCGAAATGAAAAATACAAAAAATGCCAAATTTTAAAAATTACTTTTAAAATTTCAAATAATGTCAAAAACAACTAAAAAATTTAAAAAACAATAAAAATTACACGAATTCAATTTTAAAAAATTTCAAAAAAAACCCAAGTCAAAATTTTTTTTTGTTCTTGAAAAATTCTGTTTCATCTAAATATAGAAATTCAAATTTGCCTCATTTTCCCCCAATTTTTTTCTTTTTTTTCCATTTTCTCCCAATTTTTCTCTGAATTCCCAGAATTTTCCAGAATCTGGAAGCCACTCCTCGAGAAGTACCGTCAGCCGTCATGGAGTCTTCCTGGTCACTCGGCGGCCCTTTCTTTCGGAATCGCCGGTGCTGGAACAGGTGTTCCGTTCCATTTCCACGGTCCCGGATTCGCAGAAGTCATTCATGGATCGAAACGGTGGTTCTTGTATCCGTATGAGCAGAGACCAAAGTGGAATCCGGATAAGACAACGTTGGAATGGTAAGTCTAGGGAGAAATTGATAAAAAATCAGAAAATAAAAAAATGGATGCACAATTGATTTAAGTAAAAAAAAAAGAATTTTGCACATGTTTAAAAATAAATCGACTTTTTAAAAAATTTCTCAAAAAGTTTTTTGAAAAATGAATTTTTTTTCAATTTTTCACAAAACCAGTCATTTTATGTCAAATTTTATGTTTTTCCTTTCAAAAACTGGAAAAAATTGAAAATTCATTTTTTTTCAAACTAGAAAAAATGAGAAAATGAAAAAAAAAATTTTATTTTCAAAAAAATAAATAATTGAAAAACTTTTTTTTTTCCATTTTTTCCCATAAAACCAGACATTTTATGACAAATTTCATGTTTTTCAAATAAAAAAAGCGATGAAGAAAATTAAAAAGGAAAATAAATCAAAACCATTTTTTTCAAATTTCACAAAAAAAAATGAAAATTTGAAAAAAAATTTGTTTTTCAATTTTTTCTCCTTTTTTCTCACAAAATCAGTCATTTTACGCCAAATTTTATGTTTTTCCTTTCAAAAATTCGAAATTACCGTTCTCAGGTACATATACGACTACCCGAACCTTCCACGTGAAGATCTTCCCCTCGAATGCGAAATGATGCCCGGAGAAGTGATCTATTTCCCAGATAAATGGTGGCATGCCACTTTGAACATTCAGTCTTCTGTATTTATTTCCACTTTTTTGAGTCCCTAGATTATTTATTGATTTTTTGGATTTTTTGGTGATTTTTATAATTTCCCTATTTTTTATGAGTCAATTTTCTGCAGGTTCTTTTAATTTTTCTGGTGTTCTTTTTTTTTTGTTGAAAAATTGCATTTTTACTGGTCTCAAAAATAATTAATGTGATAATAATTGATTAAAAGTGATTTTTTATGTTTATTTTCAAAATTTGATTTTTCAAAAAATTGGTTGTAAAATCACCATTTTATATCAATTTTTCTCTAATTTTCATTTTTTTTTTCAAAAAAATTTCAGAATGGCCACTAGACGACGCATTGGTGTAGCTGCGATTCAGAAGCGTCAGGAGACGACGAATAAGGTAAAAAAATCAATAATTTTGATTTTTTGAAAATTAAAAAAAAAATTGGGTTCAAAATAAGACAGATTTCTCGAATTTTAGTGATAAATAATTAAAAAAAAAATTTTTCTAAAATTAAAAAAAAATTTTTTTTCTTATTTTTTGTATTCTATTTTTCTTATCTTTTCTATCACACCTTGATTTATTTTTTTTTCTAATAAAAAAAATTTAAAATTTCCCAATTTCCAGTTCGCCGTCAAAGGAGACCAAATGGCCGGAGAGCAACTGAAGCAATTCTCTCAACAATTGGATCAATTGTCGGCTGGGTTAGTGATAAAATGATAGAAATTAGTGGAATCAGTGTTATCAAATCGAAGAAAGAATTTTGGAAATCAATTTTCAAAAAAAAATTATTCCAAAAAAAAATTTTTTTTCTGAAATTTCAAATTTTAATTTTTTTTTTCTTATTAAAAAAATAATATCATCTTTTATCAATTTAATTTTTGAAAATCATTTCAAAAAAATTTGAATTGAAAAAAAATATTCCAAAATTTCAAAAAAAAAATTTTTTTTTTGAATTTTTCAAAATTTTCCTAATTTCCGAATTTTTTTCTGCATCGAAATGTTATAATTTCGAATTTTTTCTACTCAAATTTATTTTCAAAAAACTCAAAATTGTACATTAAATTTTTTTCAAACTTTTTTGAAATTTTGAAATTTTTCCCATTTCTCCTTTTTTTTTCAATTTTTGAATTTAAGTTTTTTTCTTCTTTTTTTTCTTCAATTTTTCAAATTTCCTTTTTTTTCCAGCTTGGAAATGTTCGCCCAGCGCCATCGTGACGAGATCAAGAAGAACTCGCAGTTTCGTCGTTATTTCCAGGAGATGTGCGCCAGTGTCGGCGTTGATCCGTTGGCCTGTGAGTTTTCTTATCAGTTATCTTATCACCTTATCAAATATTCCAGCCAGCAAAGGATTCTGGGCCAAGGCCCTTGGTTTCGGCGACTTCTACTACGAGCTCGGGATTCAAATTGTTGAGGTATCCCCTTCCCCCACTGATAAGCATTTTATCACTACCTTATCACTTGCAGATCTGCCTATCAACCACCCATATAAATGGTGGTATCATGACAGTCGAGGAGATCCGCAATCGACTGATGAGAACTCGCTCCCGCACCCGGAAGGACACCATTTCGACGTGAGTGATAACCTTTCTTATCAGTTCTTATAAACTTTATCAGTGACGACATCCTCCGAGCTGTTGATAAGCTCAAAGTGCTCGGAAATGGCTTCGAGTTGGTGCCACTGGGCGGAGGCCGATTCCTGGTCCAATCGGTGCCCGGAGAGCTCAGCATGGACCATTCGAGAGTTCTTCAACTGGCCGAGGATGCCGCGTATGTCACCAAGGAACTCATTATGGATAAGTTAAGGTTGGTAATAAGGTTTTTATCAAAATCGTGAAATTTGAAAAAAAAATTAGACAAAAATCCCGAATTCCAAAAAAAATGAAATTTCCCAACACAACTTTTTTGTTTTTTGTGGTTTTTCAAAGGTTTTATCACTATTTTGATTAGTTGGATTTGAAAAAAAAAGCCTTTTCCCCGGCGAACATTGGGTCCCGCCACGAAAACGGTTCCTGACAAATTCAAAGCTTTTGAACACAATTTTGGAATTTTTTGTTAGGAATGGGAATAATGAGACACCTGAAGGGTCTCGCCACGAAAATGGTTATTGGCTGAAATACGACTTCTGAACGATGTTTTGGCACGTTTTCTTACCAACTTCGAGCAAATTCCGCCGATTTTTAGGAAAAAATGAGGTGAATCTACTACTACTAAATCAGTGAAAACTGCTGAAATTCGATGAAATATGATAGAAATCATGTACAGTAGCGGTCATAATTATGTGTACCATATTTGAAATCGCTATAACTTGGTTCATTTTCAACCGATTTTGCTCAGCTCTGGACACAACATAGTTAAGGGATGTATAGTCACGCTCCAGTTTTTTGGTAAGCATTCTGCAGGATTCAGATGAGGCACGTCATCTGAAAGTTGAAAAATCGAAAAATGAAAAAAACTTTTTTCCTGTAGATTTTTTTCCGGGGGCCAAATAAATTTTTTCATGTGTATTAGGGTCCATAGTAATCTTCCAAAAATTTTTAGATTTTTTGAAAAAGTTTGAAATTTTTAAAAATTCATTTAGTGAAAATGGCCTGAAACTTCCGGTGCCCGTAACGGCCGAAAGAGTGGTCCAATAGAGCTATAAATTCTTGAGAGTACGTGCCAATATAATCCCAATTGATTCCCTAACCAGTGGTGTCAAAATTCAAAAGTTGATTTTTCGAGTTTTCAGCACTTCAGGGACCCCTTGGAAAATTTATCACTGGAAAGTGAAAAAATCAACTTTTAAATTTTGACACCACTGGTTGGGGAATCAATTGGGATTATATTGGCACGTACTCTCGAGAATTTATAGCTCTATTGGACCACTCCTTCGGCCGTTACGGGCACCGGAAGTTTCAGGCCATTTTCACTAAATGAATTTTTAAAAATTTCAAACTTTTTCAAAAAATCTAAAAATTTTTGGAAGATTACTATGGACCCTAATACACATGAAAAAATTTATTTGGCCCCCGGAAAAAAATTTACAGGAAAAAAGTTTTTTTCATTTTTCGATTTTTCAACTTTCAGATGACGTGCCTCATCTGAATCGTGCAGAATGCTCACCAAAAAACTGGAGCGTGACTATACATCCCTTAACTATGTTGTGTCCAGAGCTGAGCGAAATCGGTTGAAAATGAACCAAGTTATAGCGATTTCAAATATGGTACACATAATTATGACCGCTACTGTATTTCTTAATATTTTTTTCTAAAATCCCCTCAATTTCCTGTTACAGATGGGACGAAGCCCGTGCCGATTCTGCGTTGGACCACCTCGTCAAGGAAGGACTCTGCTGGCTGGACGAACAGGCCTCCGACACCACGCAGTACTGGTTCCCGTCGTTGTTCCTGCAGCAGTACTGCCACTCTTCCAGCAGTACTTCCGTCTCCGAATCGCTGCACAGCATGAGCGTTAATAACTATAATTAGAACTGGCGCTTTTTCGATTTTTCTGACTTTCGCTTCGAGACCCGAGAAATTTGAAAATAGTGGAAAAAATTGAAAAAAAACCTAAATATTGCTATTTTCGTTCCAAGACCCATTAGAATTGGAAAAAAATTGAAATTTTCTTTTCACCAAATTTTTCTGCTTTTTCAATTTTTCTTATTTTCGCTTCGAGACCCAACTTGCCATTTATCCCGAATTTCCCGCTTTTTGTGTAGATTTGCCTGCATTTTACTCATTGTAGACTGCCATTTATGTAAATATTTATTCCCAGTAGCATTTTTTTGAGAAAATCCAATTTTGGAATTTTTAAAATTTTTTAAAATTTATTTACAGAACCAAAAAAAATTATTTATTTTTTTTTGAAAGTGGAAATAAAAGTAGATTTATTGCATTTATTCTTAATTTATTTGCATGTTTATTTAAAATTTTCTGTATTTTTATACAGTTGAATATTTATCGATTTTCTTGATTTTTCAATTTTTTCAAAAGTTCAAATTTTGTTTTTTCTAGCTTCTCAGTTATTCAAAAATAACGTTAATTCAAAAAAATATCTAAAAAAAATCATTTTGAATTTTTTATCTAGTTGGGTCTCACCACGAAAAAGTTTTTTGGCTTCCAGGCAAGTTTTTGTCACTTTTCCCAATGAGAAAAAATAAAAACACAAAAATTATACCAATTCTAATAAAAAATAATGCATTTTTGGGGAAAAACACTGAAAAACATGTTCTTGTACTGAAAATAGAGAAAAGTGCTAGAATTTGATAGGAAACCATTAGAAGTCTCGCCACAAAAGTGTTTTTTTGGCTTCTAGGCAAGTTTTTGTCGTTTTTTCTAATAAAAACAGGTAAAAACAAAAAAATTACTCAATTGTAATGAAAAATGTTACATTTTTAGGGAAAACATGTGTTTTTGTACTGAAAATTGATGGAAAATACTGGAATTTGATGGTAAATCTTTAGTATCGTGTGTTTTTCCCAGTTTTCATCGAAAAAGTGTCAAAATCTTGCTCAGAAACTGGATTTCAGGCCGAAAAGGCTGAAATTTTGAAGTTTCACCTAGAAGCATTTTCGTGGCGAGACCCATCCGTTTCCCGTCTTTTCCCATGTGTTTCTCCCCATTTTCCCCTTTTTTTTCTAGAAACAAATCCCTAATTTTTGCAGCCTTTCCCCACCAAAAGAATGGCTTCGTTCAAAGTGAAACCGGAGCACTCGGGACCGCCCGAACTGGTAATTTCCCCACTTTTCCTCTGATTTTTATTGATTTTCGCCATTTTCAGTACTACAATGAGACCGAAGCGGCCAAGTATGCGTCGAACTCGCACATCACTGCAATCCAACATGAAATGGCCGAAAGAGCACTGGAATTGTTGGCTTTGCCAGAGGGAAAGACCGGATTTTTGTTGGATATCGGTAAGAGGGAATGGGAAATTAAGTCGCTGGAAAAAATAAGGAGAAATCCGGAATAATTGTATGAAAAATGTATGGGAAAAAAATTTAATTCGAGAATAATTTTTTTTTTTCAAAATTAAAAAAAAATTGAATTGATGAGAAATGAGCAGAGTTAACTTTTGAAAATAAAAAAAAATTAAAAATTTGAATATGAAAAAATTATGAAAAACACCAAAAAATTAGAAAAAAAACAATTTTTGATTCTTGAAAAATCCCAAAAAATTAATTTTTTTTGCAAGATTAAAAATTTTTAATTTTTTAAAAATAGGAAAATTAACAGAAATCAGCCGAGTTTTATTTTTAAAAAAGTATGCAAACCAGAAAATTGAAAAAAAAATTATTTTTAAAAAATCCAAAAAACAATTGTAATTTTTGCAGAATTTTTAAATTAAATTTTCATCAAATTTTTTCAAATTATGAAAATTGACTGGAAATGAGCGGAATTTCAATTTTGAAAACACAAAAATATAAAAATCACAAAATTGCAATTTTCAACAAAAAAAAACCCAAAAAAAAAAAATAAATTTTTTTCTAAATTTTTAAAATTAATTTTTTGTTCCAATTTTGTCATTTTTCACAGTTTCTCCCCATATTTTCCTTATTTTCATAAATTTTCCCAAATTTTCCCCCAATTCCATCAATTTTTGCAGGTTGCGGAACAGGAATGAGCTCCGAAGTGTTGCTGGACGCTGGGCACATGTTCGTCGGTGTTGACGTCTCCAAGCCGATGCTTGGTAAGTGGAGGGAATTTAAAAAATTCAAAAACATGAAAAACATAAAAATTCGACTGAAAATGACTGAAAATCTTGGAATTCAGCAGAAATTTGTTGACTTCTCAAAAGTTCAGTGGAGCGCACTTGCAGTTTATAAAAATTCTCCTATTTTGCTCATTTTTGAACAGAAAAATCCATGTTTTCGTGTCGAGAGCCATATAACCAATTATTTTCCAGAAATCGCCCGTCAAGACGAAGATCTGGAAGTCGGCGACTTTGTCCATCAGGATATGGGCCTCGGAATGCCGTTCCGACCGGGAAGTTTCGATGGAGCTATTAGGTAAGTTTCAGGAAAATTAGAAAAATGAAAGGTTCAGCTAAAAATATCAGCTCCCACTTTAGAAAAACCAAATTTTCAAAAAAAAAGAACAATTTCAAAACTCACATGATCCTAGGTCTGGCCACGAAAAAAACTAATTTTTGACTAATTCTGGTTCTTTGGAAATAGTTTTGGCACTTTACCTGTAAGAAAAAAGTGAAAAAGAGAAATTCCAGCTATTTCTACCAGTTTCTGCCTGAAAATCATGCGTTTTCCCGATTTCTGATTAGAAACAAGTAGAAATTGCTAGAATCTGATCGTAACAGTCCAAAATTATTATCTTTGCACCTCAAAACTGGAGATTGAATTCAAAATTTCAAAATTGGCGCTCAGGATATCTCGCAGCGAAAACTACAGTAAGATTCAGTCGCAAATCACTGAAAAATGCAAATCTTACTGTAGTTTTCACTGCGAGATATCGTGCGCGGCAATTTCGAAATTTTGAAAAACGCAAAATGTTTCTCAAAATGTCTGAATTCGTCATAACCATTTTCGTGTCAAGACCCATCCCTTCCCAATCACTATATCAATCTTTATCAGTGACCCATAAAAAACCTATTTCCCAATCAGTTTATCAGTTCCCTATCACTTTCCAGCATCTCGGCAATCCAATGGTTGTGCCACGCAAACGCCACCAACGAGAACCCCCGCAAGCGTCTTCTGTTCTTCTTCCAATCACTTTACGGATGTCTGGGTCGTGGATCGCGTGCCGTGTTCCAGTTCTACCCGGAAAACGACGAACAGTGCGATTTGATCATGGGACAAGCACACAAGGCCGGATTCAACGGAGGACTCGTCGTCGACTTTCCGGAAGCGGCGAAACGGAAAAAAGTGTATTTGGTGTTGATGACGGGAGGAACTGTTCAGTTGCCGAAGGCATTGACGGAGGATGGAAACGACGAGAGGACTCAGATTGATAATGCTGGAAGGAGGTGGGTAATGGGGTCATTTGGGGAAAATAGGGAAATTAAAATTAGAAAATTAAAAAAAATGGGAGCAAAAATGGTTGTTTTGGCCTAGGATTTCAGTTAAAGGAATCGAAATTCATACTTGACTTGCCACGTCGCCAAAAACGAAAACTTTTTTCAAACGCTACGGTGCTTTCTCGCTCGCGCTTTTCTGTACGTACAGAAGAGCCCGCGCGGT
The DNA here is from genome assembly GCA_900536315.3 of Caenorhabditis becei. Taxonomy (NCBI): domain Eukaryota; kingdom Metazoa; phylum Nematoda; class Chromadorea; order Rhabditida; family Rhabditidae; genus Caenorhabditis; species Caenorhabditis becei. The sequence goes on along the minus strand of LR538513.1, from coordinate 77,678 downwards.
TCAAATTTGAATTTCCGTCGCACAAAATTGCGATTTTTACCGAAACTAATGCGTTTTTTGCCAAACAAACGACGAAATAGGAATAAGAAAAGCAAATGAACCCGTTTTTGTAAAAATCAGCTAAACTTTGAAAAAAAGGTGGAGCATTCCTTTTCAAAACATTTTTAACTGCTCAAAAAATATTTTTTTGTTTTCAAGATGTATTATTGCCGTCCCGCGGCGAGTCACTTGTTGGGTCTCGCCACGAAAACAGTTTCTGGCAGAAATACGGATTCTGGACAAGATTGTGTCACTTTGTATGATGAAAACGGGTAAAATCACATGAATTCCTGCATTTCCTATCAAATTTCAGCACTTTCCATCGATTTTCAGTAAAAATCACTACTTTTAGGGTTTATTTTGCGTTTTTCTCTAACAGGTGAAGTGTGTGGGGTGACCTAGATAGATTTGGCTCAAACTTGGCAGAAGGGTTGGCAGGGGTGGGCGGCGAGTGCAATCGCTTGCACGCAAAAACGTAGAAAGTTGTGTCGATTTACGAGGTGGGTCTCGCCACGATCGGGTGTGCGGAGGGGCCTGGTTGCACTAATTGTAGAATTTGAAAGTTCTTCAGAGTATATCTTTCATTTTCCAAGTTCAGATTCCTTTTTTTATACCCTACACACCCAATCGTGGCAAGACCTGCCTCGTAAATCGACACAACCATCTGCGTTTTTGCACGCCGCCGTTGTCGCATTCTTGCACACCGCCGCCCATCCCTGAGGGTAGGTAACGGACCTAATAGATGAGATTCGATAGCTTTTTCATGGAATAAACTTCTGGTGACAGCTACATTCAAAAAAAGTGCACTCAGATGCCAGTTTTTTGGCTTGAAACCTCCATGGATAGCATATAGATAGCATTTCACGTGACAATTACTCATTTCAACGAGAAATCAGGTCTAAGAACTTGCATCTGGTCACCCCACACACTTCTTTCGTAAAGAAACCTCATTTTTCACTGAAACTTTATGGAAACGGCTGGAAGTTGATAGAAATTGACTGAAATAGTGTCTTCCTACCTGTTTTCATGAGAAAACAGTCCAAAAATGCAAATCCCGCTGTAGTTTTGCTGCGAGCGCGCCAATTTCGAAATTTTGAGTGCGAACTCAAGTTTTGGAACTCAGTGCTAACGCGAGCTTCCCTGAAAAACCCTAGTTTGAATTCCCGCGAGTTAGGATTCGCAGTTTAAAGGCGCATACCGGAATTTCTCAAAAAAGCTTAGGCCAGCAGTCCGCAAACACCAAAGTTCACGCGAAGTTGCGCTTCCGCAGTGAGGATTTCTGGAAAAAGTACGGTTGACAAGCCCCGCCCCTCAATTTTTGGCAGCTTTCCAAGTTGGCGCGCTGCCAAGGAAGTTTGTGCGACAGCGCGCGTTTGCTTCGCGTTACTCCGGGAAGCTCGTGTGCTAATACTTTTTTGCCAGAAATGGACGAATTCTGTCTGTTTCGATTGAATTATAGCAAATTTCTACTGGGTTTTCAATCAAGAATCGGGAAAAAGCTTGAAAAGCCATGATTTTGGCTCCGTGACGTTTCGCCACTTTGCCTTTTCGCCACTGGTCTAGAAGCGCCCAGAACACACTATTTTCAACGATTTTCATGGAAAATCAGAGCGAAATTGCCACAAAATGGAGTTTAGTTGCAAATATTGAGTACCTAAACGAAATCCTACTGCTTTTGTAGGAAGAAAAACCAGAAAACTAGTGTTTTGGGTGAGTGGCGAAATGGCTGGTGGCGAAACGTCACGGAGCCATGATTTTCAGGCAGAAACTGGTAAAAATACCTGAAATCAGCCTGAATTTCTGCTTTTCACTCATTTTCAACAGAAAAAAGGCCGATACTTCGTCCAAAAGCCCGGAATTTGTCAACAATCATTGCGCAAACATCAATTTTCCCAAAATTCCTCCAAAAAACCATTTGCAGATTCGTGTGGAACTCTCGTAAATCCGAAAAAGTCGTCAAGGGCTCAAAAGCGTGGATCGAGCAGAAACGACAACGTCAAATGAAGCAGGGTCGTGACGTCCGTCACGAATCCAAGTATTCGGGAAGAAAGAGAAAGACCAAGTTCTAAATTGTTACTGTTTTCCCCCTTTTTTTTTGAATTCCCCTTGTTGCTCTGTTTTTGTTAACCCCCAATTTCACAAGATTCCCCCATTTTTTGTTGTTTTTCAAAAAGTTTTCATTTCTATTCGATTTCTTGATTTTATGGCTCTTTTCGTCAGTACCTTATCATTATCTCTTGGGAATCTGCGCGCGCGCACCTTGAATTAGGGTGCCTGGTACCGGCCCGGCACGGAGCCGCCGGCTCCGAGAGCCCGATGCTCCGAGAGCCAGAGGCAGAGAAACGAGAGTAAGGGGTAGGGACGGAGAGGAGCGAGCATGGGGAGAGATAAGAGTGATAAGAGATAAGATGAAGTCGATAATCAGTGATAGCGAAGGGGAGCGCGGGGAGAGGAGATTTCGCAATAGCGGTGGAGAAAGACCCGGGACACTGGGATACAGGGTTAAGCTGATAAAGGTGATATGATCAATTTGATAAGAAGGAAAGATCAGCACTGATAAGATGATAGCAGGGATCAGAATAGTGGGAATAAGGATTCAAGATCGAAATTGTGAAGAGGGTGATGGGACGCTTCGATAAAATTGATAAAAGTTCAGAGAACCTTATCAGGGCTTCGAATTGATAAGAATTGATAACAGGTAATCGGTTCTTCAAAAAGGTCGTGTGAACCATTGATAACGATATCACAATCACTCTTTTCCTACAAATTCCTCTATTCTCTGTTAAAGACAGTGCAAATCAACGGGATAATGGAGCATCGTACTGAATTCAAAAAAGTGGCTGAAAATCAAGGGAATTCCAGCTAAAATTGTGAGAAAATGAGTCTTCAGTTGGAAAACATGGAAAAATCACATTTTACCAGTGAAAAACAGTAGAATTTTGGCTATAAACATTGCTCGGGAAAACAAAAAAGAGTTTTTATCAGTGATATCAACTGATAAACCCATTTTCAGCCCAGAATCAATAAGCAAGATCCCAAATGACCTAATCAACCTTGTCCTTCGAGCCCAGCTTGTCAAATCAACCGAAATGAACAGAATTTCAGATTTTCCAGTTGAAACTAGCGGTTTTTCAAACCTGATATTATAGTTGCACTCTAAAACTGAAATTCGCATTCAAAATTTCAAAATTGGCGCCCATGATATCTCACAGCGAAAACTACAGTAAGATTTGCATTTTTCAGTGATTTTGGGCTATTTTTGAATGAATTCCTGCATTTTTCAGCGATTTTCAGCTGTTTCCGAGTAAATTGTTGTAAGAAAATGTGAAAAATGTAAAAAAACCATTCAAAAACAGTCGGAAAAGCTCAAAAATAGCCCAAAAACACTGAAAACCGCAAATCTTACTGTAGTTTTCGTAGTACTGTTCACATACGCTTTTCCAGCTAAAGAGCTTATCAATCGTTATCACAAAACCTCCAGGATCTCTGAATACATCAATAATTCCTCAAAATCATCTCTCCAGTCTATTCGGAGGCCGATTCTCCCGTTATCACTGCTCCATTCCTTATCAATTGATTTCGGCTTTCCATAATCTCCAGTTCCCAATTTTTCCAACCTTTCCACTGACTCACCCCCCCCCCCCNCCCCCCCCCCATTTTCTAGTCATGACTATGTATAATTTCGCAATCTCTCTCCCTAACACCTCAAATTTCCCTCAGGACCGTTGTTTTTCGTTGAAAATTAGAAAAGTATTATTCGTTTCGAAAAGGTCTCGAGAATCCGGTCGTCTAGTCATGATTAGATGATAATAGTGAGTAATCAGTTGGATGGAAAGCTATAATTAGGCGAGAGGAAAAGAAAAGTACATGACATTTGGTGTTGGAATGGTGAAAATGGGCAGACAATCAATTTTAGATCCATTTTGGAGCCCTGGAGCCACTTTTTGAGCTTCCAGAAGCTTTTCCAAGGTCTTTTACATCTTTTTCGTTCACAAAGAGCTTCATTTATAGGGAGGAACACAAAAAAGATGAGGAAAGAGCACTGGAACACAAAAATGATTGGGTCTCGCCACGAAAATGATTCTCCCGGCTGAGGAACAGCTTTAGGAGAAGGTTTCGTCACTTTTTCTGAAGACTATAGGTAAAAAGGCACGTCTTCAATAATTTCCAGCCAAATTCCAGCAATTTCCACTGATTTTTAGTGAAAATGAGGTGTTTTTGGTAAGAAGCGTCAAAATACCCAAAAACGCATGTTTTTGTACTGAAAATTGGTGAAAACTGCTGGAATTTGGTTGAAAATGATTGAATTCATGTATTTTTACCCATTTTCATCAGAGAAAGTGACAAAACCTTGCCCAGAAGCCCTATTTCAGACAGAAACCATTTTCGTGGCGAGACCCAACAGGTGACTCGCCGCGGGACGGCAATAATAGTGAGGAACACAAAAAAGATGAGAAAAGAGCACTGGAAAACAACATAGAGTGGGTCTCGCCACGAAAATGGGTTTGCTAGTTGAAAAACAGATTCCGGACAAGATTCTGACACTCTTCTGAGAAAATCTGGTTAAAAAACAGGGATCACATCAAATTCCAGCAGTTTCTACTGATTTTTAGGAAAAATCTATGAAAATCCATCATTCCGTGCTAAAAAAAGTTCGGAAATTGCAGGAATTTGATGGGGAATGTCTGAATTAGTGCATTCCTATCAGTTTTTATCAGAAAAAGTGACAAAAATGGGCCCAGAAGCCGGTATATCCGTTTTTCGTGGCGAGACCCAATTGTCGATAAATTGTGAGAAACAGATGATTTTCGGAAAGAAAGGACAGATTGGGCCGAATTTCAAAATGGTTCTAGAGTCTGGAAATAGGCTGAAATTTGAGGTTTTAGACCGTTGATTTCAGGCTTGAATTCCAGAATTTTCGATGTTCAGAAGCATGGAATTCAAGAAGGTGCCTTTGGTTTCAGGCTTCAAGCTTCAGGCTACAGGATTAATCCTAGCCCTGAATCAGACAGACAGAACAATCAAATATAGAAGCGGAAAACTAAAAAAGAAGAAGTTTTTTGACAGAATTGATTCGAAATGAAGTACAGAAGAGACGAGAGAGAAGTTCCGATGAGGAGAGCTGAAAAACCTCTAATTCCAGGTGTTCAGCGAAGAAAATTGACTTACAGATATATGTAATTGGAGGAAGTTTTCGAAGAGGAGGAGTTAGCATATGGAAGAAGCTCTTTGTGAGGAGGAACTGAAGGGAAGGGATCAATTACTCAATAGGAGGCATTTGACCTACAGTTGGAGAGTTGGAGAGTTGGGATGTTTAGCACAGGGAGATTCTGGAATGCTGACGCAATGTTAGAATATGTTCCAGAAGCTTCTGGACAAACTCACTGGATGGTACAATGTGTCAGAAGAACGGAACTCCCTGCGGTGCACTGCTCCTGTAAGACAGGTCAAATTTCCATTTTTTTTCAACGATTTTTTTCGTATGTTCAAAAATTTTTTCAGTAGTTCCTATTTAATACAAACTTGTTTTTTACATCTTTATCTACCTCAAAAAATTTATTTTGGAGTCAGAATAATCTTCTGAAAGGATTTCTGTCAAGTCAAATATACCGTACCCACCGCAATTCCCTAATGTTTTTCAATGATTTTTTTCGTCTGTTCAAAATTTTTTTCAGTATTTTTAATCAATTACAAACTTGTTACTTACATCTTTATCTATCTAAAAAAATTTATTTTGGAGCCGGAAAAATCTTCTAGAAAGTTTTCTGACAAGTCAAAAATCTCGTACCCCACCGCATTTTCGTAATTTTTTCAACGATTTTTTTCACCTCTTCAAAATTTTTTTCAGCAATTTTGAACAACTACAAATTTGTTATTTACATTTTTATCTACCCCAAAAAATTTATTTCAAAGTCTAGAAAGGCTTCTAGAATGGTTTCTGTCAAGTCAAAAATACCGTACCCCACCGCATTTTCGTAATTTTTTCAACGATTTTTTTCACTCCTTCAAAATTTTTTCAGTGGTTTTGAACTACTACTAACTTGTTATTTACACTTTTATCTATGTGAAACATATTATATTGGAATTTGTAAAAATCTTCTAGACAGTTTTCGATAAAGTCAAAAAACCGCACCCCC
>LR538513.1:35453-71494 GCA_900536315.3 Caenorhabditis becei | reverse complement strand
CCCCCCCCCCCCCCCCACCGCATTCAGGTTTTTATATTTTTCAATCATTTTTTCCGTATGTTCAAAAATTTTTTCAGTGGTTTTGATCAACTACAAACTTGTTTTTTACACCTTTATCTAGCTAGAAAAATTTATTTGAAAACCAGAAAAAATCTTTTAGACAGTTTTCGATAAAGTCAAAAAAACCGCACCCCCAGCATTTCAGGTCAAATTTTCATATTTTTCAACGATTTTTTTCACCTCTTCAAAATTTTTCTCAGTGGTTTTGAGCTACTACTAACTTGTTTCTTACACCCTTATCTACCCCAAAAAATTTATTTCAAAGCAAAAAAGTCTTCTAGAATCGTTTCTCTCAAGTCAAACTAACCCTACTCTACACGATTCGGAAGTGGTGGTGACTGTGAGTCATCGGGAACGTGCAGGGACTTTGGCGGTGGCGGAGCTGGTCCATAAACACGTCGCGGTGGTTGTCTTCCGAACGGTGGTCTTGGAGTTCCGGGGCGAAGGCGCACGGTGAAGATCGGGACCGGAGCAGATCCCACGGGCTTCAGGGCCTCCGTGACGATGATCTGGGGAGGTGGTGTAGAATGACAAGAGCCCATTTTACCTAGGAAATATATAAAATGAAAAACTGTATAATGAGCCTGATTGGCCTGGCCTCGAGAGTAGGCTTACAGGGCCTAAAAGCCTAAAAGCCTAAAAGCCTAAAAAACTCGGGCCGACTAGGCTATCAGACAAAACTGAAGATTCTTTCCTTCTAGACTTCCACTCAAAAAGAACGGATGGCAGCCTCATTAGCCTACCTCTTTATAGTGATAAAGGGGGCGGAGCCGATGGTAGTAAGCTCTAGGGAATGCGAGTTATCGATGGGTTTGGGTAGGATGGAGGAGTTTGGTTTCCAGAGGTTCTATAGGTTATCTGGAGGAGTTTGGAAAAAATTAAAACGAAAAAAAAATTGAAAAAAATTTTTTTTTTCAAAAAATTGAAAAAAAATGATTGCGCTTTTTAGGTACGAGCTTTAGATTCTGGCTCTAGGATTCTGGATTCTGAATCCAAACTTTCAGGCTTCTGGAGCTATCCACAGTCATTTTCTCACTTTTCTTCATTTGAAACGACTATCATTGACATTGTGACACTACAATATGGGAGGGAGGAAAGGTAGGAAAAGGGGGAAGAGGTATCGGGTTGGACATACGGATTAGAAGCTAATTGGGGATGGAAATGGGTGGAAGCGAGGAGATAATGACGGGACGGGACGAACGGGAAGGGGGTTAGGGATTTGGAGGGGTTAGGCTTTCGGGCTGCAGGCCAGAGATTCTAGGCTCCAGGCTTCAGACTAAACCCTTCAAGATCCCAATTTTCAGAATTTCAGGTTTCACAACTTCACTGGAAGGACACTAAACATTGAGAAACAACTACACATAATTTACTACCTATTGGGGATGAAAACGGACGAGAAGAGCAAGAAGATAATGACAGAACGGGATGAGGGTTAGGGATTTGGAAGGGTTAGGTTTGGGCTTTCGGGCTTTAGGCCAGAGATTCTAGGCTTCAGGCTTCAGAAGACGATCTCAGGGGTTCAGAAGATTCAGAAGATTCCAGGCTTCAAGCATTCACTGAAGGGACACTAAACATCAGGAAACAACTACTGATGACTCATTATCAGGGAAGCTTATAAGTTAGAGTTGATAATCAGAAGTAGTGGACGGGAAAAGCAAAGAGATAATGAGAAAACGGGACAAACGGGAAGGGGTTAGGGGTTTGGAAGGGTTAGGCTAGGGCTTTCGGGCTTTAGGCCAGATGTTCTAGGCTTCAAGCTTCAGAAGATTTCAGGCTTCAAGCCTTCACTAGAAGAACACGAAAGAAGAAACTACTGATAAGTTGATAATCTGAAGAAGTGGGCTGGAAAAGAAAGGAGATAGTGACAGAATGGGACGAACGGAAAAAGGGTTAGGGATTTGGAAGGGTTAGAATTCAGGCTTTCAGGCTTCAAGCCTTGGATTTCGGGCTTCAGGTTTCAGGCTTGATACTAAAACCTTCAAGATCCCAATTTCTAGAATTCCAGGCTTCAAGCCTTTACTGGAAGGACACTAAACATTGACTACTGATAACTCACTATCAGAATTACAGATTATTTAAATTTAGAGTCGATAATCGGAAGAAGATGTAGAAATGGACAGGATAGACGGACGAAACTGGAAAAGCGCCAAATTCCAGTAGACTGATAAGAAACTTGACTCACCGAAATTTTGGATGGATTGGTTTGGAGGATCGTAGCATTGGAGAGGAAGGATGTGAGGAAGATTCTGAAAAGTCATGTCACAGTTGGAAATACTGAATTACGCGGCCCCTGGGTCTCGAAGCAAAAAAAAACAATTTTATTTTCGAATTATCGGCGTCCCCCGACTCGTGGGTCTCGCCAAGAAAATGGCTCCTGACTGAAATACGGCTTCTGGGCAAGGTTTTGTCACTTTCTCTGATGAAAATGGGTAAAAATACATGAATTCAATAATTCCCAACCAAATTCTAGCAGTTTCCATCAATTTTCAGTGCAAAAACATGCATTTTTGGGTATTTCGCCGCTTTTCACCAAAAACACCTCATTTTCACTGAAAATTGGTGAAAGCTGCTGGAATTTGATTGTAAATGACTGAATTCATGTCATTTTATCCATTTTCATCAGAAAAAGTGTCAAAACATTGTCTAGAAGCCATATTTCAGTCAGGAACCATTTTCGTGGCGAGACCCACGAGTCGTGAAACCGCAATAGTACTGCGTCTTTAAAAATTCAAAAATTACGGTTTTTCCTGTTTTTTGTTCAAAGGCGCAACACGAAAATACAAATTTTCGTTTCGAGACCCATGGGCCAAACTGCCTAGGCCACCTACGAATTTTGCCCCTCCCCAACCTAAATAGAGAAAAGTTTGGGCTAATCGGACCCCCTCAAGAAAATTTCTTTCCACTTGAAATAAATTTTTTCATTTGAATAAAGCTGCTAAAAACAATTTTGTAGTTGAAAAAAATCCCGGAGAAAATTTTTGAAATAGCGAAAAAAATCGGTGAAAGTGAAGGTGGGTGGAGGGAAGTGCTACTATTAGAGGAGGTACGGTAGGTTGGTTCAGTAGGACTCACCTTGTGCTGATAGGCTGATAAGAAGGAGATAAGAAGGAGAGATTATTGTCCAATGAACTCTGAAAGTTGAAAATAAAATAAAAATTTTAAAAAATTAAAAAAAAAAAAAAACGTTCTGAAACTCACTTTCCCACTGTCTGGCCTCATCGAGCTTCTCCTTATAGACTTTCGAGCTCAGGAATCTCGGAAAAGTGTCCCTTTCCATCAAGGTGAAGATGACGTCTTGAGCTTCTTCGTACACATCATATCCGGATCCTTGGCTCATTTTCTGGTTGATCTTCTCCCGAACTCTCGCATCAATCGATATCTCCAGTGGTGCCAGGATTTCGATGAAATCCTTGTAGATGATGCGAGTCTTTTCCTCCACTTTCCCCGGATTCGCTTCTTTCTTAACTTCCTCGACAGCCTTGTAGAACTGGATGTTCTCATCAGAAAACTCGGTTTTGCAGAAGGTTTGGAAGAGTTTGACGCCTTCTTCATCGATGACGAGGTTTTGCATGCTGGTCCAGCTCAGGATACGATTCAAAGTCAATGAAGGAGCAGTTGGTGGAGTAGGAGGTGCCGGCTTCTTGTTGGTCTTTTGGAAGATCAGGTCCTCTGGCTCGAAGGCGATGGCCGTGGATGAGGAGGTGACGTGGATTTCGTTGTGGGTGACGCAGCAGTTTCCCATTTCTAAAAACAGAATCTTGAGGGAATGTGGGACAAAGTAGGCCAAAGCCCAAATGGCCCGAATAGGCCTGGGACTCAACTAGGCTCAATTGGGTCATTTGGGCTAAAGGCCTGGAGAAAGAGTAGGCTTGAAGGGGGGTACTTGAAAGTTTGGATGATGAGATTTGGATTCTGAATAGACCTGGGACTAAACTAGGCTAGATAGGACCTCCAGAAGGCCCCGAGCAACTAGGCCTATTGCGCCAAACGGCCTGAATAGGCCTGGGACTAGACCAGGTCCAAAAGATGGATCAGGCCGAATAGGCCGTTTGGACAATAAGAGTATGCTTGAAGGGGGATTATTTGAGAGTTTGGATGATGAGCCTCGGTTTTGAATAGGCCTGGGACTAAAGAAGGCCCAGAGCAACTAGGCCTGGTCCAAATTAGGTCAAGACTCTAAGGCTTGGCCCAAACTGCCTGAATAGGCCTGGGACTACATAGAGCCTCCAGAAGGCCCGGAGCAACTAGGCCTATTGGCCCAAATTAGGTCAAGACTCAAATCAAGTAAGGCCTGGCCCGAAAGGCCTGAATAGGCGTGAGTATAGATCAGGCTCAAAAAAGATGCTTCAGGCTAACTAGGCCATTAGACCTGAAGTAGGCCTGGTCTAGACTCTTCGGCCTAGAATCCAAGTGACGTTGGCCTAGACTGCTACTATACGAAAATCCGAAAATTTATGTTCCAGTCGAAACGGAACAAAATCCCCTGAAGAGCGTAAAAATGAGAAAAATAACAGTCATCGAGAATGAGTTTGTTAATGAGCTGTGTGCCGGATGGGCGGAGCCTAACCGGCGGAGGCGGGCTGAATTGGATAGTCCGGCCCATTTGGGTCTTTTTGGGCCTTTTTATCGGATTTTATAGTGGGTCCCCGGGTTCAAATGACACGTTTTGTAGGGAGTTGTGACATTAGGTTTTTGTGGAACAGGTTATCTAGTTGGAATTGAGAACTTTGATTTTGTGAGTAGGCTTTCAGGCCTTCCAGTTTTGGGTTTTGGGCCGGGCTTTTAGGCCTTCAGGCTTTCAGGCTTTCGGCCAGAATTTCAAGCCTCTAGTGACCTATGCTCACAAAAAATGAATACTTTAAATCGAAAAATTTCAAAAAAGTAGTGTTGGGTCCCTTTGTTGGTCCAAATAGCACCCAAATCAATTTTCGGACCAAAAATTGAAAATTTGATCAAAAAATTAAAAAAAATAATTTTTTTAAAAAACCTTTTTTACTAGAGAAAATAGAGTTTTTTTGCAATTTAGGTTATACAAAATAAAAATATAAAAAATAAAGATTTGTATAAAAAAAATTTTTTCAAAAAAAAATTTTAGGCCATAATTTTTCGGGAATTTTTTTCTAGGTCAAAACTCAAAACTAGACTTTGAAATTTTTATGGTGTGTTATTGACACCCCAATCTATCCCAAAAAATTTATTTAAATTTTCAAAAAAATTTTTGACTTTGAAAAAAATTTTCCCAAAAAAGTACCTTCTAGCCTACAAACTTTTGACTTTCCAATCTCCCTGTGATTCGAACCAAAAAAAATGCAAACCAACATACATTTCCAGTTCACTTGGCACCGCATCTTCACTTTTTTCTCAGTATTTCGAAAATCAGATGCTACGTTTCACCGCCGCACGTACTCCCCGGGAGCATTGATTAATTTCAGCTGCAAGTCAACCCTGGTTATCAGTTAAACCTTGACCTGATAGTTTACTTCCAGCATGATCTCAAGCTTTGGCTTAACCTTGAGCCCTAACCGCTAACCCTGACCTCATAGTCGACTTCCAGCTTCACCCCGAGCTTCACCTTGACCTCAACTCGACCTCCCGTTCCACTAACTTTGACCTTGACCACCAGTTTCACGTTGACCTCAAGTTTGACTTACAGCTTCACTCCGAGCTTCACCTTGACCTCAACACTGCCTTCCAGCCTCCCCACGACCTCATAGTTTACTTCCAGCTTTCTCACGACCTCCTAATTGACTTCCAGCTTCACCCTGACCTTAACTTTTCCTTCCAGCTCCCCCACGACCTCCTAGTCCAATTCCAGCTTCCCCACGACCTCCCAGTTCCAGCATCACTTTGACCTCATAGTTGAGCTCCCTGTTTCACATCGACCTCAATACCTCTACCCCAACGCCAGGTGAGTCATAATCCCTCCTCAGTCCCCCGTTATCACATCCTTATCAGCCCCCTCACCATGGCGAGCCGCCGCGACCCACGTCTCGACTTCGAATACGTCACCAAATGGAAAACGTCCCTGAAGACTCTTCTCGAGACTCTGGAGGGTCGGAATATGTTCCGCAAGTTTTTAAAATGGGAGTATTCCGAGGAAACGCTCAATTTCTATCTTGCTGTGAAGGATTTGAAAATGGAAAAAGATGGGGAATTGATTAAGAAGATGTGTGTTATCATCTACGACAGATATATTCGTGAGGGTTGCGATGAGGAAATAACTATTGGATATGGCACTAGGAAGCAGATCGAAAAGGACATGGAAGCTCCGAATAAGAGCATGTTTGATAAGGCTCAAGATGAGCAATTTGTATTCATGGCCGCGAATTCTCTGCCTAGATTCGTCAAATCTGACTTGTATGTGGAGTTTTTGAACGACTATCAGCTTCAGTATAACGTGGCACATTGCGGATTGGATTGAAGGGAGATTTTCAAAAAAAACGTATATTTTTCAAAAAAAAACAATGTCCAATGAACCATGTGAGTTAGTCATCCGAATTCCCAGAATTATGAATTTTTTAGGTAACCCAGAAGTTTATCAATTTTCCTTCTACGTCACAACAACAATATTTTGTTTTTTTTTTTGCATTCAAATTTTCGAAATTGGCGCGCACGATATCTCGCAGCGAAAACTACAGTAATGTAGTTTTCGCTGCAAGATATCCTCCCCGCCAATTTGAAATTCTTCAGTTTTCTCGATTTTTCTGGAATGTTTCCAATTCTTTTCTTCTACCATTAATTTTTAAATCTTGTTTGATACACTAATTTATTTTTAAACATCCTATTATCACATGTCATCTGGGTCTCGCCACGAAAAAGCGTCTGATGTCATTTTAACGCTTTTTCATAAAAAAAAACCACTAAAATTCCCGTTTTTCAACCAGAAATCGTTTTCGTGGCGAGACCCATTAAAAAAATCTTTATATTTGGTCTATTATCACGAAAATAAAAAAGTTAAAATATCTGTTCATTCAATCATTTCAATTGCTCAAATGTGGTTCCAATACCCATCTATACTATCTTTAGGCTTTTGGCCTTAATTCCAGGCCTTCAGGCCTTCAATCTTCCAGACTTTCAGGCTTCTTCGCGTCCAAAACGTTCAAACCTCAACATGGGCGGTTCTGTCTCCTTCCTGCTCTTCATTTCATAATCTCTCACTACCCGTCTACCCGCCAATTAGATACTGCCTCCGCCGCCGCGCGCAATTCCCTCGGAACATTGATTAATCTCCGGACTGCAACGTTCAGCTCTTTTTCCTTCTTCTTCAACCTCATAGTTAATCTCCAGCTTAACCTCGATCTATTACTTCCTGTTCGTCCTAAACGTTGACTTTCAGCGTATCTCTACCTTCCGCCTACAGCTACCTGCCCACAATCCGTCTTATCACTGCCTCAATTACTCATCAATTGCTTGTTTTTAACGCAAATTGCTCCAAATTGAAAAGTCAAGGTAAGTCTGAAGCATCCTCACTTTCTCTAACAAAAGGACCTTATTTTTTCTAAAACTTTTAAAAAATTTTTTTCACCGATTTTTTTCACCCTTTCAAAAATTTTTTCTGGGATTTTGATACACTATAAACTTGTTTATCACATCTTCATATAATAGGATAAATTTATTTTGAAATTGAAAAAAATCTTCTAGAATGGTTTCGAACAAGTTAAAAATGCCATACCCCTCCATATTGCCTTAACATTTTTCAATGATTTTTTTCGCCGTTTCAAAAATTTTTTAAAAAATTTTGTTCAACTAAAAAATTGTTTTTTACATTTTTATTTAACCGGAAAAATTTATTTCAAAATTATAAAAAAACTTCTTGAAGATTTTTGATAAGCTCAAACTTTGACTTTTTGCAGCTTCCTTCTTTCTTATCACTGCCCCTATCACTCTACCTTTTCCTCCTCAAATTCTCCCAAATTCAAAAGCCAAGGTTAGAAAAAAACTCCCGCCAACTACTTCACCATATCTCTCACAGAAGCCATGCTTTCTCGCCGTTCCTCCTCTCAAGACCGCCCAGGACCATCTCGTCGTCACCATCTCATCAACTTCATCAACGTCAGTCAATGGATGGGGTCTCTGAGCGAAGTTTTCCAAACCCAGGAGGGTCGGAATATCTTCATGAAGTTCCTCAGAATGAAGCAGGATGGCTCCGAGAACCTATTGATCTTCTATAACGCCGTAACCAGACTCAAGAAATCCACCGAGAAGACCGAGGAGAAGTGCCAGGCCATCTACGACGAGCATATTTCTAACAATGCGAAATCAAAGATCGACATTAAGGAAGAGACGAGACAGCAAATTGAGGAGGATATCATGACGGAGAAAACGAGTAGACAAATGTTTCTTCAAGCGGAAAAGGAAGTATTTGATACCATGTCCCGCAAGTTTCTATCAGACTTTGTAAAGTCCAATATGTATATTAAACTCAAGGATACACTGGAAGCGGAATTCAAAATGTAAAAAAAGTGAGTTTGTTTTTTAAATAGAACAAGTAATATTCTTTCGTTTTATCTTCTACTACTGTAGTTTTTATAATTGTTCACAAGTCTCGTAGCGAAAAGAACAAAACCGCAAAGATTACGGTAGTTTTGAGTTGAAAACAAAATTGACTGTTTTACAGGCCCATAATGTAACCTTTTTCAGGACAAAGTCAATCAGTTCACCCATTTTCTTGCTAGCAACTCTTCAGTACCGCTACCAATCGTCGAGCCGTTCTATCCGTTTTATCGTGCCAATTCTCAAAATATTACATTTGAATATCTATTTTTTTTATTTAAAATATCGTCAGTTTTGTTCACAATTCTCATTCTTCACATTGTTTTTTTGCTCTTATT
The DNA here is from genome assembly GCA_900536315.3 of Caenorhabditis becei. Classification (NCBI taxonomy): domain Eukaryota; kingdom Metazoa; phylum Nematoda; class Chromadorea; order Rhabditida; family Rhabditidae; genus Caenorhabditis; species Caenorhabditis becei. The sequence continues at coordinate 62,603 of LR538513.1, read as the reverse complement.
ACATTTCACATTCCAAAAAATTTAATTTGAAAATAAATAAATCGTCTTTCAAAATTTCCACTGCCCGAAAAAGTTTGAGCTGATAGAAAATCTTCTGCAATTTTTTTTGCTTCTAAAAAATTTTTCTGGTAGCTGAAGGTGGTAAAATCAATTTAGTGATTGAAATAAATCGTCAATTTGTTTTTTGAAAATGCGAAAAAAAAACTCTGAAAAAAATGGGCCCATCTATTAGAAAAGGGTCTTCCAAGCTTTCAGTCTTCCACCATTTTCAGGATTTCCGTTCCGGGCTTCAATTTTCCAGGCCTTCAGTCTTCCATGACATCACCCTCCCGCCAACATCCTCCAATTACCTCCACTTCAATAAGATCCTCAAGGGGAAACGCGGGCGGCTCTTGTTTTTGCGGTTATCATCACAACTATACAAATTTTCTGGCCGCTGAACATTGAATTCTTGAACTCAATCTCTATTGTTTCAAAATCGTGGTAAGACCCATCACCCAAACATGTTCGGTTCCTGTTGCTCCAAAAAAGTGCCTACTGCTCCAGAACCCCCATCTGACCCAACTCTAACCTATGAAGACGTTCTCAAGTGGAAGCGTTCTTTTGAATGTGTCCTCGAGACCCGTCAAGGAAGAGATCTATTTCTGAAGTTTCTCAAATACGAATATACCGAGGAACATCTTCTATTCTGTCTGGCAGTGGATGAGTTGAAAAATGAGACGAATCAGGAAAAAATCGAAGAGAAATGTCGGATTATCCAGGATGATTATATAGTTGCGCTGGCGCCAATGGAGGTCACAATCGATGGTTCAACTCGTGACCTGATTATTTTGAAAATGGCCAGTCCTGATAAGAATGTATTTGACAAGGCCCAAAAAGAAGTGTTCGATCGGATTCATAGAGACTCTTGGCCACGATTCATTCAACATGAATATTACTGTCAATTTCTGAGCTCATTGGTTATCACTGAACAGCCAGGGAGACAGGGTAAGTTCAAAAAATTTAAATGATTCAAAAAATTATTTCTTCATTTTTCAACGATTTTTTTCACCCTTTCAATAATTTTTCTGGAATTTTGATCAACTACAAAATTGCTTCACACACCTTTATCTAACAGAAAAAATTTATTTTGGAGTTGGGAAAAATCTTCTAGACTGGTTTCGATCAAGTTAAAAATACCTTACCCCTCCACATTTCCCTAACTTTTTTCAATGATTTTTTTCGTCATTCCACAAATTTTTTCTGGATTTTTGTTCAACTACAAAATTGTTTTTCACACCTTTATCAAACACAAAAAATTTATTTTGAAACTAAAAATATTATTCTTGATGATTTTCTAACAGCTCAAACTTTTTTGTTAAATTTTTGTTTTACAGAACCCATAAGAATCAATCCGCTCTTTTCATGACTTCTCGAAACTGGAAAACAGTAAGTCATTCAGCGATTTTAGAGAATTTTAAATTAACGATTCAGAATTCAGAATCCCAAAACAATCCATGTTTCAGAATGCACACAACCCTTCACATACCGCTTCGACCCCCTCATCCCCTTCAACCCAAATGTTCCTGATTCTCCAGGTGTCTTCAGAATTCAGAATTCAAAACCCGAAAATCTAGAATCCTTTAAAAGTATTTCCCAATCAACCGTTTCTCTACTTTTGTCGTCTGAGCCTCTCCTACGTCTTCGAAATTCCATCCATTTCTTTTTGTGTAAATAAATGTGAATTGTATCATAACTTTTTTCAAAATGCTTCTTTATCACTCAGATTCTTCCAGAATAAAGAAAAGGGTCCTAGAAACATACTGGCATAATTCAGAAGATAAGTGATCAGATTCAGATGAGCTACGCCATCTCAAATGAGAGGTTCAAGTGTATGCATGTCTTGCGGAAGTGATGGATAGAATCGGAGCTACAAACTCATTACAGGATTGCTCATTAGTGATAATGATAACACCTGGCTTATCAATCTGTTTACGGGACCCTTGGAAATCAGTATATCTTATCAATGCGAACATTGATGTCTAATCCGAAACGTGCCTTCTAGTCTTTCTCAGAGATTTGACATTTGGAACCTCTTATGACGCAATTTCTGTAAAACCTGGACTTTTTGTGAAGGGGCTTGGCACTAGCGCCCAAAGTATTTCCAATCGGGACTATACTCGGTCCATACATGTATATGGTTGACCTTTTTCGAAAAACAGTACCAGTTTGGTCCTGTACCGTCCCCCCTGTCCAGGGGGTGTCAAAAACGACTTTTCAGGTGAAAAAATCTAAAAAATTTGAAGTTTGAGCTATGTTCAGGAAAATTTTGGTGGGTGTTTGGGGTGCCCAGGGAAGTGTACAAAAAATTTGGTGACCCTCAAAAACGGCTGAAAGTGTGTTTTTTGACACTATTTCAATTTTTTCTCAAAAAATTAGTACTACTGTCACAATTTTTTATATTTTTATCAAATAGCCCTTCATTTTGCGGTCATTTTCGTTTTTTTACTGACCCGAATTTCTCCGTACATCTTGGAGAAAAATTTAACTGAAGTAAGAGCACCTTTGAAAAAAAGTGTCACTTCAAAAAATAAAATTTTTTATATGATTTTTTGGAGTAACGAGAATATAAGGGATCGATAGGAAATTCAATGCTGATCATTTTTGCAGTTGATCACTTTTTCAGATAATCATTCCCTGACGAGATACAGCCGTTTTCCCGAAGAGCACCTCGAGGCGCGGCGAGACGGCCGGTGGAGGGGTGGGCGACACACCGCCGCGCGCGCCGAAAAATGCTGTTCACTGTATCAAGCATAACTCTGGAAGGAGACACGGGACAAAAAAGTGATCAACTACAAAGTTGTAGAAGAGACAATTTCCTATCGATTTCACATTTTATCAGTGCAAAAAACTTAAAAATTCATAAAGAAAATTTAGTTTGAATGTCTACATTGTTCAATAGATCGTATAGCTTTAGTTTTTTACGTAAAACAATACCTAAAACATGAAATCGATAGGAAATCGTCTCCTCTACAACTTTGTAGTTGATCACTCTTTTGTCCCGTGTCTCCTTCCCGAGTTATGCTTGATACAGTGAACAGCATTTTTCGGCGCGCGCGGCGGCCAGCCGCCCATTCCTCCACCGTCCGTCTCGCCGCGCCTCGAGGTGCTCTTCGGGAAAACGGCTGTATCTCGCCAGGGAATGATTATCTGACAAAGTGATCAACTGCAAAAATGATCAGCATTGAATTTCCTATCGATCCCTTATATTCATTCTGCTCAGAAAAATCATATAAAAAATTTTATTTTTTGAAGTGACACTTTTTTTCAAAGGTGCTCTTACTTCAGTTAAATTTTTCTCCAAGATGTACGGAGAAATTCGGGTCAGTAAAAAAACGAAAATGACCGCAAAATGAAGGGCTATTTGATAAAAATATAAAAAATTGTGACAGTAGTACTAATTTTTTGAGAAAAAATTGAAATAGTGTCAAAAAACACACTTTCAGCCGTTTTTGAGGGTCACCAAATTTTTCGTAGACTTCCCTGGGTACCCCAAACACCCACCAAAATTTTCCTAAACATAGCTCAAACTTCAAATTTTTTAGATTTTTTCACCTGAAAAGTCGTTTTTGACACCCCCTGGACAGGGGGGACGGTACAGGACCAAACTGGTACTGTTTTTCGAAAAAGGTCAACCATATACATGTATGGACCGAGTATAGTCCAAATCTGAAATACTTTGGGCGCTAGTGCCAAGGGAAGTCCAGGTTTTACAGAAATCGCGTCTTATTAGGCCCAATTAAGAGAGGTTATTTGTAAATGGTCGACAAGCCAGTTCACAGTTCCCAAAAGTATTTTTTATTGAGCTGATATTTTGCATAGGGGTACTATGGGGCACCCTGAGCCCAAAATGACAACTTTCGGATTTTTTGCTCACCGGCTCGCGGAGCCCCGGAGCAAAAACGGGCTCACAAAAAAGTTGTCCAATAAATCTTAAACTTTTTCCCAGGGGGTTTTTTGGGTCGTAGAGTACGGAAATGACAATGAAAAATTCTGAAAAAAATTTTGAAAAATAGTCATAGTTCAAAAAAGTCGAATTTTTTCAGTTTTTTCGCCCTCCTGAAAATTTTAGTATGGGACTTACACGAGATCTCTTCATTTTTGAGTTACACGACCCAAGATACATCACATATCAAAAAATCTCAAAATTTAACGGGTACGTATTTGACAATTTTTAGACATTTATCAAATTTTAGTACTGGAGCCGATCTATTTTGAGCCGTAGTGAAAAATTTTGAACTGGACTTACAAAAATGGACTTCATATTCGGAATCTACGTCCCAAAATACGTCGATTTGTCTTTAGAAATCAAAAATCGAAGAGTACCTACTCGACCAAAAATCGAGTTGAAAGTTGAAAAAAGTGGTCAACACATATTGATTTTTTTCTCGAAAAGTCACAACTGGACCAGTACCAGTTTGTATTTTTATTTGGTAACTGGGACACATACCTATTTATTAAATTTAACTCCTGGGCTCAGAAAAATTTTTTCGATTTTTTAGAATTCTTCGAATGTTTTTCGACCTTTTTTCAAAATGGCCGCATGTATAGGGATACGTTCGAAAAATGGGTCAAAAATCGAAAATTCAAAAAAATTCTAAATTTTGTTTTTTGTACTCACTTAACTTAATTATGACATTTGGACACACTTTGGGCTAATTTGGAAACTTTTTCTAATTTTGACTTTTTCACAACGTATCCCTATACGTGGTTACGAGTGAAAACTCGAAAAATAAAAATATTTTTGAAAAATGTCAGAACAGGTTTTTTGTACATTTTGTGGCCCAAAGTGACAGAAAAACATCAACTCCGATTTTTCCGATTAAAAAAATTCTCAAATATTTTGTGACCACGTATCCCTATACGTTCACCTGCTGAAAAATGAGGTGAAAAAAGTTCAAAAACTCGAAAAAATTCGGAAAGTTTTTTTAGAGACTACTGGTTAAGGGGAACTGATAGGTACATGTCCCAGTTACAAATCCATGCTAAGACCTGAAATTACTTCAGTTGAGACAAAACCCGAAAATGACCAAAATGTAAAGACAACTTTCATTAAAATTTTTTGGCCACAATTTGGATTTTTAAAAATCAGGCATTATAGTATTCCGGCCTGTTTTTGACCGTAGAATACGAATAAAATATTGGTATAAAAAAGTTCAGTACAAAATTTTTCACTACGGCTCAAAATAGATCGGCTTCAGTACTAAAATTTGATAAAAGTCAAAAAATTGTCAAATACGTACCCGTTAAATTTTGAGATTTTTTGATATGTGATGTACCATGGGTCGTGTAACTCAAAAATGAAGAGATCTCGTGTATGTCCAGTACTAAAATTTTCAGGAGGGCGAAAAAACTGAAAAAATTCGACTTTTTGCACTATGACTATTTTTCAACATTTTTTTCAGAATTTTTCATTGTTGTTTTCGTACTCTACGGCCCAAAAAACCCACGGGGAAAAAGTTTAAGATTTATTGGGCAACTTTTTTGTGAGCCCGTTTCTGCTCCGGGGCTCCGCGAGCCGGTGAGCAAAAAATCCAAAAGTTGTCATTTTGGGCTCAGGGTGCCCCATAGTATCTTCGTGCAAATAATCAGTCCAAACAAAAATACTTTCGGGAACTGTGAACTGGCCTAGTGGCCATTGTTGAGTAGTTACAAATAACGTGTCTTAAGTGTACTCGAATTTCGAGTCTCGAAAACAAACAGACGTCAAAGAAGATCCGACAAATCGGAAAGAAGTTCCGGATGGCTACCCCGGAAGGAACGAGGTCAACGTTCAAGGTTTCCAGCTTGACCTCGAACTTTACCATGACCTCAGATTCAATTGTGTCAATTTCGGTGCAGTATTGACGAAAAAGTTTCAGGGACATCCATACAGTTCGACGGCAAAGTTCACGGTTCCCAGCTTCAACCTTGACCTTTCAGCTTGACCTCCAGCTCTACCATGATCTCGAAATCACCAGAATCATCGAAATCGATGAAAGATCATGTCTATCAACAGTGCCATGCCCTTTTCCCCTCATCCTCAAAGTACCTATTGCTGACAATCCCATCTTGCCTAATAAGATGCTCATCTCCCCCGAGGCCCGGCTCCTTCAGCTCCCTAACTCCTGCTTAGCAACACCCATTTGCATCTTCTACCTTTTCGCGGCCGCGCCCTCTCAAAGTGACAATCATATTCTCACTGCTCTCTCTTTTTTTTCAGTCGACAGAGACTTTGAGTGCGCGCCTTTTCGGGCCTACTTTCAAGGCTGATAAGCTTTAAAACCTCTAGTTTTCCCTCGACTTCCTGGTTTTATCAGTTGACCCACCTTGATTTTCAGCTTGACCTCCACTGACGTCCTCTTCGCTTGCAATCAACCGTCTCATCTCTCCGCTTCGACTTCTCGATCCTAAAAGTCAGTTTTATTCATTTCTTCTTTTCTGTTTCTGATTCCGCACCCCCAAATTGACTTCTTCCAAAAAGATACAATTTTCTCTCCGAAATTGTTACTTTTGATTTGGCGCGGAGTTTGAAAAACGGGGATCTTTCAGTTCAAGAAATCAGCGTCAAACGTCGATTATTTACGCGTTCGTCCATCCCGCGAAACTAATCATTAACATAGTGCAATTTGGGTTGTCTATTTTAGAACTTTGACATGAAACTAGATAGTGTGTGGGACACGTTCTGTAGCAAACTGTCCAATAAAGCACATTTGCACAAATCGAACGAAAACTTTTCAGAATGTTCGAGATCCTTTTGCAAGTGTTCTGCTGCTGTCGGCTAACAAAAACCCGAATCCAACCCGCTGCTAAGGAGCCGACTGACACTGAGACCTCCAGTGATGATGATATCTATGCCTTCCCAGAAGAAGCTCCGATTGAAGAGGATGAACCATCGGAAGACGTCCCGGAACCCCAGCTGACATTCGAACAAGTCAGCTCTTGGGGGCTCACACTGGAAGTGTTGTTGGAAGACATCGACGGCCTGAGGATCTTCAAGAGATTCTTGAAGCACCATCATTCGGACGAGGTGCTCCTCTTCTATTTGGCGGTGGTCGAATACAAGAGGCTGATCGATCAGGGAGAGATCAAAACCGAATTCGATCGGATCTACAACACCTTTATCAAAAGGGACGCTCCCAAGTGGTTTTCGATACGGTGGGAGTTCAAGAAGAGAATCGAATTGCAAAGTGGCAACCCAAGGATCGATGTCTTCGATGAATGTTGCCAAGATGTACTCCGGACCCTAAAGGGACACGGGTACAATTCATTCATTGATTCTAACGACTATAAAGAACTCTGCAGGAAACTGGCCCCAGTCGATGAATGTAAATGTGTCACTTTAGAAATAGCTTCTCATATGAAATCTTTCAGGAATACCCTATCATCAGGCTCCTCCTCCTCTACTCTTGTTCTCTGGATCGAGTTTCTCAAAAGTACAATTCGGTTTTTTTGAATTCTGGATTCAAAATGGTTCTAACAGAAGTTTTATATGCTGATTTCAATTTTATTCTTATTTTTTGTTCTAGGTTTGCTTTTTAAATCCCTCAATGCTTTTCCATTGCCCACCATGTATGTTTTTCTAGAAATATTAGACCTTGATACTTTTCTATCAAACACAACTCTTTTCAAAATGCTTCATTCTCACTCAGATTTGCCCAGAATAAAGATAACGGTACTAGAAACATACTGGCATAGTTCTGAAGATAAGTGATAAGATTGAAAAGTGTACCGTCATCTGGAATGGAAGGCAAATGCTTATGTGCCTCACACTTTTTGCCATATCTTTTTTCAAATTGTTCATTTATCACTCAGATTCTACCAAAATATAGGTAAAGGTTTTAGAAACATGTCTACAAATTTCAGAAGATAAGTGATACGGTTCAGATGAGTTTTGTCATCTCGAATCGGAAGAACACACTTATCAAGTGTAGGCATGTATTGCGGAAATAGTTGATAGAGGGGATACGTACTTATTACAGAGTTGCGTGTTTTTGGAGGTGATACTGATGATAATGATACCGCCGGGCTTATCAATCTGTTTCTGGGACCGCTGGAATTCAGAACCTCTTATCAATGCGAACATTGATGTCTAGCTGCTGCAAACACATGCCTTCTAGACTCTTCTTTCCCAAGAATTTGACATTTGGAACCTCTTATTAGGCCCAATTATGTGTACTCGCAAATAAACGGACGTAGAGGATGATCAGACGAATCGGAAGTAGGTTCCGGATGGCTACCCCGGAAGGAACGAGGTCAAAGATCAAGGTTTTCAGCTTCAACCTTGACCTTTCAGCCTGACCTCCAGCTCTTCCATGATCTCGAAACCATCAGAATAATCGAAAACAAATCATGTCAATCTTCAGTGCCATGCCCTTTTCCCCTAATCCTCAAAGTACCTGACAAATGTCTTCCCATCTTCCCTAATAAGATGCTCATCTCCCCCGAGACCCGACTCCTTCAGCTCCCTAACTCCTGCTTAGCAACACCCATTTGCATCTTCTACCTTTTCGCGGCCGCGCCCTCAAAGTGACAATCATATTCTCACTGCTCTCTCTTTTTTTCAGTAGATAGAGATTTCGAGTGCGTGGTTTTTCTGGCCTACTTTCAAGACTCCCAGTTTTCCCTTGACCTCCCGGTTTTATCAGTTGACCTACCTTGATTTTCAGCTTGTTCGTCACTCATCTCACCGTGCAACTTCTGAATCTCGACCCGACGTCGTTCTCCCGCTTCAGATTCTGAAAATCAGTTTTCTGTTAGCCCTCCCGTCATTGACTTCAAACGTTTATAATATCACTCTCATCATCCCTAACCAGGTCAGTTTTATTCATTTCTTCTTTTCTTCTCCTATCCCGCACCCCCAAATTGACTTTTTGCAAAAAGATACAATTTTCTTTCCGAAATTGTTACTTTCAATTTGGCGCGGAGTTTGAAAAACGGGTCAGTCCAACCAATCAAAGTACAATCTGTCTCGCCGACATAGCAGAAAACATAGATTTCGGTGGTTTATTTATGGCGGATTCCGGAGACGTCATGATCAGTGTCAGAAGGCAGATTGTTTGTCTGCACAGAGCTTCGGAACTGATAATCATGATAGTGCATCAGGATTGGTTTATTGACCAACCTACTGGGGTTACTGTAGGTCATTCACGCCCAAAATGAGTTGGGCGTTCTGTAGAGCGCGTTGGACGGGGGAAGGGGGAAGTCTTGATATTTCAGTTCAAGAAATCAGCGCCAAACGTCTATTGTTTACGCATCCGTCCATCCCGCGAAACTAATCATTAACATAGTGCAATTTGGGTTATCTATTTGAGACTTTGACACAACTATAGTCACGAACATAAAGTGCATCCGTTTGTCAATTTGCAAATGCGCTCTAGTGTACTGTAGAGAAATTGAAAACGAAGCTTATGAACTTTGAAATGAGACAAGTTGGTGTGCAATAGAGCGCATTTTCACAATCACATGGTTTCAGAATCATCCAAAAATGTCTTTCCTCTGCTGTTTCTCTGACGACCAAATCGCTAAAAGGCGAGCGGACGTGGTGCCAATGGCGATGCTACGGCCAGAAGGACCAATCAACCCACCCACTGGGATCACACTCGAGCAGCTTGAGATATGGAGAAGCGACATGAACAACGTGCTCCAGTCCCAACAAGGACTCAGAATGTTCATGGACTTTTGTAAATTTTGGCACTGTGACGAGAACCTTCTAGCATGGATTGCTATCGAGGAGTTCAAACTTTTGAGGGATGAGATGGAGAGAAAAGAAGAGGCTCAAAGAATCTTTTCCGACTACTTCGCAGGGGCCAATGATCTTGTAAATGACTTCAACAACGTAGTTCAAGAAAATCCCAAGAAATTGTGCTCCATAAGCCATGCCGTGTTGGAGCAATTGCAACACGACTTGGAGGAGCGAAATGTCACGCCTATGGTGTTTAACCGGGCGCAAGATCAAGTCTTCAAGAATCTCTCTGATGATCCATTCCCCAGATTTTTGAATTTTGTTAGGGAACGTAAGTACAAAAATATGATTTCAAAATAAAATTTGAAATTTTAGAAATGAATCGAACACAATAACCAGCTCGTCCGTCAAACACCGCCCCTTCTCCGGAGTAAGTTAGCCAAAACTACATTTCTTCTTATTTCTGGAATATGGATTCTGGATTCTGAATCCTCTTTAAGATACTGATAGAAATATTACAGACCAGCGAGTGCATCGGAAGAGTGATGTTCGAAATTACGACATCAACACTTTTGCTCGATTTTTCAATTTTTCAATTTTTCAACTTTTTTAAATTTTTTCCTAAAATCACGGGTCCTATTTTGCCTTTTAGCAGTTTCAAAATTACTGGTAAACATTTTTTTTTTGGAAATTTTTTTAAAATAGAAAATGAATGGTGTTTTTTTTGAAATTTGAATGTGAGACCAGACCTCACACTTTTTATCATATCTTTTTTTAAAATGCTCTTTTGTAACTCAGATTTTACCAGAATAAAGACAAAGGTTCTAGGAACATACTGGCATAGTTCAGAAGAAAAGTGAAAGGATTCAGATGAGTTAGGTCATCTGAAAATGGGAGGTACACTTAACAAGTGTATACATGTCTTGCGTGGTTGATAGAATCGGGGCTACATACTCATTATAGGATTGCTCATTAGTGAAAATGATACCACCGGGCTTATCAAAAAAAAAAAATTGCATTTGGGATTCAAGGAATTCAGTATCTCTTATCAATGCGAACTTTGATGTCTAATCCGATACGTGCCTTCTAGACTCTTGGAATTTGACATTCGGAAGGGGGCCTAATTATGTGTACTCGAAAATGAAAAACAAAGAGAGACGTAGAGGAAGCTCAGACAAATGGGAATGGAGGTTCCTGATAGCTAGGAACATCAGTTCGAGGTCAAAAATCAAGATTTCCAGCTTGACCTCAAAGTCGACTTTTTCACATGTCCTCCAATATTGACAAAAAAGTTTCAGGGATATCTAGGGAAGCATACAGTTCGAGGTCAAAGTTCAGGGTTTCCAGCTTCAAGCTTGACCTTTCAGCCTGATCTCCAGCTTTACCATGATCTCGAAATCATGTCTATCGTCAGTGCCATGCCCTTTTCCCTCTAATCCTCAAAGTACCTATTGCTGACGATCCCATCTTCCCTAATAAGATGCTCCATCTCCCCTGAGACCCGGCTCCCTCCTAACTCCCGCTTAGCAACACCCATTAGCATCTTCTACCTTTTCGCGACCATGACCTGATGAAAGTAGTACATTCCGTTTGATAATCCATTCGCCGCACCTTTGAAACTAACTATCTTCCCTTTCCCCACCTGCCCCAGGCTCATCTCTAATTACCCCTGACTTCTCCACCCAGCTTTTAATCTCGTGCTCCGTGGCTTTGCCTCAAGGGCGTGGTTTTCTTCATCGCCTCTTTTGCCCCCTCAAAGTGACTATTACTCCCTCCCTTTTTCTCTCTTTTTTTAGTTTATGCGCGGAATTATCAGTAGCACAACTCCCAGTCTTCTTTTTATCTCGTAGTGATAACCCACCTTGATTATCAGCTCCGTTGATCATAATCCTTGACTTTCAGTTTTCAATCTTCTGCAATCTTCTCAGCTTCTCGTCTCGACTTCTGAATCCCGACATCGACTCTGAAAGTTAGTTTCATTCATTTCTTCTTCTCATTCCGCACCCCCAAATTGACTTTTTGCAAAAAGTTACAATTATTTCGAAATTGTTACTTTTGATTTGGCGCGGAGTTTGAAAAACGGGTCAGTCCAACCAATCAAAGTACAATCTGTCTCGCCGACATAGCAGAAAACATAGATTTCGGTGGTTTATTTATGGCGGATTCCGGAGACGTCATGATCAGTGTCAGAAGGCAGATTGTTTGTCTGCACAGAGCGTCGGAAATTATAATTATGATAGTGCATCAAGATTGGTCTATTGGCCAACTGAACGGCAAACTATAGAGGGGTTACTGTAGGTCATTCACGCCCGAAATGAGTTGGGCGTTCTGTAGGGCGCGTTTACATCAATTGCAAGCATAGGGGGTAAATGCGCTTCAATTTACTTTTTGGGAAACAATAATCGCGGTGTTTTCAACTAAAACTTGAAAAAATTTCAAATTTTGACTGGATTTTTTCAAAATATGCGAAATTTTCAAAATTGCACTAGAGCGAGTTTACCACTGGCAAAATGAGCTAAATATTTCAGAATGCTCCGCGAAATCCTGACAGCAATCTTCTCCTGCTGCTTCCAAAAAACCCCGGCCGAAGCAACGGCGAAAATCGAGCCGGAAGCCGTCACATATCATGTGAATAACCCAGAACACGTGGAAGGAGTTCTGGATGATTTGCCACCTCCACCGGCTTTCCCAGCTCCAGCCACTCCTCCAGCCACCCCTCCAGGTCCAGCCACTCCACCGAAAACTTCTTACCAACAAGTTTCGAAATGGAAAAATGGCCTGGAGAACGTGCTGAATTCAACGTACGGGCAAGAATGTTTGATGGCGTTTATGGAAAAGAACGGGTCGGGTAACCTCTTGAAGTTCTACTTGGAAGCATGCGATTTCAAGGAGTTCTTCAACCAGGAACAACATCAGTGGAAGATCACGGAGAGAGTAGTGGAAATGGACAGGGATCACTGGTTGGTACTGACCACGCCGGAGATGCAGTTCCTCAGGAACAAAATACGTGAGAAGCAGAGGTACCCGACCCGTGAAATGTATGAGGAAGCAATTAGGAAAGTCTACGAGATGATCGAAAAAGGGCCGTATCTGGAATTTGTGAATTCCGGGGAGTTAAACGATATCTTGGAGGAATTGGTCCTTGCCGATTTTAAATGACTAGGTAAACTCTTGCGAAGTTTTTGAAATAAAAATTGATGTTTCTAGAGTCCTCTGCTTCCCGGCTCATGGCTCCGAACTCCGCCCACCTTAATCTCAAGTAAGTTTGCCTAAGGACATGTGCTCTTTTTCAGGAATTCTTACATCACTTGTCCCGCGGCGAGTCACCTGGTGGGTCTCACCACGAAAATGATTTCTGGCTGTAATACGGCTTCTGGACTAGGTTTTGCCAGTTTTTTTGACGAAAATGGGTGAAATAAGGTGAATTCAATCATCTCCAGCCAATTTTCAGCAGTTTCCACCGATTTTTTAGTGAAAATGAGGTGTTTTTGGTAAAAGCGGCAAAATACCCGAAAATGCATGTTTTTGTACTAAAAATTAGTGGAAACTGCTGGAATTTGGTTGAAAATGATTGAGGACATGCCTTGCGCGCTGTCGCACAAACTCCCTTGGCAGCGCGCCAACTTGGAAAGCTGCCAAAAATTGAGGGGCGGGGCTTGTCAACCGTACTTTTTTCCAGAAATCCTCACTGCGGAGGCGCAACTTCGCGTGAACTTTGGTGTTTGCGGACTGCTGGCCTAAGCTTTTTTGAGAAATTCATGCACGCGCCTTTAAACTGCGAATCCGCGGGAATTCAAACAGGGGTTTTTTTAGGGAAGCTCGTGTTACATAAGAATTTCATATTTATGTTCAAAAATCATTTTTCAGCCATTCAACACTTCACAATTCTTCTATAATACGCGCAGACCTTCAAAATGATAGCAAAAACTTCTAGAAAAATTTTTAAAAAATTTAAAAATTTGAAAATCCAAAAAAATGTTATTTATGTAAAGTTTTTCCTCAAAAATCATATTTTTTCTGTCTCTTTTAAATATTGTATCCGGAATCCTAGAACTTGAATTATGAAACCTATCCCGTTTCCTCTTTTTATTTCTTTTTTTCTATTTCTTTCCCTTTTTTATGTATGTACCCTCATATTTGAACTATGTTGATTGAACTATGTATGTATTATCTGAATTCTCATTCCACTTCTGAATTCGGAATTCGGAAGCCAGAATCACTACCTTTTACCCTACCTTTCATCACCTCTTACGATTTAACCCAATCATCTCAATGTCATTGTCAACAATTCAAAAACTGATCCTTTTTTCAAATTTTTATATGTATTGAATAATAAACTACAACTGAATAATAAAGCAAAAAGACTATCATACATGTCTTGGTGGCTGAAACCCAAATTCAGATGATTCTCGGACCCGAAAGTTATCATCTTCTGTCCGCCTTGCCGCTTCTATTCCCCTGGTAACCATGCCTAATGGTTTACTCATTGTCAGGTGCTCGCCGTAAACAAGTACTTCTCCCGGAGGAGCCGCCTAGTCACGTCTAATCTTCCGCTGCCCGCCCGCATTGATCCGTTTCGACCGGGCCGCTGCCTGCGACGCCGAGTCGCCGCGCCCGCGCGTTTATCACGGCACTTGCGGCAGCTGTGCTGCCGCGTCCTCGGTAGTATAGTGGTGAGTATCCGCGTCTGTCACATGCGAGACCCGGGTTCAATTCCCGGCCGGGGAGAATATCTTTTGTGAAGTACACCTAGTCGGATATCATTATAGTGAGAGGATTCAGAAGAGTTCTAGGATTCTGGGATTCAGAAGAGTTCTAGGATTCTGGGATTCAGAAGAGTTCTAGGATTCTGGGATTCAGATGAGTTCTGGGATTCTAGGATTCAGAAGAGTTCTAGGATTCTGGATTCAGATGAGTTCTGGGATTCTGGATTCAGATGAGTTCTGGGATTCTAGGATTCAGAAGAGTTCTAGGATTCTGGGATTCAGAAGAGTTCAAGGATTCTGGGATTCAGATGAGTTCAAGGATTCTGGGATTCAGAAGAGTTCTAGGATTCTGGGATTCAGAAGAGTTCTAGGATTCTGGGATTCAGATGAGTTCTAGGATTCTGGGATTCAGATGAGTTCTAGGATTCTGGGATTCAGATAAGTTCTAGGATTCTGGGATTCAGATGAGTCCTAGGATTCTGGGATTCAGGAATGAGTCACGGATTCAGGAGAGTCCAGGAATTCAGAATCCGGAGGATCTGGTATTTCAGGAGATTCTAGAAATCAGGAGAAGCTAGGAATCGAAAGAGACTGGGATTCTGAAGAGGGTAGGATTCGGAAGATGCATTAGAGGAGAGCTGGTGTATTCTACACCTGATAATTGCTATCAAATGTCTCGTAATCACAAGACGCCCTCCCAAACACATAGAGCCCACTTATCATATCTTATCACACCCACAAACCCTCCTCTTTTTCCCCTTATCACCGCTTCGTCTTTTCCATAAACATAAACTTTAGAAACTTCAGAACTCAAGTGACACCTCAGCTCAATCAACAACATCACAGTTATCTTTCTTATCCAGAAGTCTTCAGAATCTATTTTTGCAAATTCAAAATGTTCGGAGGCTTTTTTGGACGTTTTTCGGCTTACAGTCCCCTGGGACGAGAGGTTAGTTTTATTTTTCTGAAAGTTAGGGTCCCTATCTCAAAGGGTCACCTCTTCTGAACACCTCATTTCTCTAAAAATCACATTTTTCAGCGCCGAGCTGTCCCCGTGACCCCAGAGGAGGCCACCAACTGGGGCCGATCCCTGAGCCATCAGTTGGCCAATAGACCAATCCTGATGCACTATCATAATTATCAGGTCCGAAGCTCCGTGCAGACAAACAATCTGCCTTTCTAAACGTCTTCGGGATTGTTCATTATTAAACCACCAAAATCACTATTTCATTAGGTACGTCCAGGGCTATACACCTTCTAATAAGCTCAACTAGTACAATCACTCTACTCTCCGTCTAGTCTCTTCCACAATCTGATAATTACTATCACATGTCTCGTAATCACGAGCGGGGGCTCTTCCCTACGCGCGGCCTCCAATGCAAATGCACATTGAGCCCACTTATTAGTCTCACATCTACACTCCTTTTTTCACTCTTCCCCTTGTCTTTTTCGTGAAAATAAGTACACCTTTTGGAAAATCCATCTCATTCAGAATTTCTGTTTTTTTCTAAATCTGATATCTTCTGAATCCCACTAACCCTAGTGACGTCTTCAGAATCTTTTCACGATACAATCAATGCAACGATTATTCGACTTTGTCCGCCGCCGCCCCAGACGTCCTAGTTTTGAGCCTCTAGGAGAAGAGGTTATTTTTATTTTGGGAATTCAGGACTTCAGAAGACACCATGTTTTTTAGCGCCGCGACGTCGCCTTGACTTTGGAAGACGTCGAAAGTTGGAGCGCTTCTCTAGAGACCCTCTTAGCCAGCACAGAGGGTCAAGAAGAGTTCAAGATTTTCTTAAGAGGGAAAGGTTTGGAGGAGTATCTTCAGTTTTATCTAGCAGTCGAGATGCTCAAAACCAAGAGTGATTGTGAAGAAATTAGTATCATTTGCTCCAACATCTACGACAGATACATTGACTATGATATATTTGGCTGCAGAGTTCCTATTTCGGAACAGACTATCAAGGAAATTCGGGATGGACTGAAGAACGCGACAACTTCATTATACGATGACGCACAGGAGATAACTTTCCGGTATTTGCAAAATAAGTCCTATCCGGCGTTTCTAGGGTCGGATCAATATCGGAATCTGCTAGAATTTTATCAATAAAGTTAAGATCAGGTGAGCTTCGGAGATAAACTTTTTGAAGATAGATTAACTTTCAGTGTGCTCAAATTTTTGTCCTCCCTAACTCAAATGGTCTATTTCACTTATAAATAAGTTATTTGAGTTCAAAACATTCAAACCAATGTTTTCATATGTTGAAGATCTCCCAACTCCTCCTTTTACCTCAAGTGAGTTTTAACTTGAATCCTGAATTCAGAATTTAAATATAACGTTTTCAGCTTCTACAGTACCCTTCCATAATGCGCCGATACATCAAAAATTCCTTGTCAAATCCAAAAACATGTAAATATTTCACTGTATAGTTTAGAAATTATTTTCTATGAACTTCAAAATGTTATTTATGTAAAGTTTTCCTCTAATTAATCTATCTCATTTAGATTTATGATTCTAAGTTCTTATAAGTCCTCAAACCGCAACATTGTACTACTTCATCTTTTGAAATTAACACTCGGAAAACTAAAAAATTGCCTTTTTTTCAAAATTGTTCAATGTCATTTTGATTTTTTTTATTTTCCAGTTTCCCAATCTGATCATTGTGTTTTATCATTCTTTCTTTCTTTTATTTTCCCGAATAAAAACGTAAATTTTTACAAAAAACTGGTACGATGCTCCAAAATCACTGCCAACCTCCTTTCAGGCTCTTACATCTCTAAATGCATACATGTATGCCGAATCCTCTAGAACCAGATTTCAAAATTCCGGAAGTCAAGGGGTGAAAAAAAACTGGCATACGAGCAAAAAATCCGGAAGTTGAATCTTGAAAAAAACCATGACATCTGTGGCGCCAATTTTTTAATTTTACAATTTCTCCAAAAATGAATGCAAAAAAATTGTTTTGGCACTATTCTGAGTTTTTTAGTCCAATAACGGGATCTCTAGCTTAATTTTAGGCAATTCTGTAACTCCGGAAGTATCCCAAAAAACTCCGGAAGTGTAGCGTATTCGCATGTAACTTTTGTCACAAAGAACATTGTGCAATGCTAAATTTTTTTTCTAAAGTTTATGTTTTTTACAGTCGTTTAGTCCAAGAACGAACTTCATAGCTTTTAAATGAACGATTTGACGAAGTCACAAACTTGACGACTCCAAATTGTTAAAGAAAATGACGCTTTTGTGGCTCACCGCCAACTTTTTTCCTAGTGAGAATTTGATGAAGTTTACAACATATTTGTTCTATTGGAACCGTTTGAAGACTTTTAGTCCAAGAACGGAGTCCGTAGCTTCATTTACAGCAATCCTCTATAACTGCATTTTTTCAGTTGAAATTCCGGAAGTGTAGAGGATTCGTGTGTAACTTTTGCGTTATATAATATTTTGTGCTACTCAAAAAAGAAAAATGTTTTCTGAGTTGTTTCTAATCGGTTAGTCCAAGAACGGGATTCGTAGCTAGTCAATGAACGATTTCATAAGTGTACAAACTTGGAAAGTCCGAATTTTGTAGAGGATTGCATTTTCTCGCGTCTCCATGGACCATTTTCGTACTTCCTTCGCTGTTAGACAGCTTTATTAGACTAGCATAGGATTCGATAACTTTTTCTACAACTTTTATTTCATTTCGGAGAGCTGAAGTCCGAATCGCGAATTCCACTCTTGTTGCTCATCTTTATTTCTTCCGCCGCGCCAGTCGCCGCCCGTACCCTCTCGTGCGCAGCAGCATAAATACGCAATTCCACTTGAACATCGCGTCGCACAAGTGGTGTTGTGGTAAAGCTTTCGCACGCGGAACCGCGGGGTCACGGGTTCGGTTCCCCTATGAAACGATAGGGTTTTGCTCTTCAAAAGAAGCGTTTTTCCGGAAGTCAAGGATCGATTTTTCTAAATTTTCCAAAATTTTCCGAATTCCGGAATCCTCTATTCCAGGTTCAGCCTACATGTATGTCTAAATGTCTTCTCACGTTTCCTATCCCGGTAAACAAAAAATAAGTGCAGCTCTTGGATAGAATAGACGACTGGACTCGTCTAAACTTCAGAATCTTCTAACATCAACTGGTTTTCATGTGAATTCCGATAGTCCATTTTTGTCCAAAAAAATCGAACTTTAGGTCAAAAATTTTCACGATTTTTTTCTCATCTTCAAAAATATTGAAATTAATTTTGCTCAACTACAAATTTACTACTAACACTTTCATCTATCCGAAAAAATTTATTTGAAAGCGGGAAAAAATCTTTTGAACATTTTTTCAATTGAACCAAAGCTGTGCCGTTTTATTCATTGTTCCCGTTCATTTTTTTATCAGTAAAGATATGTTAACCTAATTTTTCAGAGATCTCCTTGTAATTTGTTCGAAATAATGTTCAATCCATTAAATCTATTTTCTAAAAATTCCGGTTACAAAAAAGTTCGACAAGACGTTGCAAAGGTAACACTTTTTTCAATAGCTTCTCATTTTTAATTTTTTAAAATTTAAAATTTTTATTTTTACAGCCCCAACCCCAACTTTACGCTCCTTTGACCTATGAGGAAGTTATCAGTTGGAAATTATCAAATGATAACGTATTGGCTACTAGAAAGGGCCAAGAGATATTTTTTGATTTCTTGAAAAACACTAAAAGGGTTGAATTCCGTTTTTGGAAAGACGTAGAGGAGTTGAAAACAGAGACCGATCAGGCGAAAATTCCAAACAAATGTTTTCAAATTTTCGACAAGTATATGGGCGACTATGCAAAACAGCAAATCGCCGTGAAGGGTCAGACAAAACTGGCGATATTCGAAAAGTTGCGAAGTAAAGAGCTAACTGTCACCACGGATATGTACAATGGAGTTTTGGAAGAAGTTCTGGGAGAGAAGAAACAAGTGTTCTTAACGAACTTTTTGGATTCGGATGCTTATGATAACATTCTGGAGGCACTCGGTAAGTCACCTGGTGGGTCTCGCCACGAAAATGGTTTCTAGCTGGAATACAGCTTTTGGCCAATATTTTGGTACTTTTTCTGAAAAAATAGGTAAGAATAAACGATTTCAGTCATTTCCCATTGAATTAACGCAGTTTCCAATGATTTCAGGAAAAAGTGCTAAAAAACACAAAAAGACGTGATGTTTCACTAAAACTAGGTGGAAAATGCTGGAATGTGGCTGGAATGACTGGAATAGTGTAATTTCACCCGGTGACAGTGAGAAATCACCTTTTTCAAAAACCTTTTCATTAAACCACCTCTTGTTTCCAAAAAATCAGTGGAATCTGCTGGAATTAGCATGCAAACCATTGAAGTAACGCATTTTTACTCATTTTCCCCGGAAAAAGTGCCGAAAACCGTCCAGAACCCAATTTTTCGTGGCGAGACCCAATTCTTATGAAATTCTTTTTTTCAGAACAATAATGTCATAATCCGTATCAAAATCCAAAAGTTCTTCTCTTCTGATAGTGGTGAGTCTTCCAAAATGTAGCTTTTTTCCATTTACCCAATCCAAAAAGATCCCCCCTTTTGTAAATCCCAAAGGTGTTCTAATTATCACCAAAATGGGTGTGGCCTGAGCACATGATTCCGGCGGCTCTTCTCCTTATCATATCAGTTATCACACTTCCATTTCTCTCTCTCTACCCTTTCCAAACCGCTAATCATTGAAGACGAATCTCTCTTTTTCAGGTGTTGTCGTCATATCGTTTCTTGCTTTTTATCATCTACTACCCAATTGTATCAGCTAACATAGGACCCTAGAAAAAGTAAGGGGTCCTCAAAATTGAGAGGAATTTTTTTTTGGATTAGTACGGTCAAAATACAAAAAAAATCCAAAAAAGTGCAAAAAATATTTTTTTTTGGAATTTTTTTGACCTAAAAAAATTATTTTTCAAAGTTCTCTACATGAAAAACAATGCCTACAACTGGCCAAAGTGGTTCTAAAAAATTGCAATCAATTTTTCTGAACAGACATGGTTCTAATACACTATCTCACAAAAAATCAGAATTTTTCAAACCGAAAAAAAATTTTGAAAAAAAAATTTTTTTTTTTCAAAAAATTACACTCAAAACAAACGAAATTGAAGCTAATTAGCCCCGGCTTTCAGGCTTCATCGTTATCACTTGGTTATCATATCAACAACAGCTCCGACCTAATCATCAAAAGCTTCTCTGTCTCAACTTCTTCCCCGGATCCCCTCATCTGAATCCCATGGTCAGTTTTCCAGAAAGTTCTAAACTTTTTGAGCCTATCAGAATTAGAAATTGATCTGTCTTTGGGTACATAATTTGTTCCCGGGATTCAGAAGACCAGATGACACTTAGCCCTTGGGAATTTGTAGAAATATCTCAAAATAAGTATGACGAACGTCACAAATCAACGTCAAGTGTTGTTGATGCCAAGGAGTGTCTACTAATTGGTAAATGGTGATAATAGGGCAAATTAGGGGTCTGTTTTGAGCATCGGAATCATGTGGGTCTCGAATACCGGGGCTACCGTAATCTTATCAGACCTCTTAGAAATATCTTTTTTGGGTATGTACATGATCGAAAAAGGTTATGGAAGGAAAATAAGTGGAATTGAAACAACTTTGGCGAAATTTTTTTGACATGGGTCTCGCCACAAAAAGAAATGCTTCCCAACTACCGTAATCTTTCCGAGAGTTCTTCATTTTTCAGATGAAGACACCGAATGTCATTAGAAAAGCCATGACAGCGCTGTCACCTCGTCGATCGAGAAGAGAGGAGGAGGTGAAGCAGTGGAAGACGTCAATTGAGGACCTCTTCGCATCACAAAGAGGTCGAGAACTCTTTCATGAGTATCTCAAAGGTGTGATGGCTGAGGAGAACTTGGAGTTTTGGATTAAAGTGAAGGATCTGCAGGAGCTCACGGAACCGGAGAAAATAAAAGTGATGGCCGCGGAGATTTATGACACGTTCTTCATATCACCCCAAACTCAACACGTCGCAGTCACTGGGGAGATCTTGGAAGAACTCAAGGAACGAATGAAGAGCCCCACTGCGAATATGTTCGATGAGGCTCTCAAGAGCACAATTGATAGACTTCGTCGGGAGCGCTACCCGGATTTTTTCGATTCCCGGTTTGTTCGCGACTATTGAAGCTGGCAAGAATTGTAAGTATCTGACAAAAACCCGAGAAAAAAGGGAAATTTTTGAATTTCAGGTGGTCTTTCTGGTTCTGAATTTTCCAAGAACTCCTCCTTCCTCAAAGTAAGTCCTTTTTTTTTGAAATGCCTAATGATTGTCATTGGGTCTTGCAGCGAAAAGCGGGAAAATTGTGATGCGCCTTTAAAAAAGCTATAAGTACGGGGTAAGAGGTTCCGAATTCGAAACCATGAAATAAAAGTTCACAATCTAAATAATTACAGATTGCCGCCTCGCCTCGCATCACATCAAACAAAACTCTTCATCTCTCATTTCGGGTTTATAACTTTTCCATATTGAACTTGTTTTCTTCTCCGAGTTATACTGATTCCGGTAGTTTTTCTGTGTTTTTTC
Source organism: Caenorhabditis becei (assembly GCA_900536315.3). Classification (NCBI taxonomy): domain Eukaryota; kingdom Metazoa; phylum Nematoda; class Chromadorea; order Rhabditida; family Rhabditidae; genus Caenorhabditis; species Caenorhabditis becei. Next base: position 40,648 of record LR538513.1, on the reverse strand, counting down.
AAAGCTTTTTTTCTTATCACCTCTCCAGAATCCACCTCTTCTTTTCCCCCTTCTTCCTCTTATTTTCCAAACACCTTCTTTTCATTTTGCCTTTCTAAAATTGATGAATTCTCATTGAAAAAAGTCCTCACTGGTTACAAAGTTATGTTATCAAACTGATAAAGAGATTACTGATAAAACAAATGAGCCCACATGTACCCACATTCGGAACTTTGCTCGAATCGCGAACCGCAATTAAAACTAGTGATTTCGAGAGATTTGGCATTTGCATCTGGCTAGAAATCACACAGCAATTACAATGTTTGTGTACTCGGAAACTAGTGAAAAACACTATGGAACACGGAAGTCATAGAGAAGCAAACTGACACTTTTTAGCATGTTCTAGAATGTTCTGGAAGGTCAGAAAGCTCATAGCTAGGCTTCAAAAGGAGAAAAACTGAAAAAAAAAGTTTTTGATGAGTTGCTCGGGTTTAACCACCAGCTCAAGGGCAAACTGGGAGTTATCAGGCCTCAATGTGAGTGGAAGTACGCAGGCTTCATTCTAGACCCCCCGTGAGCCCAGTAATCTCCCCTGATTACCATTACAATGTTTGTGTACTCGGAAACTAGAGGAAAAACACTATGGAACACGGAAGTTATAGAGAAGCAAACTGACACTTTTTTAGGATGTTCTAGAATGTTCTGGAAGGTCAGAAAGCTTATAGCTAGCCTTCAAAATGAGGAAAACTGAAAAAAAGAGTTATCAGGCCTCAATGGCAGGTCAGCTTCTAGGGAAGTGCCGAAAGTGCGCTTGAAAACAAGGCTCGGTAAGCCACAAGTGTGTCCTGGTCAGAGAATCTTTTCCCTAAAGACCTAGTTGCAAGGCAAGTGAAAAGCACCTTTTTCAGAAGATGGACAACATCTTCAACAACCTCTTCAACCGCCGTCGTCGCAACCCGGAGGAGGGCTATCTTTTGAAAGAAGATGAGGTAAGTGTGTCTTATATTTTCCACACTATGATTTATTTTTCAAGCCCGTTAAGCCGTCAGCTCCAAAAAAGTTGACATTGGAGGTTGTCACAACCACCTGGACATGTTTGGAAAAAGTCCTGGAGAGCCGTGAAGGAAAGCGGCTCTTCTACAATTTCCTACAAACCGAGCACTCCGTCAGTAACCTATGCTTCTACTGTCATGTCGTCATACTTCAAAAGACTGCAACGGACATTTCCGAAAAATGCCGAATAGTTTACGACGAATTCCTGTCAGTAGAGTCCAAGTGTCAAGTCTCGATGTCTGCCGCCGACTACGCAAACATTGCAAACATATTGAACTCGGGAACCGAACACGCAAACATGTACGACGAGATTCAGCAAAAAGTACTTGCTGAAATGCAAGCCGACGCTTATCCGAGGTTCCTTAGCTCGGAGATCTACAAGAAGTTTGTGGAGTCGTTGAAGAAGTGAAAGTGAGTTCATTCTCCAACTATTCAGAATTCAGAGCCAAAAATATGAAATAAAAGCTTATAGTCAAAGCTATTACAGATCACTTCATCCATCATCATCTCCCATCGTCTACAATCGGAATCAACTCTTCAAAACCATCATTTCGCCAATTTTCGATATTTGTGATTTCTTATCATCTTATCAATTCTATCCTTGTCAATCCTCTATTCTTCAAAATGCTCTTGCTTCTAGTGTGATTTCTTATCACTATCCCTCCCCTATCAATCCTCAAAGCATCTGCTTCGTTTTCACTAATTCCGATGTGAATTCAACTGTTTGTGACTAATTAATCAATGAATAACCCCCGCAAATTCGATTAGCTTCGTATCTTCTCCGCTACACGACTCCTCGGATGCCCTGATTAGCTGATAATAGGCCCGTGATTTGGGTAATAGTCTTGGTATTCTCCTAAACTACACACATTCAGAACTTTGCTCGAATTGCAATCTTCCTCTTCTTTCCCAAACACCTTCTTTTCATTATGCTTTTCTAATAGATACAATTTTATTGGAAAAAGGTCCTCACTGATTACAAAGTTGTGTTAGCTGACTGATAAGACTCACTGACAAAACAAATGAGCCCACATGTACCCACATTCGGAGCATTGCTCATATCGCGAACCGCAATTAAAAAGCATGTGAATTCGAGAAATTTGACATTTGCATCTGGCTAGAAATCACACTGCAATTACAATGTTTGTGTACTCGGAAACTAGTGAAAAACACTATGGAACACGGAAGTCATTGAGAAGGAAACTGACACTTTTTAGCATGTTCTAGAATGTTCTGGAAGGTCAGAAAGCTCATAGCTAGGCTTCAAAATGAGAAAAAAAAGACGTTTTTGATTAGTTGGGCCGTTTTGACCACCAGCTCAAGGTAAAACTGGGAGTTATCAGCCGTGATAGTCAGGCCTGCTTCTAGGGGAGTTCACCTTATAGACCACCAGGTCAAGGTGAAGCTGGAAGTTCGCAGGTTTCATTCTAGACCCCCAGTGAACCCAGTAATCTTCCCTGATTACCCGTAACCTTCCCATTATCACTTCTGCTAGTCACAGGGCCGAATTGGGGGCGATTTTAACCACCAGCTCAAGGTAAAACTGGAATTTATCAGCCCTGATAGTCAGGCGTGCTTCTAGGGGAGTTCCACGGATTCTAGTATTAACTACCAGGTCAAGGTGAAGCTGGAAGTTCGCAGGCTTCATTCTAGCCCCCAATGAGCCCAGTAATCTCCCCGTATACTGATAACCTTCCCACAATCATTTCCACTAATTACATGACCGCTTTACATGGGCGGTCTTCATCCCTCCGCCCAATACCCCAGTGCATATACCCACCTGTCGCTTTATCGTAAACAAGAGCCGCATACTACTCCTCGCCACACCTCCTCATCACAAGTGTGCTCTTGCTCTTGCTCCGCGAGCTTCATCTCTTCTGCGTCTCAATGAATCGTCCTCGTCGCAATCCGGAGAAGGAGTATCTTCTGAAAGAAGAGAAGGTAATATATGAAAGAAGAATAAGAAAAAGAGCAATATATTATATTTTTCAGCCCGAGCCACCCCCACCAAAAAAGTTGACCTTGGAGGAGATCTCAACCAATTGGACTCGTTTGGAAAAGGTCCTGGAGTCCCGTGAAGGACAGAAGATCTTCGGAAACTTTTTGAGAACTGAGCACTCGGAGGCCAACCTCGAGTTCTTCAATGCTGTCAACGAGCTGCGAAACGGACAAGATGCCAAGACGGTTTCAATGAAGTGTCTCACCATCTACCAGACGTTCTTCTCGGGAAGCACCGATTTGGATGTGATGGTGTCAGCCGGGGAAAGAGAGCGGCTTTCGAACATGCTGAAGACGGGGAGCGAGGATCAGAAAATGTACGACAATCTCCAGCGCACTGTGCTGGAAATGCTGCAAGCTGACGCTTATCCGAGATTCCTGAGATCGGAAATCTACAAGAAGTTCGTGGAGTCGTTGAAGAAGTGAATGTGAGTTTACACGGGATAAGTAGGTCAAACTGTTAGGGAGGGGGTCCAGGATTTAGAATTCAGAGCCAAAAATATGAAGTAAAAGCTTATAGTCAAAGCTATTACAGATATCCACTCATCATCGTCTACATTCGGAATCAACTCTTCAAAACCATCATTCCGCTAACTTGCTTATCACTTTATCAATCTACCATTGTCTACATTCCGTCTCTAGAAGCTTTCCTTTAAATTGCTCTTGCTTCTCATATGATTTCTTTTCACTATCTTCCCCCAATCAATTCCCTCACCCCAATCACGCATTTACTTCGATTCCCCTAATTCCGATTTGAATTTGACTATTTCTAAGTGATCAATCAATAAATAATCTCCCGCAAATCCGACTTCGCTATACGACTCCTCGGATGCCCTGATAAGCTGATAATAGGCCCGCGATATTGGTGGAAGAGAATAGAATTGGAAGACTAATTAGTTTCGGCTCAGCTATACGACTCCGCGGATAAGCTGATAATAGGTGGCAAAGGATTCAAATTAGCTTGACTTCTGTCACCAGTTGCATTCTCTAATCCGTTACCAAAACCCTAGGCTTAATCTTTTGAAATTGACCGCCCGTATCGTTGCGAGAATAATGACCGGTTGGTCATGGAGAGGACTAATTGGAGTCAAACATCTGCTCTTTTCAACTAGGAGAGATTCAGAAGAATTGCAGAGAAATTGAAAGGTGATAAGCTGATAAGGAAGCAACATGATGATAAAGAACATGCCTTGTCAATAGCAATGGCGCTGCAGGCGTGGTGGCGCGGCTGGGTTCAGTGCATTGATAAGATGATTAGACCAAGTGGCCCCCTTGGTCCCAATCAGCCCTTCTTGTAGAGTTTCAACTGATAAGGTCTCACTGATAATTCCTTATCACCCTCCCCTCCTCAGCGTGGGTATAAGTTGATAAGGAAGAAGCATGCTGATAGATGATGTGCCTTGTCAATAGCAATGGCGCTGCAGGCGTGGTGGCGCGGCAGGGTTTGGTTCACTGATAAGATGATAACTCCCCCTCACCCTTGTTGGTCCCTATCACCCTTCTTGTAGAGTTCCAACTGATAAAGTATCACTGATTACTCCTTATCACCCCTTATCACCCCTTCCCCTCAACTGTTCAGTGCAGTCGTTTTGGATTGGATGAAGCTCCCCCCGTGGCCCCTATGGTCCCTATCACCCCTCTTGCATAGCCCCCCCCCTTGATAAGGTATCACTGATAACTCCTTATCACCCCTTCCCTCCTCAGCGTGGCAGCATGCTGATAAAGAACATCCCTTGTCAATAGCAATAGCGTTGCAGGCGTGGTGGCGCGGCTGCGTTCAGTTCACAGATAAGATGATCACACCCCGTGGTCCTCTGGTCCCTATCACCACATCTTGCACAGTTTCCTCCTGATAAGGTATCACTGATAACCCCTTATCACCCCTCCCTCCCAACGGTTCATTGCAGTCATTTCGGAATAGATGAAGCTCCCCCTTCGTCCCAATCACCCCTCCCGCCCATCCTGCACAGTTCCTTGAATATCTTCTCACTGATATACCCTTCTCACTGATAAAAGCATCTCTTATCACCTCCTCTTGCACAGTTCCCCTGATAAGTCCCTATCACTCCTTATCAATCCCTATTCCCCCTTCCTCCTCCTCCTCCCAACTGTTCAGTGCAGTCTTTAGATGAAGCTCTCCCGTGGCTCCCTGTGGTCCCTATCAC
>LR538513.1:15276-35432 GCA_900536315.3 Caenorhabditis becei | reverse complement strand
CCCTTCGCAGTCTCCCTGATAACTTCTCACTGATAATCTCTTATCACTCCTTATCACTCCCTCCTCCTTTCAGCGTGGGCGTGGTTCAAGAAGCAGCGACCCACTGGGGAATTGCTCACCACTCTCCCCCCCTCATACCGGGCGCGCGCCCGTGTCTGCGTCTGCCTACCTACCTCGTTATTTCGCCTTCATCGTGTGTGCATAAACACTTCTCTGTGAGTGTGCTCCTACAACATCATCCTCCCGTTTTCAGTGTCGCTTCTGCTTCATCGACTACTCTGTCTCCTTCTATAGCTTCCTAGCTTCGTTGATCTGTAACCGTTCAATTTGTGATAGTGATAAGACTAACTGTTGATAAGATACAGTATTTTCAGCGTTCTACGGTTTCCTCAGTCAAAAGAATGGCCGGCCGCAGGAATCCAGCGGCCTTATACGTGATCGAGGAGAATGTTAGTAGGGGGATAATTCAGATAGACTAGGGCACCTTGAGAAAATTTTTAAAAAAGTATTTTTGGAAAATTTCAAAAATTTGTGTGAATTTTTCTAAGATTTTTGATGCTATAGATGGGCACTAGGTTCCAATTTTTACCGAATTTTCTGGAATTGATTAGATTTTTTTTAATTTTTAAAAAAATTTAAAGCATTATTTGACGAATTTTACAGAAATTTATTTAGAAATATTGATTTTTTAAAAAACAATTCAAAAAAAAATCAATCAATCAATTTTCAAGCTGTTTTTTTTTGGAAATCCTTCCGTTAAACATAGGGCGCTGCGATTTCGGAGCGTCGTATTATCGTTGCAACTCGTTCCGACTCTCGCAACGAACAACGAACCAAAGTTTTTCGCCGCAAAACGTGCTGCGCCTTTAAAGCGGGGTACGGTAGTCGCGCATAAATTAATTTCGTCTTTGTCCACTAATTTTCCTAATTTTCCTCGGGTTTTCAACCGATTTTCGCATTTTTTACACAAAAACAGCCTTTTTGTGCTTTTTTGGTGTAAAAATAGCAAAAATCTGTTGAAAATCTAATGAAAATGAGGAAAATGAGTGCTAAAGACGAAATTAATTTATGCGCGACTACAGTACCCCTCTTTAAAGGCGCAGCACGATTTGCGCCGAAAAACTTTCGTTCGTTGCGTTTGTTGCGAGGGACTCCGTAAATCTAGCCGATGAACTTTTGAGTTGCATCGATAATATAACTAGTCTTGTTTTTTCAGTGCTGAAAAAAATTTTAAAAAATTACAATAAATAATTCAAAAAAAAACCGAAATTGAAAAACCAAAAATTTCAGCTTCGTGATAAAATCGAGTTCGAATGGACGGAACGCATGGAAAACATTTTTGGTTCAATCAAAGGATACCAATTGTTTTTGGATTTCCTCAAAACCCAGACGGTTCAGGAAAACGGAAAACGAGTCACAGCGGATCGATATCTTTTATTCTGGACGGCCATCGAGGGTCTGAAGAAAGGAGACAATATTCCTGCTAGAAGCGATGAGATCATCAAGCTGTTCATCTCTCAGAATGCTCAGCTCAAGATCACAATCTCGACAGAAGCGCGCCAATCGATTCAACATCATATCCAGATGATCGAGGATGCGGAGGTGTTCGGAAGAGCCCAGAACGAGGTCGCCCGGCGTCTTCAGTTCGACTTCCACAAGAACTTTCTCGAGTCGGCCGTGTTCAAAGATTATCTCGATACTCTGTGAGAAATCGGTGAGTGAGGGTCTCGACACGAAAGTATGTATGAGTGGAACCTACAGTAACGTACCCTCGGGGTATAAGGCATCAAAACATGTTATTTATTGCACACAAACGCCGGGAACGTCAAGTTTTCAATATGATGGCCGAGCTGGAGAATGACGCCCGTTTTTCTAGGCCATTTCGAGAAATTGAGTAGGTCAAATTTTAAAATGGCCTAGAAAACCGGGCGCTGGCCTAGAAAACCGGGCGCTGGCCTAGAAAACCGGGAGCTGGCCTAGAAAACCGGGAGCTGGCCTAGAAAACCGAGCGCTGGCCTAGAAAAAGTATATGCATCAATTTTCAGTTTTCAGGCTCTCTTCCCTACTTCAAGTCATCCTCGACTAGATTCATCCTCATTTCAACTTCTATACTCCCAAACGTCCTCTTCTAACCAATCAATCATTACCTTTCTGTCCTTATAAAACTGATCAATCAATGATAACGAAATTTCTCAAACTCTCCTTTCCTATGTTTTGCATACATTTTCTCCACTATAGTCAATAAACCCACACAAACATGGTTTCTTGAAGTTCCAAGCCCCCAATTACAGAGCAATGTGCACTAGGCAGAGGCGAGGGGGACGAGAGTAAGGCAGCTGATAAGGAAGACCGAAAAGGAAGGAGAGATAGTGTGGGGAGTGAGGAGGGGGTGTTGGAAGATGAGAAAATGGATTGTGAAATCGGTATAGGTATAGGATGAAGCTTCCTGAAGTCAAAAAAGTGCGTTTTCCAACAGGGAATGGCTCCAGAATTAGAGGGATGTCCCTAGAATTGGAAAATGGAATGGGATACGGTCCCGATACAAAATTTGAATCGGAAGACCAATTACCGGGTCGGCACCGGTTGCATTTCTCAAAAACTAATCCTACGGCTGTCAGAGAGCCTTTTTATGAAATTCGCCGCGAATATAATTACGACCGTATGACTAATTGGGGTGAAAAACATCTGCCCCCTGATCACCCGAAATTTCTAGAAATGCACAAAACTCAAAGGTGATAAACTGATAAGTAAAGAGCATGAGGATCAGTAGCGTACCTGATTAATAGCAGGGACGGTGCAGGGATTGTGGCGAGAGGATGGTTGTTCAGCATCTGATCCATCGGGTGTTTATTCCTGAAATCCAAAGGTGATAAACTGATAAGAGCGCCTCAAAATGATAAAGGCCGCACTTGATGAATAGCAATGGAAGTGCAGAAATTGCGGTACGACTTGGTTCAGTGCATTCATGGATTCTGAATCAGACAGAAGAGATTCGCCAATTCTGAATGCATTTATGGATTCAGCGGGTCAGAATCTATAGGAATAGGGTGATTTTAGAATGATAAAAGATAACAAAATAAAGATAATGATAATAACATGGAAATGCATGGCTTTGAGGTGTAAATAGCTCTAGGTTAACGAGATTTTGGATTCAGGAGCATTCAGGTATCAGATTATCATCAGGGATCAGTAGAAGCCCAGTGGAATCAGATGAGGGACCGTGGAATCAGGGAAAGGTATCAATTGGAACTCCAGAAGCACATGATGCTCCAGAATCAGGCCCCCGAACAGGATGAAGCCCAATTTGAGCCAGGAAGACACTAGAAGGAGAAGAATGGCTCCTGAGCCTGAAGGAGACCCAGATCAAGCTCAAGAGCCTTCCAGTCAGATCAAGCTCTCAAAAGTCAGAAGCGATACCTTGAAAACTTGTGGCATTGTGAGCCACACAGCTTCTCAGGTGATCCTCTCGGCCAAAACAATTTGTTATCAAATACACTGGAACCACTCACATCATGCGATCTTCTCGAAAGTACGAATAGGCGGTGCATATCGGGGGAGTACTCACGAGAGTTTCCGGAAAGAGCTCCGCTTCGCTGAGTTATGAGCCATTAATTAGTCGGCTCCGGCTCCATATGCCACTACCGCGTGCGGATCGAAGCTTCCGCCTGATCTTCTGAATTCTGAGATCTAACGTCTAAATTCTGGATTCCAGATCGTTTTGGACTAGGGAACAACTGAAATTTGAAGTTGTTGCTTGCTCAAAACGATTTCGAATTCAGAATTCAGAAGTTATGTGTTATTCACAGGAACAGCGCAAAATACAGTGGATTCTGACACGCTGAATCTGAAAATGCATTCAGAATTGAGGAACATCGTCTGTGGGATTCAGAATCCATGAATGCACCGAACCAAGTCATGCCACAATGCCTGCACTTCCATTGCTATTCATCAGATGCGTATTTTATCCTTTTGAGGTTCTCTTATCAATTTATCATTTTTGGATTTCAAGAATAAACTCCAACAGTGGAACAGGTGTTCATGCACCAGCAACCTTTCTGCTCCAATTAGCCATCCGGAAAGATACGGGCGGCGAGCTTCAAAAGAACCCCCGACAAATGAGCCTTTTGGAGGTACGCCGACGGATTAGAGGACGCAACCGGTGCCGACAAAATCTGTTTTTGGATTTCAAATTTTGGACTGAGTGAGCATCCGGAGATCAATTACATGGAAAAGGGGGAATATGAAGACAGAAATGAATAGCTTTTTTCAGCGGACAATGAAGTATTATTGACTATACCATGACATAGTATCAGTTTTTTGAAAAATTCTGCAATCCCATTGGGAATTCCGATATTCCGATGGATTAGACTATGCTGAATCCGGAAATGGACTCAGAATTGGCCTATCTCATCTGTAACATTCAGAATTCAAGAATAAACCGATGCCAGCTGCGCCTGATTCTGGAGCGTCATGTGCTTCTGGAGGTCTAATTGATACCTTTACCTGATTCCAGGGTCCCTCATCTGATTCCTTTACTGATTTCTAATGATAATCTGAAACCTGGATGCTCCTGATTCCAAAAACCTGTTAACCTAGAGCCATTTACACCTCAAAGCGATGAAATTTGGCGTTATTATCATTATCTTTATTTTGTTATCTGTTATCATTCTAAATTCACCCTATTCCTATAGATTCTGACCCGCTGAATCCCAAAATGCATTCAGAATTAAGGAACGTCTTCTGTGGGATTCAGAATCCATGAATGCACTGAACCAAGTCATGCCGCAATGCCTGCCCCTCCATTGCTATTCAACAGGTGCGCTCTTTATCATTTTGAGGTGCTCTTATCAGTTTATCACCTTTGGATTTCAGGAATAAACTTCAACCTAGCCAGTGGAACAGGTGTTGAACCACCGTCCTCTTTGCCACCATGTCTGCACTGTCTCTGATATTTATCAGGCGCATACCTTATCTTTTTGAGGTGCTTTTATCAGTTTATCTCCTTTGGAATTTTGTGAATTACCCTCATGACTGACTGTCCGGTTCACTATCGTTCCTTCCGCCACACAATTATTTTCCGTCACGGAACGGGCAGTGTATTACATAATCAAACGCACACCCCGACACAACCGCTGTCGTTGGCGTAATTCCTATTCTAAAGTCAGTGGGTCTACAAAAACTCTACTTTCTTCAGGGGATTCTGAATCTTGAAAGCTGCGGAAAACAGACACCAGTAACCCTATCCAGTGCACCATGAAGTATTGACTTTGCATGGCATACATTGTGCCATATTTTCCAGAATTTTGTAATTGAATTAGGAATTTCAATCTCCCGATAGATTCCGACCCGCTGAATCTCAAAATGCATTCAGACTTGAGGAACGTCTTCTGTGAGATTCAGAATCCATGAATGCACTGAACCAAGTCATGCCGTAATGCCTGCGCTTCCATTGCTATTCATCAAATGCGTTCTTTATCATTTTGAGGTTCTCTTATCAATTTATCACCTTTGGATTTCATGAGTAAACTCCAATCTGCCCAGTGGAACATCCGCTCGCCACAATACCTGCACTATCCCTTTTATTTATCAGGTACGTTACTGATCCTCATGTTTCCTCCTTATCAATTTATCACCTTTTAATTTTGTGAATTTCTAGAAATTTCGGGTGATCAGGGCAGATGTTTTTCACCCCAATTAGTCATACGGTCGTAATTATATTCGCGGCGGATTTCATAAAAAGGCTCTCTGACAGCCGTAGGATTAGTTTTTGAGAAATGCAACCGGTGCCGACATGGTCACGGTAATTGGTCTTCCGATTTGAATTTCGTTTTGGGACCGTTATCATATAATTGACCTATATCATCTGTTTGATTCAGAATTCATGGATGCACTGAACCAAGTCATGCGGCAATGCCTGCACTTCCATTGCTATTCATCAAGTTCATTCTTTATCATCTTGAGGTTCTCTTATCAGTTTATCACCTTTGGATTCCAGGAATTTTCCAAAGAACATGTCATCTTATCAACAAACCGACCCCCGACGCGCCACCACGCCTGCAGCGCTGTTCCTATTGATAAGGCATGTTCTTTATCATAATGCTGCTTCCTTATCAGCTTATCATCTTTCAATTTCTTTGAAATTCATTCAGTTGAACAGAACAGATGTTTCTTCCTAACCCCAATTAGTCCTCTCCCGGTTGCAATTCTTCTCGGAACGATACGGGCGGCCATTTGGAACCACATCATGCGAGCTTCTCGAAAGTACAAATAGGCGGTGCCTATCGGCGAGTATTCACGGTTGTGAGAGCTTTTGCTTAGTCATGTACTACAGACTAGTCGGCTCGAGCTCCATATGCCACGCACGGAGCTTCCACTGATATTCCGAGATCTGATGTCTGATATCTGAATTCTAGATCGTTTTGGACACGGAAACAACTGAAATTGAATGTTGTTCCGCGCTTAACGATTTCGAATTCAGAGTTCAGAAGTTATGAGTTATTCACTGGAACAGCTCAAAAGACAGTAAGATTCTGACATGCTGAATCTGAAAATGCATTCAGAATTGACCTATAAGATTCAGAATCCATGAATACACTGAACCAAGTCATGCCGCAATGCCTGCACTTCCATTGCTATTCATCAGATGCGTATTTTATCCTTTTGAGGCGCTCTTATCTGTTTATCACCTTTGGATTTCAGGAATAAACGCTAACAGTGGAACAGATTTTCATGCACCAGCAACTCCTCATCACAATGCTTGCACTGTCCCTGTCATTTATAAGGTGCGTCCTTTATCATTTTGAAGCTTCCTTATCAGTTTATCACCTTTGAATTTTGAATATCTCCCTTCTCCCGACCACCCAACCAGAAATCATTATTTCCGGGACACCAAATGCTCCCAGACAGCCGTTACGGTAGGATTAGATTATGCAATCGGTGCCGACAAGAGTCATTTCACATAACCAGTTAATTGGTGTCTTCTATCAAAATCCATGAATTTCCCAGTTAAAAAATGATTGTCCCATCAATTTCGAATTTTTAAAGGCGCATCCCTTTTCCCAATTTTCGCTTCAAGAGCCACCAACAAAATCTTGCTCCATTACCCGTGTCCCCTGTAACTCTTTTCCCTAGCCCCAAAAAGGTGTGTCGTCCTCCAGCGTGGCGAGACACCTTCTTCACCTCATCGCTTCTCATTATCTCTCTTCCGCTCACTGCCTTCTCGGTATCCAAGGAAAAAACGAGTGCTCTCCTCTCGCCCCTCCCCCGACACCGACACCGCCGCCTCCCCCATTAGTCGCCGTCGCGCATCTTCTCTGATTTACTCGGCCTTTTTTGAAAAAGATCTTCTGGTTTTCAGCATTTCCAACTTCCTTCACAGTTCTCTGACTTCCGTCACAGTCTGACTGATCCACTGAACAGTCAGGTGAGTGGAACTGATAAGCATTCTGATAAGACATGATTTTTCTAGGTTCTGCCTCTGTTTCGTACCTCTTCGTCTGATCTTCCGATCTCATCGCTTCTCCAAAGCTTCATCTGATCAATCTGCTTCTCCGAAGCTTCTTCTGATCTTCCGAACCCCTCTCAAGCAGCTCGTCTGATCTTCTCCAGCTGATCGTCCAATCTTCCACGTCGACTTCTCAGGTAAGTATGACTCATTCCCTATTTGTCGGGTGATTCATTCTAGTCTAGGGGAAAGTCTGCAAAACCTCGCAATTAGCCGTCAGAATCTTTGTTTTTGATATTGATGTGTCGCCGCGAAAAAGTGCAACGGGTTTAGAGAACACACAAACAATATGGGAACGTCATCTGGGTCTAGGGGGGCTAAATGGAAGATAGATGCAGGGTGACGATGATAATTGACGTCAGAAAAGTGTTATCAGACACACAAACTTTGTTTTCATGAATTGGAATGTTCTAGAAGCTTCGGGAATTCTCCAGGGCTCAAGCATCAATTTCAAAAAAGATTATAGAGAGCATGGTGACCAGGGTTTTCCTATTTTTTGAATTGATCTGTAGAAAATCTGAGCTTGCATCCTATCTTCTAGAAAGTTCTAGAATCCTGCGAATCCTATAGAGGTTGCAGCAAGGCAGACGCGCTCCATCTTGGAGGGAAAATAAATTTTCAAACTCTGAAAGAGAGACGCCCAAGTTCCGACAAGTGTGTTTTAGGCCGCAGGGCTAAAAACAGAATTTGAAAATTCATTCTGTCTCCAAAATGAGAGCAGTGGAGCGTGTTTGCATCGCTGCAACCTCTAGGATAAGTTGACCCATTTTTAAATAGGGTGACCTAGATAGATTTGGCTGAAACTTTGCAGAAGGTGATAATTTCATCAAGGGTTCCAAAGTACTGAAAACTCGAAAAATCAACTTTTGAATTTTAACACCACTGTTTGTGAATTTGAATAAGGGTACATTGAAACGTACTCTCAAGAATTTTGAGGGCCATCTGACCACTTTCCACGCCGTTAGGGTCCCAAACATTTATAGGGTCCCATTTTTCGAAAAATTCTAAAAAATTTCAAACTTTTTCAAAAATTCTAGAAATTTTTGGGGTGTTTTTATGGATTCTAAAACACATTCTAAAAATATCTGGAACCTCCGAAAAAAATCAGAAAAATTTTGTTCAGTTTGATTTTTTGGTATTCAGAATTCCAGATGACGTCCCTCATCTGAATCTCTATGAATCTTCACCAAAAATTCTGGGCATGTTACTAGGTCCCTCAGAAACATCATGTCCAAAGCTGAGCTCAAACGGATCATTTTGAGCCGAGTTATTCAAGTTTTTGTGATGGTACATGAAATTCTGACCGCTACTGTATACTGGGGTCCTAACACACCTTTCTGCCAAGTTTGAGCTGAAGCTAAATCTATGTGAAGCTATAAATAAGCCAAGTTTCCAATCCATACTAGATTTTCTCGCTTTTTCAGCCATGTCCTTCCTACTTGACCTGTTCAACTGCTGCTCCCACAACGCCAATGTCGCCGCCAATGCCAATGTCGCCATTGTCGCGGGAGCCGATCAAGCACAGTTTGATGTCAACCGTTTGACCCGGAACGAAGTCATTGCGTGCATGAGGGATTTCCCGACTCTGATGAGTTCGCGGATATGTGTTCAGTTATATGAATCTTATTTGACGACGATTGAAAAAGAGCATGAACTCTACTTCTATCAGAAGTGCCAAAAATATCGAACTTCGGATGAAAGCGAATTGGATCGGAAGAGAGGAGAGATTTTTGAAGCTTTTTTTTCTCCTGTCGCAAATCGACAAGTTGATCTGGAACAGGAAACATTTCAAGATGTGATAGGACAGAAGACAACATCGCCAGCACCGCGCCAGATGTTTGAGAAGGCTGAAGAAGAGGTGCAGGAGAGATTAGCTTCTTCGATCTATAACGACTTTCTTCGCTCTGATTTGTTCGGAAATGTCTGTCGGATGTACAACATCTCTCCGCCATATCCGGTGGTTCAACAACCCGGAATGGCGGAGGGACCTGCTCCAGCTGCCGAAGCGCCAGGTATGTTTCATTTTCAGCTTTTAGAAGGGGTCACCTAGAAATCTCCTGATCCTAGCTAGACTTTCTGTTATCACTGATAAAGCCCGCAGCCTCTTCTCGAAGCTTCCGCCTCGATCCTATCGATCCAACTCCCCAATGACTGCCGCATGCGCCTCTCTCAAATCCACGCAATCTCTCACTTTGTTTTTGAAAAGATAAGGTGATAAGTGAGCATTTGATCAAGTCTAGAGAAGACTTTTGATTGGGGGAGTCGAATGGGGATTTGAGGGACCAAGGAAACAAACTTCAAATTGATAACATAACAATTTCAGCCGACGTCGCTGATGATCAGTGAGGACACCTCCAGCTCCATCCGTCAAGTGAAAAGGTAAATTAATGGAAAAATGGGAATTGGAAAAGGGGGAAAGCTGATGGGTCTCGCCACGACAGAAAAGGCAAGAAAAAAGGAATTCAAGGGGTAAATTGCTGAAAAAACGTGATTTATCACGAAAAATCAGTGGAAATTGCTGGGATTTAGTTGAAAATGACTGAAATAGTGTTTTCTTATCCGTTTTTACCGGAAAAGCATACACAATTTTGTCGAGAAACTGTATTTGAGCCTGGAAGCATTTTCGTGGCGAGAGCTTCATTCTCATTTTCAGAAATTCAAATTGGCGCTCAATGAATCTCAACAACTTCAGCTTCTCGTCCACGTGTCTCCCAGTTTCCTGCACTTCTCGACCCCCCTGCACCTAATCAAAGTGTCCCCCGATCTTCTCATTCTCCCATACAATCACTGTTTCCTTCCTTTTTTTCAACATTTCTTTTGTTTGAACACCATGTGTTCGTCATCTGTCTCGTCAAATTCCAAATATGCACAATTGTAACTTTTTTCCGTTCTTTTTCAAGTTTCTATCTCACTCTCTCTATCTCTCTTGCTCTTCGTTATCATCATTTTTATATGTATCAAGAAGCTGTATGACCTCCCCTCATCCCATATGAACTCAATCAAAAATTCCTAATATTTTTTCCTAATTCTACATTTTTTCTTTTTTTTTTTTAACTTTCTATCTCACTCTCTCTCATCCGTTTTTATGAATCGTCCTTTTATATGTATCAAGAAATTCTATGATATGATTGAAATCTCTTATGTGTTTTCCCAAAATTGTCTTTCTATTGATACGTTGCCTATTGTAATTTTTTTTTATCATATTGATAAAGTTAATGAATAAAGGTTCCATATTTCAAAAACATGTTGCACATATTCGAATTTTCGCTTTTTGGCGGAATTTGGCATTTGCATCTGGCTAGAAATCACAGCGCAATTACAATGTTTGTGTACTTGGAAACTAGTGAAAAACACTATAGACTTGGGAGTAATAGAGGAAATTTGAAAACTGACATTTTTGGGATTTTCTGGAATGTTCTGAAATCTCATAGTCAAAAAGTTCAGGTGCAACATGTCAAAAGAACTCATTGGGTCTCACCACGAAAACACTCTGTGCTGCGCCATGGATACAGTAGTTACAGTATTTTCCATCTACCCAAAAAACAAAATTTGAAAGACCAATTATGTAGCTCCGGATCGTCGGAACACCTCAAACGCCCGGCTAAGCTGATAATAGGTGTCAGCTGCCCGAGAGGCACCAATCATATGAGAATCATTTGCAATGAACAGTCTTTCTGTAGACCGACCCCTTTGAGCCCTCCTGACTATGCCGCCATATTTGAAATGGTATTCTCAAACCCGTTACCGGCACCGCCAATTTTACACCATTTTCACTAAAAATTTTTTGGAAAAATTCCAAACGTTTTCTAATATTCCAAAAATTTTTGAGGGACACGAAAAAATTTATTAAACCCCCGGAAAAAAATCTACAAAAAAACAATGTTTTTCATTTTTGATTTTCCGAATTTCAGATGACGTTCCTCATCTGAATCATATTCGATTCTTTAGAAAAAATTTATCACGTATTCTATATTCACTTGACTATGTTGTGTCAAGAGCTGAGCAAAATCAGTCAATAATGAACCGAGTTATTATCGTTGCAACTCAAAAGTTCATCGGGTAGATTTACGAAGTTCCGACTCTCGCAACGAAAGAAAGTTTCCGGCGCAAAAGGTGCTGCGCCTTTAAAGAGGGGTACGGTAGTTGCGAAATTGTCTTTTTCCACTAATTTTCCTGATTTTCATCAGTTTTTCAACCGATTCTCGCACTCTTTACTTCAAAAAAAGCACAAAAAGGGTATTTTTGTGTAAAAAATGCAAAAACCGGTTGAAAAACCGATGAAAATTAGGAAAAAAAGTGGAAAAAGACAAATTCGCAACTACCGTACCCCGCGTTAAAGGCGCAGCACGATTTGCGCCAAAAACTTTTGTTCGTTGCGGGAAAAATCGTGTTTACAACCCCTTTGAAGTCTCCTGACATTGATTGAGTCCCCATAAGCTTCATTAGGCAACCTATGTCTAATCCCAGTGTTTTCCCACGCTCATCAGACATTATTCAACTTCGCACTTTTTTTCAAATCTCATACAGTCTGCTCCAAAACTATAAGAACTCCTATTATCGTTGTATCCCAGAATCGAAGTGGGTAGATTTACAACGGGCCTCGCAACGAAAGAAAGTTTCCGGCGCAAAAGGTGCTGCGCCTTTAAAGAGGGGTACGGTAGTTGCGAATTTGTATTTTTCCACTAATTTTCCACATTTTCATCGGGTTTTCAACCGATTTTCGCATTTTTAACACAAAAAATACCCTTTTCGTTCTTTTTTGATGTAAAGAATGCGAAAATCGGTTGAAAAACCGATGAAAATGTGGAAAATGAGTGGAAAACGACGAAATTAACTACCGCACCCCGATATAAAGGTGCAGCACGTTTTGCGCCGTTCGTTGCGGGGGGAAAACGTGTTTCCAACCTCTTTGAGGCCTCCTGACATTGATTGAGCTCCATAAGCTTCATTAGGCAACCTATGTCTAATCCCAGTGTTTTCCCACGCTCCTGAGCTCCTCATCAGTCTCACTTTCCCATGGTTTCCAATAGTTTCTCCTTACCTTCGAGCATCTGCCGTCCTTTCCACTCTCACTACATCGTCTCTCACTTTTCCCTAATCTCTCCCTCTCTAATTCTCACGGCTCACTTGCTCCACCTTTCCGCGCCGCCCCGTCTTTATCACCTTTCCTTTTTCTTCAACTGACCTTATCATTTTGATTTCTAGCTTTGTTCTTATCAGTGCTGATTGATAATTGGATTACGTCTATTGAATTGATATACATAGCTGGCCTAAAAAATCCAAAGTGACTCTTTTCAGCTCCTACCTCAAAGCCCACTACCTCTACTCCGAATCTTCGAATCTTCTGAACGTCATCGCAGCCTTCTTTGGCTCTGAAGCTTCCTCTCCGATCCTTCTACTTCATCGGTAATTCAACTCATCCTTCCGTTTGTTTTCTGATTTTCCAATTTTCAAGTCATCGATCTTCCACCTCCTTCCACTTCTTCGGAACCTCGCCACCGCCTCCTCCAGTCACTTCCAGTCGTCTTCCAGCATCCTCCACCTAAACCAGTCAGTTTGATTCATTGAGTTCGAAAACACTAAACGAGAGGCTCTCGCATCATCTAGGCTTCAACTTGGGAATATGTATGTAATTGTGGCATGAGGGGATGATGGTTGAAGCTTCCGGGTTAAGAGAATACCGTAAAACCTCTATTAGAAGGGCGCCTCCAATAGAAGGGCCCTTGGAGAAGCCTCACGGAAAATAAAAGGGCAGCCTCTAATAGTAGAGCGTTTCCATCAGGAGAGGCCTGTTTTCAGCCGTTCTTGGCCATTTTTGACTGTTTCCGTGCATTTTTGCTTGATTTTGAGCTATTTTTTCCTAAAAAAAGTGTTTGAAAAATAGGGGGCAGCCTCTAACAGAGGTTTTACGGTAGTTCTGAACACTCCCTGCAACACCAATAACCTACTTTCAATCCAGACATGTTCTCCTTTGTTGGCAAGCTCACATGTTGTTCCATCGATCCATCAACCATCACACCAATCGCCGATTGGAACGAAGAAGACCTAGCCCTCTTCAAGCGGGATTTCCTCGCGATGCTCAAAAGCACAGCTGGATTCCAACTCTTCCTAGAATTTCAAAAGACGGAGAGTTCCGAGGATAACCTCTTTTTCTGGTGCGACGTCGAGAAACTCCAGAAGCTCAAGAATGAGAGGGAGATAGAGAAAGAATGCAAGCGAATTTATGAAGTTCATGTGAAGAACTTGAACATCAGGTCGGAGACTATGACAACGCTCAAAGAGCAGGAAGGGAATCTGACAAAGGAGGCCTTTCTTCCCGCTCAGTCGGAGATATTCCAATTGATGAAGAAGGACTCGTGGGGAAGATTCAAGACGTCAGACTTTTTGAAAGAGAAATGCAAGGCACGGGGGATTGTTTTTGGTGAGTTTTGGGTGTTTACCACCTTTGCGAAAATGAGAAAGTTTAGAGCCTCAACCAACTCACGAGGAGGCGGTACCGGAAGTTGCTGATGTTGTTCCGGAAGTTCCAGGTATTGATTTTATGGGAAACTTGTAGTAAATTCATGAATTTGACGTCTAGAACAGTTTATTGGTTTAGATAAGCCTTCAGAAGTCACCCAAGACTTCAGAATCGTCTATTGACCTTCGGAATGCCTTCTGAAGGCGTCAGAATCATGCAGAATAGTCTTGGTGTCTTCTGAAGACGTGAGAACTTTCCAGAAGCTTAGTAGAAGGTTTTAGCCGCTTCTGGAACCTGATTCTTCAAAACTGAAGGTGCTGAAGGCTCAGAAAACATTCTTATCACATCTGAATCCTATGATATCATTCTGGAGCCATCTGAAAACACATGAGACTTCAGAAGGTCTCTAAGAAAAGGCTTAGGCCTTTTGAAGCTTTTGAAGTTATTATTTTGATCGAGATTGATAAGGTGATAAGTGATAGTGGAAATTGTGAGAAGTTAGAATTTGTGTACACAAGGAATAGTTTCAGCTCAGGATGAACCCCAAGAGGAAAGCCAGAAAGCGTCAACATCGCCCTCTCCAGTCGAGCCATGAAGATCCAGGTAAACAAATCACTGGGTCTGCCAAGTTCAAATGGGATTCAGATGAAATTCCTAGACTTTGAGCTCAATTCCAACAGTATTTTTTAGATCTCTAGTTCCCTTCTTCATCCTGCTCATCTGATTACTCTTAACGGTACTAAACACATAGTGATTTCTGAACTTTGACACATTTCTTTCCAGTTCAATCCACTTCAAAGATATCAATCGTTTCCATCGTTTTTACTGATTTTTTGAAGCTGAGCACTTCTTCTCTCCCTATCCACCCCATTTTAATCTAAATATGCACCAATACTTCTATGCACACAGATTATGTAATCATTCGATTTTTTTATGTCCAATTGTTTGTTTTTTCCACCATATGTTCATTGTCACTAATTCTAAATGTTTCCAGAATTAAAAAAATTTCTTTCTCTAAAGAAATTTTTTTTGAACATTTTTTTTAATCTGAAAAAAAAAGTTCTTCGCATTCTTTCAATTCCTGTCTTTTTTTATGTTTATGGCCATAATTTCTATTCTTCTAACTTTTTTCTGTTTTTTGTAACATATTTATCAAATATTTTTATGTCCCCAATTTCAAGTGACTTCGTTTTATTTTTTGGTAACGTATTCTTGTCAATGTAATTTTCTTTTCAATTTTTCTAAATATAATTTTCAATGTGAAAATTTCAATTTTTCACTCATTTTTCAATTTTCAACCATAAATGGTCTCACCACGAAAAATTCCATTTTCCCAATTTTCGCTGTGAGACCATCAGCTACCGTAACCCAAAGGTGCTCCGTTCTAATTCATGAACACCTAGCCAGAGCACATGATTAGTAGGACGGGAATGGATAATTAGGGGCTTTGGGTGGTTACACCGGAAAAGAGGCAGATGGGGGAACATGTGCATATGGAATTCTACAGAGGAGAAGGAAAATGATGAGGTAAATGAAAAATACAAAAGGTTTCAAAAAAGTTGTGTCGAAATGTCAAAATTTTTGAAATTGGACCTGACAGCTATGAAATTGACAATACTGGGTACCCAGAATGCTGAAGTGAAAATAGCTGTGATGAATTCGGGAACATTGGACATTTTCTGCTGTAAATCGGCTAAACATGATTCAATTGAGCTGGGAGTTAGATGAGTGGTAGATAAGGGGTCCTAGAACACGTGAAACACTTTTCGGGATGAATTGATAAGATTCAGATGATATTTGTCTTCTGGAAAACCTAAGTGAATATAATTTTCATAGCTCTCTTGCTCATACAGAAATTTGAAAAAGATAACGTGTCTCACAAAAAAACTTCTGTCCAAACTTTGAAAATATTTATATTTTTTCTTTTGTTTCAATTTCTTCACTTGACAACCCTGAACTTGTATTATATCTTTCAAAACCCGGTGACCATGTCAGACTGTTTGGAATTAAAAATAGTTCCATGAGGAATTAGTCTGAAATGGGAGGGTGGTACAAATACAACGACTTCATCGGCGAAATGTGAGTCAGCTTGGCTGTCAAGAATTTATTTTTTTTTTCAGAAAGGACAACTTTAACGGGAAGTGTAGTTACAGTCAAAACCGTGAGAGATAACTGAAATTTTTTCAAATCGGGTAAAAAAGTTTCAGACTGTCCGGTGGTAGAGAAAAACAATCCAGAACTATTGGATACGTTGTGGAAGGAATACACATGCGTTCGTGTAAGAAAATGCGGCCCGGTTCGGGTTGAGCGATCCCAAGCGGAAAAAAAGGTCCCATGGGGGAAAGTAGAGGTCCCAAAAAATAAATATTGGTCCCAAAAAAACAAAAAAAGGTCCCAAGCGGAAAAAAAGGTCCCATGAAGAATTTAGAGGTCCCATGAAAACTATAAAGTAATTTTTCATGTCTTCAATTTTTAATTTTCCGTGTTGACAAACAAATATTTTTGTTTTATTTTGTTTTCGTGCAAATTATTCAAAGTTTTTCTACAGAAAATGAAGCATTCAGAGTGTGATGTCATCTAGATAAAGGTTCCTGAAACTTGACAGAAAGGTGGAGTCCAGCCCCAAGAGCCAGTATCCGATACCTTCTTCATGGAATAAGCTTTTGGTGACCGTTTTTTCATGGGACCTCTAAACTTTTCATGGGACCTTTTTTCCGCTTGGGACCGGACCCACTTTTTGGGACCTTTTTTGTTTTTTGGGACCAGTATTTATTTTTTGGGACCTTCAAACTTTTCTTGGGACCTTTTTTTCCGCTTGGGACCGCTCAACCCGAACAGAACCGAAAATGCAATTCTTGAGAAAAATTTGTTTCGCGTTTTCAGTTTCTTCTTGGTGTTTTCCGCCCGGAATCGGCAAGAACAGAATGTATCCGAGCTTTTGAAGATGCGAAGAAGGAATTCTGTCAGTCGAAAAAAGGTTTTTCTTTTTTTTTTTTGTCAAACCCAATTTGGTTGGAAATTATTGAATCTGCGTCATCTAATCTATTTTCAACCGAAAAAAAATGTCAAAACCCGTCCAAATGCCGTATTTCAGCTAGAAATCATTTTCGTGACGAGACCCACCAGGTGACTCTGCATTTTTCAGCGATTTTCGGCAAATTTTGAGTTTTTTCCACCGTTTCTGAATGAATTATTTCATTTTTTGCTTTTCTGACTACAATTTACTGGAAAACAGCCAAAAAAACACTGAATACAAATCTTACTGTAGTTTTCGCTGCGAGATATCGTAAGCGCCAATTTCAGAATTTTGAATGCGAGTTCAAGTTTTGAGATGATACAACGATAATATTTATATTTTTCAGACCTATCATATTGCTCTGCCTACCACACAACCAAAAGCACTCGTGTTACTACTACTAGCACCGTTGCCACTGAAATTGCGAGAACTCGTGCCACGGATAGCACTATGACCTATGTGTGTGTTGGAGTTGGAGTCCTAGCATTGGTCATTTTGGCTGTCGTGGGTTTTGTGATGTTCCGGCGCCGTCAGAAGAAGAAGAAAATGTTGATGGGAGGAGGGACGATGATGACTGGGACAACTGGGACAACTGGGACAAGTGGGACAACTGGAACAACGGGGGCCACCGGAACTCGGACTGGAACATTTGGGGCGACTAGAACTCGGACTGCGACAACCAGGACCGCAGGAACTGTCAGAAACGGCCAACTTGTCTGATTGAACTTGCTCATTTTTTTTGATTTCCGTTAACTGATTACTTGTGCGCCTGAAACTGATAAACTATCCAAGAAAAATGTTTTTTACGGAATAAAAAAGTTTAAGGAACCTTTGCCCAGAAAAAAAACGAACATTTAGGATTCATCAGAAACACAAAATATTCAGAATTGATCACTTTCACACCCCTTCACCATACCGGTCAGCAGGGCCATTTGGCCTGGCAGCGCCCGGCCGCCGCGCCTTTATCACTGCACTCCCGGCTGCTGGCCGCCGCGCCCGGGTAGTGTTGTGGTTAGTAGGCGCGGCTGTCACATTCGTGACCCGGGTTCGGTACCTGGATGGGGAGAATGTCTTTTGTGAGGCGAATCTAGAAGGATGTGATAATAGTGAGAGGATTCAGGATTCAGATGGCTTCTGGGATTCAGGATTCAGATGAGAATCCTGAGACATTGAAAACATAGAATTTGGAACAAAAAACTGAAAAATAACTTTTTTTTCTTGTTCTAATGTTCATGTGTACAAGAAGATAAAATAACAAGAATAATAATGCTCAGACTTGACGGGTTAAATATTGCGATTAAATCTAGAGACAAATTTTAAAAATCGGGAATTAAAGGAGGAGTTCGTAGCAGTTTCTGGGGAGTGAGATCGATATGTACAAGGAACGAGTGTTTTATGGTGATTCGCGAGATGAGCACCTCGTCAGTGTACGGATCCGTGCGCCACTCGTCCACCGTACCCATTTTGTGCCACGTGTCCATCAGAATGTCGTGTGGACGACGCAGGAACACGTCACAGCTTCTCGAGAGGGGATTCGTGCGCCAGGACTGCAAAAAATAGGGAAATTGGGATATTATTGCGAAATTTCGGAATTGGCGCAAAAGATATCTCACAGCGAAAACTACAGTAAGATTTTTGAATTTTTCAGTGATTTTCGAATCTTACTGTAGTTTTCACTGTAAGATATCATGCGCGCCAATTTCGAAGTTTTTGAAATATTTTCGATTTTTGGGATGGAAATTGGAAAAATGTGGATTTTTTGAAAATTCGCAGACTTTTTTTTACAATTATATTTTTTTTGGAATTTTTCAATTTTTTTGCGAAATCTCGATTTTTTGCGAAAAATTATATTGAAAAAAATTGAAAAATAGATTTTTTTTTAAATTAAAAATGATTTTTTGTTCAAAATAAACTTTTTCCAAAAATGCAGAAAACCTTTTTTAATTTTCCCCCCAAACATACCGTAATCTCCTGTGAAATCTCCTCGAATCCGAATCTCAACGGCGGTCGTTCGTAGACGATTCCGAAACTTGACAACAGGGAGATCATTCCGAGAATGCGCGGTGCGTGGATTTTGAAGATTCTGGAATTATTTGGAATTTAAAAAAAAATTTTCTCAAAACTTCATAAAATCGGGTAATTTAGGTTTTGAAAATTGACAAGAATTTTAAAGATATTTTTTAAAAATTTTGTAGCTCAAAATTTCGATTTAAAAAATTTGCGGAAAACACAAAATAAAATTAATAAAATTTTTAACAATTTTTCCAGCTTCAAATTTCATAAAATTTGAATATTTCTGTTCTAAAATTTATTTTCTTTCATTTTGAAAAAACCGTCACCTCGACGTGGACAACTGAACTTCCTGAAGATGTGGCTGTAGTTGTTGGACGAATTCGATGAATTTCTCCTCGGAAACACTCCTCAAATCGGCCCCATTCAGCTGATTTCCCTTGGTCAGTGCACCGCCCGTGAACACGAGACTCAACGGAATCAGACGGTTCTCCGAGTGCAATTCGACGATTTCGTCGAGCCAGTCAGTCACGAAGACGGTCGTTTCGAATGTGATCTGGAAGTGTCAGGTGATAAGGGAAGTGATAAAAGCAAGTGATGAGGTGATAAGGAATTTTAGAAAAATGGAATTGAAAAAGAAGAATTATGTAAATAGGAGCAATTTTTTTGATTTTTCAAAATTTTGGAAAATTCGAAAAAAAATTCTGAAATTTGTTTTCCTTATTTTTGAAATTTCTTCTAGATTTTTGAAAAAAAATAGTTTTTTTTATTATCAAAATTCAAAAAAAAAAGGATTTTTATTTTAATTTTTGAATTTTTGAACATTGAAAATTTCAAATTCTTTGGATTTTTTTTCTAATTTTTGAAACATTTTAATTTTAAATTTTAAATTTTTGAAAATTACAATTTTTTGAATTTTTAAAATTTTCAGAAAATTTGAACTTTTTTCTTGGATTTTTAAAAAAATGATTTTTGAAATTTCTGTTTTTTTTGTTGCTAAAATCAAGAAAAAATTTCTCAGTGATCAATTTTGAAATTCCACTGTTTTTGTTTGAAAGTTTGCTCAATTTTCAAATTCTCCTTTTTCTACCTCAAAACCCTTAGAATACCTTTGTGAGAGCTTTCGAGAAGGGCGCCAAGCAGTTTCTGATGTTATCACTTGTGAA